>JAYKAV010000889.1:2536688-2553328 GCA_035582835.1 Phoebastria nigripes | reverse complement strand
GGGGGGGGGGGGGCTGCACAGCCGGTGTAGCCACCCCTCGGTGCCTGGGCTGGGACGGGGGCTCTGCTGCTCTTCTCCAATAAAGTTTTTGGCAGAGCAGCGCCGGGCCGGGGTCTGTGTCGGTGTCCGGGCGGGTGCACGGTGCCGATGCCGAGCTGCTGCCGCCCTCTGCCGCTGCCTGCCAGCCACTGCCGCACCCGGGGGGGGGACCACGCAGGGATGCTCCCCCCCGTGGGCTGGCATGGCCCCCAGCCCCCCAGCTACAGCAGAACACTGTTGGTTTGGAGATGTAATTTTAAGAAAGGTATTACGGGGCTGGAGGGGGTGGGAAAGAGAAAAGAGGGATTGAACAGCCCCTGAAGAGACGCAGAAAGGAAACGGCTTCAGTAAAGCACAAGGAATACAATTTTACAGTCGAGTACAGTGAATTGGATCCTGAGCTGTTGCCTTTCAGCATATGGAGAGGCTGCAGGAGCCCTTGCTGCTGCCTTCCGTGTCCTGGGATGAGCCACTGCTGCATGGGACAAGGGGATGGAAAGCAGTTACGGGGCTGGCATGGTGTGGAGCTGATAACTGATAGCAAAGAAACCTGCTACGGGCACGGCAGCACCCAGAGACGCTGCCGGGCAGCCTGTGGCACAACCCTTGTTTGGGTCCCTCCATCCTAAACAAGCCAGTTTGTCCCCCACTTGTGTATCCAGCTCAGAGCACCGAGATGGCCCATGCCCTGTCTCCGATAYACACAAGATTTCCTACTTAAGAGGTTTCCATTAAATGCAAACAACCGGTCAGAGCAAACCTTGCGCATCCCTATGTCTGCCCTGGCTCCGCATGCCCAGGGTGGGAGCCAGCTCAAGCCGATCTCCACAGGGAGAGGGCCAGGACAGAAAAGGCTCATGGGGACCCTGCCACCATCCACGACCCTGCTGCGTGACATCCAGGCGGGCAGGGACTTCGCTCTCTTCTGGTGGAGATCTGGTGGATGCTGGTTCCTCATCTAAGCAGTCATGAGTCTAGAAGAGAGGAGAGGGGGTGACCAGCAGCTCGCATAGGGGACCCCACATCCCAGCACATCTCACCCTGGCTTACCCAGCTTGACCTCCAGCGCGTGGATTTTGCTCTCCAGGTAGAGCCGGCTGCTCTGCTTTCTCCAGCGGCTTCCCCAGGCTGAGCACCGTGACGTTGTGGGAGACACGGGCCAGGGCAGGAGGCAGCAGAGGGAGGTTTCCTGGAACAAGAACGACTCGTCACCCATCACACGATCTCCAGCAGCACGGGCTCCGCCATACCTCCAGCATCCCTACGCCTACTGAGGAGCTCCTCTTCCCTTCGATGCAGGTAGCCACAGAAATTCAAATCCAAGTATGCAAAGGCCAGGCGAGCATCCAGGGGCAGGACAGCGCTTGGGTCCAGAGCCTTGGACGCCAGACAGGCGTGCATTAGGGATGAGAGAGGCCAAGCTCCCCAAAACACCAGCGCTGCGGAGCTGGGTGCAGGCTGCGCTGAGAGTTCCCAGGACGAGTGGGATTGCACCAGGGACACCGGGTTCCCCCCGGCTACGTACCTACATCTGCTCAGCCTCCTCCTCCGCCGTTTCAGCAGCCCTTTCTTGGCTCCAGGTTTCTGGTCTCCAGCAGCTCTTCCTTCTCCAGCAAGGCCAGCAGCGCCGTGTAGTGCTTGTAGCTGAAATCCTGCTGCAGCATCTCCTGGAAGAGCTCAGCCACCATCACAGCCACTTCAGGGAGGGAGAGGGGCAAAGGGGACCTGCCTGCCTGTGCTGTGCCGAGCCTACCTTGGAGGAGAGCTTCTCCCACCACCTCCTGTACAACCAGCAAGGCGCAGAGGGAGATGTTGGAGCAGGCAGCCTGCCCGTCCTGCCTGGCCAGGTGGGGACAGGCCATGAGGGCTGGTTCCCCAGGGACTTCGGGCTCCAGCAGTAGCTCAGCGATGCCTGCAGCAGCTGCGTGCTGCTCAGGGGCCTCCATCTCCTGCTAAAAACTGCCCTGTTTAGGTGGGAGCTGGAACAGAAAGTGCCGGGAGCTATCACCCAGAGTGGGACCTCGCCTTCTCCAAAACACAGCCCTGTCCAAGCACCTACAGAAATGAAATCGCCTTTTGGGACATCTGAGCTGGCACAGCACCTGGCATCACYGCACTCGGCCCCACGGCAAAGCCTCACCATCGTGGGCTTCTCCAGCATTGGAGGCAGTGAGGGTCCCTTCTCCTCCGCCTTGGGCTGGCACGAGGCTTCCCACTCCTCGGGGGAGTCCTGCCCAGACATCCAGCAGGAAAATCACCACCACCTCCCACCGGTACCTAAATCTGGCAAACCGGACCCTGCGGCACAGTGGGGAACGGCAGTCAGGGGTACCCCAGGAATCCCAGCAGAAAGCAGGGGCTGGACCCCCGTAAAACCCTTCCCGCTGCCAGCAGGGAGGCTGCAAAGACAGGAATGAAGGGGACGGACCAGAGCCCTGACAGGTCATGGAAAGGCTGATGACTGTCCCCAGCGAGGCCATTTGCAGGGACACAGAGCGAGGCCGCAGCCCGAGAGCATCCCCTGCCCAGCCCGCACCTGGATCCCATACAGTCACCGCTGGGACCGAGCCAAGCCTCCTCCCCCAGCACCCAGCATGGAGAACTTCATCTCCCCTCGGCTGTTCCTTCCCAACCGCATCACATGCCGGGCCAGGTTTAAGCAAAATAAAATCAGTTGCCACGGTTACCGGGAGCAGGGATGCTATATATAACTGCCATGCAAGGAGCCGAGCCCATGCGCCCGAGCGAGGGCCACACTCTTCCACGGGCGATGCGTGGGGAGCCGAGCCCTGGCAGACCCTGCGCTGGCTCCCGAGCGGGCGAAGGTCCGTGGCAGCCCCACAGGGGTGGTCTGCAGTGCCCTGGGTGGGCAGTGGCCATGTGCTGCCTCTTGGCCGRCTGCTCCATGGCCTGGAGGTGCCGCACTCCTCGCTGCCTGCTGCAGCTGGATCAAACCCCTCCTGGGCTCTCCTCAATCCGCCTTGCTTCCCTTGTGGCTTCGTCTGCATCGCTGTGTCACCCCGTGCAGGGCTGCCAGCCCTCCCCTGCCACGTAATGCCCAGCAACCTGCCTCTCCTCCATCCAGCCCATCCACCCATCCTTATGCCCTGCAGTCCCAGAGCTGCTCAGCAAAGCCCAGCTCCTGCTCTGTGCCGTCAGCTCCTCCTGCCGTCCCTGCACTCAAGAGAGGGATTTCACCCAAAGGAAACTTAACCCAAACGTTCCTGGCGGCGCAAACTCTGCTCTCGTCTGGAAACCTGCTCCTGAACAAGCAACCCTTTGCCAGGGCTGGGTCTGCACGCCGGCAGGGCCACACGCTGTGCGCTCTCTGCACCGGGCTGGGGAGGACGACTCCATCTTACATAGTAAAAGTGGATAATTACCGGTTTCTCGCACCACCCACAAGATCCCAGCGTTAATACGGAGAGCTTGCAGAAAGGGAAAATTAACTCCACAATGCGGTGTGCTCTCAGCCTTGATTTTGGAAACGCTACTGAGTGAAGTACCTCAGCACTCAGACCTCCAAAAAGCAGAGGGAAGGGATGCCGCCGCTCAGAGATGCCCGAGCTGATGGCACTCACCACTTTGTGCAGCCACTCAGGTCCAGCCCGGCCTGTGCCATGCAAACGGCCGTGCACACCAGGACAGTCGGCTCAGCGTCAGGATGGGGCCATCCCATGATGGGGACCATTCCCCACTGACGAGCACAGCTTTGTCCTCTTTCCTCCCTGGCAGGGACTAGGCAGAGACAGGCGGTGAGCCCAGCCGCCTTGCAGCATCCCGACTGTCCCCCTTCCTCCCCAAAGCCCCTGTTCCCCTTGGGGACAAGACCCCCAGAGGACATGACCAGGTTTTGCAGATGCCATCCCACAACCAGTCCAGCAGTAAATGGAGATGACAGCATACCACCAAACCTAAGGGCTTTCCCCCAAAACTGGGTGAATTAACCCTCACCGGGACTGCCAAGTCCAGCACACACCTGGGTCCACACCTCAGTTTTCTTTGTTGGGTGCTCGGGAGCCTTCCCCTTGCTCCAGGTGATCCGGGGGCACCGGGGCCATCGCCTGGGCGAGAGAACCACAGGTCCCTGTGCCAGGAGCAGACCTCCCTCCTCCTCACCTTGGCCCTGAAAGCAGAGTCAGCATCATCCGGAGCGGCCTCAGCATCCTCCTTAGGGTCAGCCACCAGGATGCGGCTGGGGTACCGCTGGTGAGGGAGCCAGGCTGGGGGGAAGGCGTCCAGCCAGCCCAGGCAGAGGTGGTAGAAGCCGTGGGGCAGCTGGATGCTGCTGTAGCATCTCCCTGGCGTCACAGAAGGGGCTGGAGGCAGAGAACCGTGCTGAGGGTGTTGGGGCTCGCTCTGAGCGGGCTCACCTGACAGTGGTCCCACGCACATGGCATGGGAGCACAGAGCTGGCTGCCCCGAGACTTACAGGAACCAGAGAGATCCTCTCTGACCACAAATATCCCCCCCCCCCCAAAATCACTACATGGCCAGAAGGCCAGTAGGGAAGCGCCCCTTGTCTTAAGGTGAGTGTTTAGTGCTCCAGAAAGCACAGGGCAGCAGGGGAGGGGGCTGCCCAGATGCCCACCCCACAGCGGGGACACACATCCCCATCCTTACCATCTGCCTGAGTCGCTCCTGCTCCTGTCCTTGCCCCAGGCATCTCCCCAGGTGGCTCAGGTGATGGGAAGAGGTTCACTGCTAGGGAGAGGGGAACAAGGATCATAAGACCCCATGGGACCACCCAGGAGCGAGTCTGCTCCAGAAAACCTAAACACCTGCAGCATCCCCTCATCACGCTGTGCTCACCTCCAGCCTTCCCTGGGGTCACTGCCAGAGACCCCCTACCACCCCTCGGTGCCCGGATCCGTCCCCCATGTTAAGGACAAGCACTCACGTTTCCAGGGAAGGAGCGGCGGGATGCGGCAAGGCTGGAGCAGCCGCTGTGGCCAGGCTCTGAGGATGCCCTGCTGCTGCCCAGGGATGGCAGGGGCGGGAGCGGTGCCGGGGGTCTCGGGAGAGGCTGCGGGATGCGCTGCTGGGAAGGAAAAAAACCAAGTCACGGTAGGAAATCAGCAGGGATGAGGGAGGATGGAGGGGATAACGGGGGTACCTGGTCAGAAGGCGCCTGGCCGGGGCTGCAGGCAGCTTTCACCAGCATCTTCCCCGCCTGCGGTACCCGGCCCTTCACCACACAGACCCGAAGGCACGATGAGGGGCTCCATCAGCACTAAAACACTGCAGCGGAGCATTCCCCCCCCCGGCCCGGCCCCCTCCTCACCTGAGCTGGAAGACGACCTCCTCATCCGCCACCCCAAACACTCCTGCAGGCTGGGGACCTCCCCGAGGGAGACCCGCTGCTTCTCCCCCACCTGCGATGCGACCGGGAGCATCCCCCCCTCCCCCGGCGGGGACCCCCCCGGCACCCCCTCCCCTCCCCACCCCAGCTCGGCGGGGAGCTCAGCAGGGAGGTCTTGGGGGGGGGCAGGGGGGTAGGACAAGCTTTACACCCCCCATCCCCCCCGAGGCAGCAGGACCCCCCGGAGCCCGTCCAGCCCCGGGGCTGACCTGAGAGGGGGCCGGGGAGGGGGGGGCAGCAGCCGCTTAAACTGGGCCGTGGGACCGGGGCCGGGCGGACAAAAGGGGCGGAAAAGCCGTCGGAAGTGATGTGGCTGTGACGCGCCCTCGCGTGACGTCACGCCGGGTTGAGGAGAATGACGTCACCGCGCAACAACATATCACCTCGCAAAGAGCCGCCTCTTTGGCAGTGAAAAGGCTTTATTCTGGGAAAAAAGGGGGGGGCGGCGCCGGGCCGGGGACCGGCCCCGGGTGGGCGTGACGTCATCGGGTGGGGTGTGATGCAATGGGTGCAGCGCAGCTCCTCCGTCCAGGGGCAGCAGCAGGACCGGGACCCCCCCCAGTCCTACCTGCATCGGCCGCCCCGCAGCGAGCGGCGAGTCAGGCGGGTGAGCAGCACCTTCACCCGGCCCCAGTGCGAGCGCCCGTCCTGCCGGGGAGATGTGGCCTTCAGCGGTGGGGGACCCCTGGGACCCCTGCCCGCCTTGCCCCGCCGCCCCCCGGCCCGTACCTTGTCCGGTGCCGGGGCGCCTGCCCCGCTCTCGGAGGGGTCCAGCAGGCTGGGGGAGCTGGCTGAGTGCCCCCACGTCCTCTGGCACGGCCCAGGGTCCAGCGCTGCATGGAGCGGGGCATAAAGCCTGTGTGGGGGTCCGGCCAGGCACAGCCCCACCATCCCCGCATCCCACCCCGCTCACCTGGCGCCTGGCTGTCCGAGCAGGAGCGCGGCCGGAACCGCTCGCCCCTCCACACGGCCGGATCATGCCCCAGCGGCTCCCGGGTGGGCTGTGGGCAAGGAAGAGGCAGGGTGTGAGCTGGGTCTCCCCCAGCACCACCACCCCCTCCGAGCACCCCATGTCCTCCCAGCCCTCACCACGGTGTCAGGGCGGGTGCGCCGGGCGTCCGCTGCCTGCTGCCGGAGGAGCCGGTTGTCCTGCTGCAGCCGGGCCAGGCGCTCCAGCATCTGGCAGACGTGCTCCAGGTACCGCAGCCCCTGCCCCGGCACAGGCAGCACCGCCTCCGGCACAGCCTGCGGGCAAGCAGGGGCTTGAGGGCTGCCGGGTGGCCGAGCCCCCCCAGCTTCAGCCACCCTTTCCCCAGCACGCACCACTCCCTCGGGGTCCTCCACGCTGGGCTCCTCCGGCTCCCGGGGGTCCTGCACCAGCTCTGCTCGCAGGTCGGCCGCGCTGGTGCTGCGTCGGCCGAGCTGTCGTGGGCAGCGCCCCGGCACCCGCTGCCTCCTGCTGCGCTGCGCTGCCTGCACCAGCTTCTTGCTGGCTGAGCGGCTGCGGGGCGGCCAGGGGGGCTCGGTGCCCGGCTCCTCTCTGGGGGGGCTCCTCTGCGGTGGGAAGCCGTCAAGGGAGAAGCTGCTCTCAGAGCCCAGGGGGGTGGAGGGTGAGTGCTCGTTGCTGGCCATCTCCACTCCGGAGTCCTCCGACTCCGACTTGAGGAGTCGCCCGCTCACCGGGGGACTGCCGGAGGAGAGGGGCGGCGGTGGGGAGGGTCCCCAGGTGCTCATCCCCCCCGGGGGCTGCCGGGGGCTCTCCTGCAGCCGGCGGTAGACACTGGCAGAGGTGCGCACCACGCAGCTCTCTGCCGTCTCCCAGGGACCATCTGCAGGGCGAGGGAGGCCAGGTGGTGTTGGATGGAGGGTCCCCGGGTGGAGGCAGGGCAGGGCGCTTGCCACCCCCGCGTGCCCGGGCGTGGGCCCGCCACCCCTCCCAGCCCCTCAAGCCACCCCGCAGCACCTCCAGCCATGCCCAAAGCTGCTCTCCCCGCCGCCATGCGGAGTTACAGCCCCCCTGCCTGGGGACCCCTCTCCGGAGGGTCCCTGCAGCCCCTGTCTGGTGCTGGGGATGCTTGTACGATGGCAGCATGCTGTTCCCTGGAAACATGCCCCCGCGCCCAGCCCCATCCTCCCTCCCCGCACTGCTGAGCTGCCTGGSGAGCACCTGTGGTCCTCGCCCCAACCTGGCCGGGGCTGCACAAGCGACTGCTTTCACCGAACCCCACTCCGGCTCAGTGCCAGCTGACCCAGGACACAGCAGGGCCACGGGGTCCGTCCTCCCCCTGTTRTGGGATGGCTCCAGGGACCTCTGGCTCCTCACTCTTGTCCCCGCAGCGTGGGGGGCATCGCCGGCCAGGATGTGCCTACCATCACCCTGCAGCTCAGGGTGGGATTGCAGAGAGRCAGTGGGGGTCTCGGCCCTCCTTGCGCAGGCACTCGCCTCCCTCCCCAGCCAGGCCATGGCAGAGGGCTCAGGGAGGTGGGGAGCGAAGCTTTGGCACCCTCCCGGCACTCGACTCGGGGTGCAGAGCTGCCCACCCCCCCCGGCAAGCCCCTGCTTGGAGGCTCACGCCCCGCCACGCACTCACAGCAGCTGAACCTCCTCTTCCAGACAGCGCGGGAGCCACCCCACATCGCCGAGAGCCGGAGCCGACTGCTGGGCGCGCGTCCCGGCGCTCCCTTTTATAGCCACCCCAACCAGCGACGGGCCCTGTATCCAGAGGCACCTCATTACAGGACTGGTTCCCAACTGGTTCCTTTCAGGATTTGGGATCGGCGATACTGGCTGGGCCGGTGGTTAAGGGCTCCCTTCCCACCCTAACTGGGTGGCGAGAGGGTTATTTGGGCACTGGCAGGCTGCAGGCAGACAGCCGGGTGGTGCCAGATGAATCCCACCGCTTTGGGGAAACCCTGCTCAGGGCAGAATTCACCAGCCAGGGGTCCCTGGTGCTCCCAAATTCCTGTCCCCGTGCAGCCACACCGCTTCAGCCGGGGCTGGAGCCACTCACCGCRCATCCCTCGTGGGCTGGCGAGGCCGGTGCCCGCACGGCACGGGAGCCGGCACCGGGGAGGTCGCAGCCGGCCGGTGRACAATCCTGCCGTTCAGCAGCCGCATGAATCCCAGCAATGCCGTGGGGTGGCCCCTCCGCCCCRGCACAGCCGGCTGCCAGCAGTCCCGCTCCCACACACCAAATTTCCACAGGCTGCTGGGGCTGCGCAGGATGGCCCCACGTGCTGAGGGGCTGCTTTCCTCCCCTCCCCGGCACGTCCCCCGCCTGCCCCACCACCGCAGGGGTTTCACCGGGGCTCAGAGCCCCGCAGGGGTGGGGGGCACAGGGGGTTCCTCATCATCAGGAGAGCTCAAACCTCCCCCATGGGAGCTGCCGCTGTGCTGAGGGCCCCCCTGAGTCCACAGCTCTGGCTCAGACCCCCGGTACCTCCCAGGCTCTGCTGCTGGAGGCGGGGTCCCAGCACAGCCTGAGCTGGGGGGCACGTAGAGATGGGTTGTGGGTTTCTGGGACCCCCCGCACCACATGTGGGGACCCAGTGGGCTCGACCCCGGTGCAGGCACAGGCCTGTCAGCCCAAATACGCACTCAAAGGCAAAACCTGGTTTGAATTCCCAGCACAGCCGGCAACCTGGGCCCCTCCCAGTAGGGGGGCCACAAACTGGGGGTCCAGGGACCCCCAGAGACCCCCTTCAGCACAGACACCACAAATTGGGGGGGGAGCCAGACACCCCCCAGGGCCCCCCTCAGGCACAGACACCCCAAATCAGGGATCCCTGAGGATCCCCTCCAGCAAGAACTTCGCAGGCTGGGGACCGCGGGGGTCCCCCATAGCCCCAGGGGCCACCGACTCACCGCGGCCGCGGTGCGGCTCCACGCTGAAGGCTCCGCGGCGGCGCAGCATCCCCGGGCAGGGGCGCACCGGGGGCCGGGGAGGGCGCACCGGGAGGACCGGGGAAGGCGGAGGGGGCGGCCCCGCTGCTCCTCCGCCGCTTTATGGGGCAGGGCTGGGGGGCGGCACGGCCCCGGGGCGGGGCGGGGGGGGCCGCCCCCTGCCCGGGCAGCACCTTTGTCCCCAGCCCCGGCCTGGCGCTCTGTGCCACCCCGGGGGGGCTCACGCCCTCCGGTCCCCGTCCCCCCCGAGGCAGAAGCGTTTATTCTTCTTTTTTTCCCCTGCACCGAGGCCGTGCGCATGCTGCCGGGCTGGCAGCGAGGGCAGGAGAGACGGGCAGGACCATCTCCATCCCTCCCTCCCTGGGGATGCTTAATTAAAGTCCTAACGGCGTTGAGCACTTGCAGGCCCGGAGTTGGCATGGGGCTGCGCCTGCCTGCCCCCCTGCCTGCATGAGACCTGGCAGGGACCCCAAGCAGAGGGACCCCCTTGGCCGGTGCATGGGCAGACCCGCAGGCGTCCGGCAGCAAAGGGCCCAGGGCTGATCACTCCGGGGGGCTGCGGGAATTCGGTGCCTCGATGGTCAGAGCTTGGCCGAGCCCAGGGGCACACGGGGGGCTGCAGCGTACCCCCAGCAGAGAGCGGGCAGCGGGGCAGGGGAGCCRGCTGGGGATGTGGGGAGCCATGGGACATGGGAAGGGACCGGTCCTCTCCCAGGCTTGGTGGGGASCTGCCGATAACAGCAAAGCCCAGATAACAGCAAAGCCCATCTCCGTGCAAACAGGCACGGAGGGCGGAGAGCAGCGATAAGAGCCCACCTGGGCCTCCGCCCAGGACAAAGGCCCCAGCCAACAGCCCGCAATAAATCCCTGACACCTCCAAGGGACCCCCAGAGCAGGGAGGGGACGGTCCGGCCCCGCCAGGAGCCCTGACCTTCCCGGGAGCGGGGCAAGGCCAGCCAGCACCAAGCCCTGTGCATCACCAGAGCACCAGACCTGTGGAGCCTATGCCAAGCCCTGGACCCCCCCCGGGGCAGGGGGTTTGCTGCCAGCTCCCCGCCGCTGCTGCGGGTGCAGGCAGGAGGGCTGCGGGGTCCGGGGTCCTTGCCTACATCCTGGGGCTGGGGGGAAGCCCACCTTCCCCAGCCCCGCAGTTCCAGCCCTGGGAGGGTGCAGGCTGCCTGTCCCCCCCACCCCGCACAGAGCAGACACGGGAGTAGAGCAAATATATATTATATTTATATAGAGATCTGGTTTAATATCTCAGAGAAGCCCTTTGAAGTCAGTGTACAAAGCGGTGCCAGCCCCCTCTCCGGTACCTAAGTGCTCAAGCGTCCCTGTGTCCCCCCTGCGTCCCCGCCGTGTCCCCAGGCTGCTGCAGCCCAGGCTGAGAATTGACCCAGCTCATCACACACACTGACACAGCAAGGGCAAAGGCGGGCAGCTGCAGCGCGTCCCCCCCAGCCGTCTACAACCTGGTGATGTCCTCAGCCCCCAACCCAATGCCCCCCACTGCAGACCCCGACCCTACCAAAGCAGTGGGGCTGGTGGGGCGTCCCAGGGGGGACGGGGTGCTTGCTGCTCTCCGGGACACGGTGGGATGCAGGYGGCGAGCTCCCCACCTCACCGTGCTGGTGCCTGGGGCTCATGAGTGGGGGGAGACAGGGGGGGCGGTGGGCCCCCCCGGGGCACCCTGGTAGCGCAGGCGGGCGTGCTTCTCGCAGTAGAGCTCATCRCCCACCCAGAAGTGGCCCCGCATCTTCAGGTTGAGGCCGCAGTCGGCGCAGGCATAGCAGGACGGGTGCCGGTAGCGGCCGTCCTGGATCCTCACTGCCTGTGTCCTGGGGGAGATGGGGAGGGGGGCATCAGCGGGGTACCCCRTGTGCTCCCCAGGGTCCCCCCTGGCACCACAGGGTGATGCCCAGGATCAGCCCCATTTTGGCCCTGCCGGGAGCGATGGCAGGGACAGATCCTGCCCAGAGAGCCCCCTCAGCCCTACTCACGCGATGGTGCTGCCGCACTTCTCACAGACGTGCAGCTTCTGGACGCCGGCCACGGGCTTGCGGAAGCTGGGCGAGAGCCGGCTGGGGAAGGGGGCTGCAGGGCCGGCTGTGGGGACACAAGGCCATCAGGGTCCTGCCACCCCCCTGGCCGGACCCCCCCCATCTCCCCCCCGTACCCCCCTCACCTCCGCCCTCATCCTCCAGAGCCTCCTGCAGCAGGCGGAAGGTGCTGGACTGCCGCGGGGCCGCCCGCAGCTCCCGGTTCTCCTGCAGCATCTTGTAGACCTCCGAATCCTCCTCCAAGCGCCGCATGGCCGGCTCCAAGCCCAGGCTGCGGGACAGCACCCCGGGGGAAGATAGTGGTGGTGGTGGTGGTGGGGGGGGGTCCTGGCACCCGGACGCCTGGGTCCGCTGGGCTGCACCCTGCCGCCCGCCACCTGCTCCCTCCACCCTGGGGAGCTGCCCCAGCCTGCCCGGCCCTCCCACGTCCCTACCTACCTCTTAACTCTTTGCACGGGCTCCCTCGGCAAGGCAGCACCCAGCACGCACCCCGGGGCGCGGAGCTGCCACGCCGGGATGGGTGCATGGGGCTGGGGGCTTCCCCGCCTCCATGTCCCCCCCCCCGGGCACGGCCCCAAGCCCGCTCCATACCTGTTGCAGGGGCTGGGAGAGGGTGAAGAGCGGCGCCGCTCTCTGCACGTCTCCCAGGGGTTTGGGGGGGCCCCAAGTCCTGGTGAGGGTGGGCGGGGGGGTGGAGAAAGGATCGACCCTGGGGAGCTGTTCTGGCGGCTCAGGCTTCCTCGCTCCTGGTAGGGGGAGAGAGGTGCTGGGTGCCCTGGGGGGGTACAGGGGGCTGGGGCTGGCAGGGGGGTGCTACAGCAGCCCCCCCAGCACGTCCTGAGCCCATCCCGAGCCTAGGGGTGAGCATGGCATCTCCCAGGCAGAGTGCAGGGAAGGGTGCCTGCAGACCCTCCCTCTCCTCCTGAGCACCCCAGGGACACCCGGACCTGGCCCAGTGGCTTTTTCCAAGCCCCGGTCCCCAGAGGGATGGGTGCTCCCTGGGAGGGATGCAGGGATGCTCCATGGCTCAGCTGCTTCTCCTCCCCTCCTGGGCTGGGGCCAGTGGGACCCCAGGGGGGCCGGGGCAGCACCCCCACCGCTCCCCACCCCGGTAACCCTACGCCTGCGCCTGTCCCCTCCCCGGCATCTGCTCCTGCTTAGCGGCCCCGGCGAGGCAGGAAAGGCGAAACCCCGGCTAAGTGGAAGCCGATGTTCCCAGGAGCAGCCGCCACGCAGATGCAAACCCCGGGAGGAGCCTGGAGACGGGGACGGGGACGGGGACAAGGACCCCCTGCCCGGACCCCGCAGAGGTGGAGAGGGGCAACGCCAGGGCTCTGCGGGGTCACGAGCAGGCGAGGGACGAGCTAAAATTAGGCACGGGTGGAGCCGGGCGCCTTGGCCTCATCCCCACCAGCACCAACCCGCCCTGGGATGTGATGAAAAGCGCGGTCCAAGGGCAGCCCTTCCCCTCGCCGCCCCTTTGGGCAGGGGTTTTCGGGCATGGCATCCCACACAGCCCCAGCCCCGCGGCGGGGGGGGCTCTGAGGCAGGGAGGGACCCTCCGGGGCCGGCACCAAAGCAAATAACGAGCTGGGGAGGAAGGAGGGAGTGAGCGGCTGGAGAAGCCAAGGGGCGGCCGGGGCTGCGGCCAAAGGCAGCTGGGAAGGGCTGTGCTCGGGGCCACCGCGCTTCCCGATTTGGGCTTGAAAAACAAGAAAAAAGAAAGCGGGGAGGGAGGAGAGGAGGGAGACGCCAACCCCGGAGCCAGCGGCTGCCCCGCGGGGCGCAGCAGCCGCCTGAAACCGTGGCGGGGAGGGATGGGGCGGCCGCAGGCATCCCGGGACCGGTCTGGGAGGCGGGGGAGGCATCCCGGCCCCCCGGGCATCCTGGTCCTGCTCCCCAGGCATCTCACCATGGCAGGGGCCGGCGGGTGCTGCCGGGGGTGCGCCGGGCCGTGGGTCCCTGCCCTGCCAACGCCCCAGTCCCCCAGGCTTGTGGGAGCAGGGCCGGGCCTCCCCAAACTGGTTTGGCCTCCCCAGGCTGGCGCCGTTGCCAAGAGGCGCCGGGTAGGAGCGAGCAAAACATCCCTGGCCAGGTGTGCCGGTGCCCGCGGGGCCCGGGGCTGCCTGCCAGCGCGGCGGGGAGGCGGCCGGCGGCACCGGCGGCGCGGCAGACGCGGTCCCCAAGGCAGAGCTGGGCTGGGCGATAACGTGGCAATGGGGCTGCAAAGGGTGATGGTTTGGGGCTGCAAGAGGCAATGGTCTGGGGCTGCAAAGGGCGATGGTTTGGGATTGCAAAGGGCGATGGTTTCGGGCTACAAAGGGCGATGCTGTGGGGCTGCAAAGGGTGATGGTGCACGGATGCCCCCCCAGCATCTCTGCCTAGCCCCGCACAGCCCCCCCAGCTCCCTGCTCACCTGGCAGACGCCGGGACAGGCAAACTCCTCCAGGGGCTGTGAGCTGGGGGGAGAGGACGGAGCCATCAGGAGAGTCCCTGGCCCTGCCCGGACCCCTGCCCACTCTCCCCAGCCCAACATGCAGCCGGGTCCGGCCTTACCTGCCACTGCCGAGAGGGGGGCTGAGGGATGCCGGGCTGGAGTAGGAGGCTCTCAGGGCACCCTGGCTCTCTTCCTGCATCCGCAGCTTGTCCTGGGGAGGGGAGGGAGATGCCAGCAGCTGAAATCAGCCCTGGGTGGGGGGCCGGGGTGTGCGGGGGCTCCCCGGGGCTCACCTGGAAGCGTGTGGCCAGCCTCTCCGGTGAGGTGTCCCCGTTGGCGTGGCTGGGAGGTGGCATCGGGGACCTGGGGACCAAGGGAGAGTGGGGGGTCCTGCATCTGCCCCAGGAGCATGCAGCCCCTGTGCACCCATGGTATGGCATGGCATGGCATGACCATTCCCCTGCAGCCCCCCGGGGAGGTGGCGAGAGGCAGCAGCCCCAGGCCCCCAACTGGGACTGGTCGGCCAGGTAACGGCTGCCAGGGCTGCCTGGCCTCGTTACCGCCTGACTCTTTAATTACAGAGCTGGGACAGGCTCCCGCGGGGATGGCACAGCCCCAAGAGTCGCCTGAGGGGAAAAACAACCAGTGCACGACGTGGTTGGGGACCCCAGCCCGCGCAGGGATGCCGCTTCCCTGGGACTGGGGACCCAGGCGTCGGGGCTGCCACCCTCCCATCACAGCACCCACCTCTCCACCTGCAGCCGGAGCTGCCCAGGGCTCTGCTTGATCTTATTCTGCGCCTCCACGTTAAGCATCTCGGCCGCGCTCTCCCCATTGATGGCAATGATGATGTCTCCTGGCCGGAGGTCGCCTGCGGCCGCCTTCCCATGCTCCGTCACCTCCGCGGAGAAAGGGACATGGGGACAGCCCCGGTGTTATCTTGGAGGTGCTGGGGACAGCGATCCCCCCGCCAGCTGCCCCTCGGCCCCACGCAAGCCGGTGGGAAGCAGCCTTTAATTGCAGCATCCCCCCATGCAGCCCTCATGCATCGCCGCAGCTGAGGTCCTGGCGCATGGTTGGGTGCAGCCAGCTCCGTGCCGGTCCCCAAATCCCACCCTGCCGGGATGCTCCCACCCACTGGGGTCCCCACGGCCCTGCCAAAACAGTGCCAGCTCCTCTGCCGGGGTGTGCACTGGTGAGGGGGGACCAAGGCCATGGCAACAACAGCCGGAAACTCAGCACAGCCCTGCCCAGCCCAGGGGCAGCACAAGCCCCCGTGCCGCCGTCGCCTGCCGTGGGGCCGTTCCCACGGAGCAGGATCCCTCAAGGACAGTAAACAGGATCCACTCCCCGGAGCAGCCCAGCACGGCGCCCGCCCCAGCAGCCCTCCCCAGGGCGAGGGGGCACACGGGGGGCTCCTACCTTGGAGACGGTGATGGGTTTCCTGAAGTCCCTTCCCCCAGTGATGCGGAAGCCCCAAGGGGCCGGGCCGGCCAGGGTCACTGTCACCGGCATGGCAGCGGGCGGCTCTGGGTGGGTAGGGAGCCGCGGCGTCAGGAAACCCCGGGGTGCCGAGGGGACGAGGCAGAGGAGAGCCCTCTCCTCCCTCCACAAGGCACAGCCCGGCAGACCACCCGCTGGAGGCCTCTCCCTGCCCCTGTTCCCCCAAGGGTCCCTGGCACAGGGCTGATGGAGACCGGCAGCGCCTTCCTTCCGGGGAGGGGACCCGCGTCCTCGTGCCGTCGCMGGGTGCCGGCAAGCACCGCTGCTTCCTCTTGCCTCCCTGGTGCCCCCGGCCAAGGCTGGCGGCTTCCTCCCCTGCCGAGCCCCCCCGGGGACAAGGAGGTCCTGGGCACCCACCACCGGCTGCGGCGGTGCAGCCGGTGGGACGGGGCAGGCGAGGTCACCCCACCACCCCCAGGGCCTTGTGCAAGGCAGGAAATCGGTGCCGCCTTGGCAGCGAGGCCGGCGGCTCGCGGCGCRGCACGGCACGGCAGGGCCAAGCCAGCGGGGTTTGGAGGGGAGGATGCGGCTGCGAGGGCAGCCAGCGGCCGGCGAGGGAAAGGATCCTGCCGCTCACCGCAGCGGGGTCCAGACACGCAGCAGGGCTGCAAGCACCACCACCCCGAGTCCTTCGCCGCACAGCAAACCCGTGCTGGGAAAGGATGCTGAGGATCCCCCAGAGTGGCACGGGGTCCCCATGGCACCCCAGCGAGCGTGGCAGCTCTTAGCTTTGATGGGACCAGTGGGAACGGGCAGCCCCCGCCCCTAAATGTCAGGTCTGGCATCCCTGCTCCCTGTCCAGCTGCCCCGCACCAGCCCAGCCCTGTCCCATTCCGCCACAGCCGGCAGCCGGCAGCCCAGYCAGGCCCGACCCCGCCGGCACAGCCCCGGGGTGGCCGCGGGAACCGGGCACCCCATCTGCAACCGCCAGGGAAGGCATTTTAAAAATCCCAAGCGCACAAAGAGGGGCTTGAGAGGCTGCCCGGAAGAATTTCCTGGGCTGGGCTTCGCAGCGCCGGGAGGAAAGCCCAAACCCCCTCCCCATGCCCAGCTCTGCTCAGCATCCCTGGGCAGCGAGGTCTGCTGCCCCGGGGACCCTGACACCCTCCTGAGCACGACCCCCAGACCCCCCAAAAGTTCTGCACCCCTCCTCCAGCCCTTGCACCCCACCTCTGTCCCCTGCACCCCCCTCCGTCCCCTGCACCCCCCTCTGTCCCCTGCACCCCTTCTCTGTCCCCTGCATGCCACTCCATCCCCTGCACCCCTCCTCTGTCCCCTGCACCCCCTCTGTCCCCTGCACTCCCCCTCTGTCCCCTGCACGCCACTCCGTCCCCT
>JAYKAV010000889.1:2486566-2524248 GCA_035582835.1 Phoebastria nigripes | reverse complement strand
CTTGAACTCAACCCACCACCCGACCCATTGCTGACTCCCCTCCTTGTTACATGCACCTTGCTATAACATGCAAAAAAAACCCAGGCTGCGAGGCCAGCCTGCGGAGGAGGCGGCTGGGCTTTCCCCGGGGCCGGTCGTGCTCCTCGGCTTGCATTCCCAGAGCCCTGTTTTTGCCAAGCTCTGGGTGGCAGCCGGGGAAGGGAAAGGGACGGGCGGGAGCTCTGAGATGAGGGGTCTTGAGACGTGCATAGCTCCGAGGCGCTGGCTTTGCAGGGTGGGGGGAAAAGGAGGAGGAAGGAGGGAAAATCTGCATATTTCTGGCATTTTTTTTTTGTTTTGTTTTGCTGTGGTGGGGATCAGGGCAGGGCGCTCTGCCGGGATGAGCGAGGGACCTCGCTAGCAGCTGCCAGCCTCTGCTCCGAGGTCTTCATCACCCTCTTCCCCAAAAGCTGGTGAAGAGGGGATGGGGTTTCCCCGCTCAGCGCTGGGGCAGGGGAAAAAGCTCTGCCTTCCCCACAGCTCCTGCCGCCGGCCGGGGGCTGCGCTTGGCAGGGATGCCAGCACGGAGAGGGTTACACGGATGAGCATTAGTCAGTCGAGGGGGTAATTAGCACCCACACGCCCCAGGGCTGCTCCTCACCCCCTCGGGAACTCGTGTCAAGGGAAGAGGGGACCGGCACCGGCATTACTATAGCAACGGGAGCCTGCGCTTCGCCTGGCAGTATGGCATCCATACATGCCGGCTGCCAGACCCACATCCAGCCATTAACAGCCTTCCCCGACAGGCACCAGCCCCTCCTGGGCCGGGATGCTGCGAAGCYGCGGCCCCACCAGCCACAGGGACGTTATCGGCAACACCCAGCTCCACGGACCGGGGGCGGGGGGGTCCCAGCTCCTCACAACGCCGTCAGCCCCCCGGTGCTTTGCAAGGGCAGCAAACCACGAAGCACAAGGGCCAAAGGGGTTTTTGGGGGGAGCTGGCGATGCCGGAGCACGAGAAGAAGGTTGGGGAACAAACCACGAGCAAAGCAAATCCCCCTCCGCAAAGGGACGGTCCCTGCTGAACCCCCACGCACGGGCTGCCAGGCTCGGGGTACGAGCATCCCCCTGCAGCACCCGTCCCAAAGCTCCCRACTAAAACTGCTGCTTGGGCGAGATCCCAGCCTGGGTCAGAACAACATGCCCGAACATGCACGGGCAGCACCTTTGCACGGTTTGCGCTCTCAGAGGAAGATACCACACATCGGCTCACTGTGTTTCAGAAAGGATGCCGTTAAAAAACAGAAGAAATACTCACAGACAAAGGCAATTGGCCCCAYGCCTCATATGGGGTTAGAGAAGCTTGCTCAAAACATCTCGCACTTTTTGCAAAGCAGTGGGCGTGTAAAAAAGGGAAAAAAGAAAAAARAAAAAAAAAAAAGAAAAAGTGGAGGCATGCGACTCAGAAGTCTCTTATGAAAACCCAGTGGTCTGCTCACAGATACTGTTTCCTAAATAGCTGGCATGAAATTAAGTGACGTATGATTATAAGACAATTTGAAAGCTTCCTGCAAAGTTGCTGTTTTCCTCTGCCGCTGGAATCGCAGCTTAGGGCCGGAGCACAAAGGGAAGACAGCAAGATCCAGAGAAGGGGTTGGCAAATATCCCTTATTAGAGGCTAAGCCCGCTCACCTGCTGCCCTTGCTTGGAGAAAGCATAATAGACAGTTAAGTTGGAAAAGGAGTGAAAGCTGGCAAGGGATTTGCTTCCGGAAGCTGCTGCTTTGACTCTGTGCAATCACGGGCAGAAGAGGACGCGGCTCAAATGACATGCGGGGAAGGGAAGCGACCAAACAGGAATCTCACAAAATCCTTTTTCAACACTCGCTTCAGGTCAAAGTTTAAGTGAAAGAACGAGGCTCTGCTTAACAAAGCCATGCTTCAAAACCCTAAACACTGCAAAGAGGGTGTCCTCTGGAAACCCTCCTTTCACCAGGAGATCCCCCTCCCTCTCCAGCACTGCACAAACACCCTTCCAAAATTTCTGCCAGATCCACTCGGTTCTTCTACCTGCCAACCTACCGTAAAACCATCCTCCCTCCCCTGCAGCCGAGGGAGGGATGCGCTTCCCAAACCAGGGGCTTTTTAGAGCAAAGCCCACTCGCCGCTGGCCATCAGCCAACAAGCCACATCTCTACAAAAAYGAGCAGCATCGTCACCCATCCTTCCCCAAATCTGTATCACAAGCCGGCAAACCCCCTCCAGCTGCCGGGAAAGGCCGATGTGCCCGTGGCTCCTTTGGAGTCGGAGGAACAGCCGCTGGCTAACAAGGTAACCAGCAGCAGGGTAAGCCCAAGTAGGTGAAAGACCCCCCCAAAGACGCATGCTGGATGACTGGGAGGCGATGCTGGACTAGGGGAGACCACCTCATAYGCCCACCGCTCAAATACTGATCAGCAAGGGCTGATTCCAGAGCCGGGCGCAGGGGAGCGTGCCATGGGCTCTGCAGTATGTGATGGTGGTAGCGGGGGGTCTTTCTGTCCGCAGGTTACAAATCACCCCCTTTTTCCTTTAAAATTCAGGCTGTGCAGATTTCCCAAAGACCTGCTGATCACTAGAGACTGGAGATAATTCCTCTGTTCCAAATCAGAGGGATTCCCAGAGGGATTTCGGCTGCACAGACAGCCCCGGCTGACAAACTCCGGCGTACAGCTGGCTGCACCGAGTCCAAATGGCCGGAGCTTCGGGAAGAGCTGCAACAAGGGGCAGTTCTTCTCCCACCTGCCTTCCCGTTCTGATTAAGAAGTTACTTTTTTTGCCTGGGGCTCCACTGGAATAAAACTGAATTACTGAAGGAAAAGGTGCTGTGATTGGTATAACGCACTGGAGTCCTTTAGAGCTAATCCTGAATATTTGGATGTCACCTTGGAAGAGGGACAGATCCCAGCCAGTTGCACCACGCAACGTGCCTTCCACAGAATCGGTGGCTAAAGCAGCAGATGCAGGTAGGCAAGAAGTTGAAGAAAACAACAGCAAACTCTGGGAAGAAGACAGTTGTGAAAAGAAAAACCAAACCAACCCTATTTTCAACGAAAGGACCTGCTTTTGAAAGCACAGGCTAACTTAGAATTGTACCAAAGTCAACGACCCAAGTTGCCTGGGACTGTTTTTGTTTCTTTTAATCCCCCCACAGAGGTTTGCCTCTCGTGGAGGAGAGGTCAGCTGTACAGCACAACACTTCATATATGCACTAGCAGTTAGATTGGTTTCTAAATTAAAAAAAGATGGACTTTTTATATATTGAACATAAATAAAAAAATTACAAAATGGTCACCTTTCTTACAGAATGGATGCAAACTGGATTATGAACGTGCCTCCAGGTGAAGTTGGTTTCTCCCCTGCCCCCACCCCACCCCAATAATAAATAAATAAAATTCATTAAGTTTTGGATCCTTTAGTGGTGCAGATTGGGCGCTCGGACCGTTACTGGGCTTTCTTCCCTGTGCCATTCTTGTCCGCAGAGTTTGTTGAGGTTACCAAGTTCACCGGCCCGTCTGAGTGCATTGAATCTTTGCGTGGCGGCATGCGTTCGTTAATGCGATCCAGACCTCTGGCTTCTTCGAAGCTGCGGATCTTGTGCTGCGGTGAAAATCCACGAATGGCTGCAGAGAGAAGGGCCGAGATAGAAGAGTTAGCGTGAGCCACGGATCCCTGGATAGGAGCCCTTCAGCACACGCCAGACATGTACAGGACAGAGTCAGGGCGACAGAAAGCACGTGTCTGGCTACGGGAACCACGAGGTGGGTCCGTAGGTGATTTTTGGCATCGTCAGCTCATGTGGGTACCACAGTGCAGCTGGGAAGTTGGAAGTCTTTGCTGCTAGGTCACAGCAGCCAAGTCTAGGATCCAGACTGCAGCGACTTGCTCTGCTCCCTAATGGTTCCCCTTTTAATACAGTTTAGTAATAGGAACTTGAAGACCAGACAAGTGCTCGATGTCCCCAAACAGTGAAATCTCAGGAAACTTTCAAAGCTGAAAAACAGGATACTAAAAAAAACAAAACAAAACAAAAGGCAAAACCAAAACAACACAACAAAGACACCACCACAAGGCTTTAACTCCAACACAAACCACACACTGCAACACCAGGAGAGGGAAACAGCTACTCCTCGGATCACAAACGCAACGCTTCTTGCATGACCAGGAGACACACAGGCAGTCTCACGAGTGATGAAATCCCACCAAGGGCAGGCATTATCTCCGTTTCATCACTACGAGGCTGAGTACATCATCCTTGCGGTGATGATACGGACCACATGTTTAACTTCTTTGTGTTACAGTTAATTTAAGAAAAAGGGTTTTGTGCCAAATCTTTTTACAAGGACTTGGCTGGTTTACAAACAAACTTCCCTTGGTAATCAAGAAGTTCTCTACACAGAGGTACGGCCCCATTCATCAGTAGTTGAACRGAGCTATCGAGGAGAAAACCTCCCCAGACAGAAGCCTCACGAGTCTGTCATTTCTACACGAACTACAGGGAGAAAACTGCTTCTCCACACTGGGACCACCTTGGCCCACCTGTGGGGAAGGCAAGGATTACATCAGAGCCGCGCAATCCGCTATTTCCTAGATGATTTTGACCAAGCGTGCTGGCAGCCTTCACTGGATTGAGTTAGCCAGGGGATGAACTCAGCCACGAGGCATCCGAGATCAGATTGCAGGACCCCAGCACCAAGGTCTTGAGACACCAGAGCACAAACTGCTCCGGAGACAGGGCACTCTTGGAATAAAGGTATTGCGCTAAGCAATAGCCTCATTAAGGCTAAAATAGACTTGAACCAGCCCACTGTGTATTTTTTGCTTCCCAGCAGGGGCCCATCCTCCCCCACTTCTGGTGATGCAAGAGTAAAAAGCTTCCATAAGGCTGATAAAGCTCTTTAAAATTAGCGCACGCACACACAGAGATGATTTGAGTCTCTTGCCGGATTCTAGCCATACCTTCCCGTGCCTCTACCGCTTCTACTGTGGCTGCAATACAGAAGAACAGTGGCATGCAAAAATGAAGACAGAAAAAAAGAGTGACAGTGAGTGATCTAACATCATCGCTGCGAACGCAGAGCCCACAGCCTCCCAGCCCCAGTGGAGAYGACCGTAATAAAAACCAACTGGCAAGAGGAAAAAAGGTGACAGGAGCTTGAGAGGAAGGCTGAAAGGGGACTCCCTCCGGTTTAGCGTCTGCTGAGCACTGACACGGGGGAGTCTCCTTTCCTCACGTTCGCTGGACTCGTCACGCAGGTAAATCCGATGGAAAGAAACAGAGAAGCAGAGAGATGGCTTGCTGCTGCATGCACTGGAGGGCTTGGGCATGCAGGTGTCCCACGGCAAGGACAGAGATAGTCTCGGACTAAACCATGGGTCTCCACCTGCATTTACAGCCCCCCTGCTCCCAGTTCGGTGGCTCTAGGGCGCCCTGGCCACCTTCAGAAGGTAAATTGTGTGGAATTCATGCCCGAGCAAAGCCCCAACCACCAGAGCCATGTAAGGGAAGTGACCCCGAGGGACGGGATGACTTTTTGGAGTAGTGGGGAAGAGAGGGGGCAGTTTGTTCTCCACGGGAGGGCAGGCAGCAGCAGATACCAGGCTGCTCCACTCCCGATGCCTTGAATGATAACAAAAAAACCCAGGCTGACGCTTCAAATCCAGTTTGGCTTCAGCTCCACCTCCTAAAAGTGTTACCAAGCAACAAGGCACCATAAAGCTGAGCAACGTCCCCCGTCCTAAATCTGCTGCAGCAGCTGTCCAAGTTTTGGTAGTCCCTGCCTCAACATCTGGGAGGAGGCCCTTCCCTAGAACAGATCCCCCGCCTTTAGCCTCAAAACGCCACAGTTTTTTGCTTTGGACACAATACAAAGGCCACGTGGTCCTTGCGAGGCCATGGAGGAAGAATGGAGTTGTAGCTGAACATCTTTGCTCCAGATTCAGTGACTTTACCCAGCTGATTTTGCCAAGCCGCGCTGCGAAAGGTTAGGAGGAGGCTCAGGGAGGGAAGAGGCACTGCCACTGCTACCTGCAGCCCTGTCTCTCCTCTTTCGGGGTGCAGAGGCATCCCAAAAAGGGGGCAGCCCCTTCCTCTCCCCACCAAGCAAGACAGGTTCCCAGCATGGCTGCTGAAGGAGCGCCTGTACGTTCACCAGGAGGCTGCTGCGAGCAGACGGCGCGGTGCGAAGGGACGTGCAAAAGGGGAAGGGGTGAGAGAAGGAGGCACGACGGGCAAGGGAGCATGAGAAGGGCACGAAAAGCAGGGATGCTGCTGAGGGGAGCACGGGGTGCCGGGAGCAGCAAGGGGTGGGAAGCCTGCAGCCACGGGAGGAGGCGGCAGGCAGGGTCAGGTAAGGCAGCAGCAAAGGTCCTGCTTGTCCTGTCTCAGGGAGATGCACAAGTCTTCCTTGCTGGGGGGGAGCTGCCTGGTAGCCCCTTAGAGGACCCCCCCCGACCCCGAGAGGGGAAGGTGCAGGAGAGCATCGCAGCACGACCCGCTCCCTGCGCTGTCAGCTCTAGGGGCAAAGCTGCGGCACGACGAGCGAGCTGGCTGCTCGAGCCGAGCTGTAACAGCCACCTTCCCACTCAGGCTCTGTTCCCATGCCTGCAGCAGAACTGGGGCAACAGAAACCATTATGGTTGCTATAAAAAAAAAGAAAAAAAAAAAAAMTTCATACTCCTCTGCAGGCAGAGAAACCCATGAGTTTGGGAGCGATACCGCATCCTCCCCACCCCCAGGAACGGGCAGCAATATTTACACGTTTCTCACTTGTGAACTATTTAATCAAGGCAAGGCAATCCCAGAACAAGCCCTCTTCTGCACCCGCAGGAAATTACCCAGCGCTGATAGGAAGGGGAAAGCAGGCTGGTTAGATGCCAGCATTCAAAGGCTGGCGGCAGGAAAGGATTAAAACACTAGATTACAGGATTCCCTCTGGGGACACATGTTACTATGATAACTCATTCCCTGACCATCAGCCAATCTCCCTGCCCTGCGAGTTTAAAGCACGCAGATCGCTAGCTCAGTCCTGCTCTCAGCACACTAATAAGACAGACCAGTTGGCTGCTGAGGGAGGGAGCAAAGTATTTGCAAGCAAGCACATAACAGAAACCTCCAAAACCAGATCAAAACCAGGGGGCCAAGAGAAGTCTTAATATAAAACATACAGGCCTGGAAGAATCTCCTTCCTTCAACTAAATCTAAGCTTCCTCTGTTTGGGATTCACAATTTCACAAGGTCAAAATCGGAGGGGTTTCGTTTAATAAAGAACAAATGAGCAGGCGTGTTTACTATTACATTCATATATATGCTATCACACAACAGCAGCAGATAGGTGAAGCAGAGGATGCTTATCATGCAGCGTTAGAAGGGAAATAAATGATAAAAATTGTTGCAGAAACATACATAAAGCAATACGCATGCTTTAGGCAGGGTGCCGTTTGTTGTCTTTTTTTCCTCGCGTTCCCCTCCTGGAGGGTATACGGGGACATCTTGGAAGGCTCTCCACATCCCCACCTACATTTCTGCTTTTTCCTATTTCTGAATCCTTCCTCCCCGTGGGCCTGAACCATCTCTCGGGTCCCCTGGCACCCTGAAGTACGCCTACGGGAACTGATCAAATGGTTTTTGGGGCAGCTGAGGGCCAGGTATAAAACTGCAGAGAGGATGCAGTGTTGCAGAGAGAAGGATCGTTCATACTCACCAGTCTGTAGGGTCTGCCTCCCCCCTGAGAGCACTCCCAGGGGCAGTGTACCTGTGGGAGTCAGGCCTTTGAGAGTCAGCACGCTCTCGCTCTCCTCTCTGCAAATAAGAGGCAACGCAACTGGTTACCGAGAGATTGATGCAATGCTCAGTTAGGTCCATGCAAGACTGTTGGTAGTGAGTGGCATGAAAACTGGAGTCTGCCCTGTGCTGATCACAGGCAGCACGTGTCTGATCTGCTGGGCACCGAGCACAACCCCGCTTCATAAATACAGGACCTCTGCTTACTCAGCCACGACGCATCACAGCTACGGCACAGCAAATGCATCCCGGAAGGGCTAAATATACCTAATCAGCAGCATTTCTGCTGGCAAATGTGCCAGTGCTTGAGACTGAGGTTTCTGAGAGAGTCAGACCGCCAGGCATACAGAAACCACCACCTTGAGCCTTTGCCCTCTGCTCTGAAGCAACAGTCTTGTAAGGTTTTTCCCCAACAGGACTCTGCCTGCCTGGTGCACCCTGACCAACGTCCTCCAYGATCCAGACCCCAAACGAAACTCAGACCCCAAATCACAAGCTGCTTCCTTACCGAAGAACCGAGAAGACACGTGCCATCTTCCCAATGGCTCTAATCTTATTCCTGATGATCTCTTTACGGACTGTTGTCCCACCTTAGGGAGAGAAAAAACAAACACCAGCATGTTTAAGGTTTCCTGCTTTCCAGGCACAAGTAACGTCAATATGAAGCACCTGCCTGACTCCAGGAAAAGAAATCATGGTTTACAGATTCACAGCTACACTCTTGAGAGAACAGTGCTGAGAGGATGGCGGTCAGGATGGCAGTGAGAAGGGCAACACCAACGAGATGACACACGGACTTAAAGGTCTAAAGAGAGTAGAACCACCAAAGGAAAACGGATCGGATAGGTCTTGTTCGAAGCTCACCAGGTTTAATCACACTACACAGGATGTAACACAAATGACTCAGCCATGTAGACACAGTTTTGCAAGGCAGAACACTGACGAGTCTGACTGCTGATGAACACCGCAGAACACCAGGCTGTGCTCGCCGCGGGGAGGAGTGTCACGCAAGCATCAGCTTTGGCATCCAACGCGCACAGTGAACGGCTGGCTGGAGCCTTGCAACTCTGCTTTGACCCCACACAAACACAAAGTGAGATATGTGAACTTCCCTTCCGCTATACAGACCGAACATGAGAGAAAAGCATGGAGGGTAACTGAAAACAAACAAAAATCAAAGTAAAAGAGGTAACAAATACATCTCCTCTCAGCTGAGATTCCTCACATGGCCCAACTACACATTAGGACAGTACAAGCCAAACCGGAGGTCTAACATGCACCGATGGCTCAGCCATGCACTAAGTGGCTGCATTCAGAAGTCAGATAGAAACGTGACCCCGTTTCTCAAGTTCCTGGAGGAACGCAGAAGRGTTAAAAAACACACGGCGCTTATGTTAAAACTGAAAGGGGATGAAGAGACTGCCCAACTAGTCAGCTATTCAAATCCACTCCAAGGAATCTGGTGGCACAGGCAGTGAAAATTAAGCTTGTAGCAAATTCTAGCTGGGTACCTTTCTGATAGCTTGAAATGTAGTGATCTTCAGGGAGAGGAGACACCAAGAAACAAGTAGATGAAGACAGAGATAGAAGAAACAAATTTAATTTTCATGGGAGGGAGAAAGAAAAAAACCAAAAACGAAATGCAATGGGAGAAGCGGGTTAAAGTCTCAACCTGTTGACCGAAGCAGCGGCACCTTGTTCTACCACAATGGTGTTCTGCTTCTGTGCAGGACTGACTGTCCTCCACCCTACACGGATCTGTACAGGCAGCTCCCCCAGCCCCCCCCCGTGCATGCTCACGGCCCCACTTCTCGCTGCACGCCCATGTCTGCGCCTGAGCTTCCTCTAGGTCACCACCTCGCTCTCAAGCGATCCCCCCGATAGAGAAACTGCAGATCAGCTCAGCAACTGTTTTGTCCCTTCCATGCATAGCTTAAAAACAGGGCCAAAAACTGCATTCTACTTTTTTCTGGGGGGTGACATGAGAAGCCACTTTACAGAGGAGTTCACTGCAACAGATGAGAAGATCGGGTAGATATTTTGGTGCAGAAAATTTTGAATTGGGGGAAAAAAATAACCACTTGGGAAGCAGTCTCCGTAAGGAGCAGGAAACCATTCTCCAGAGTAGCTGGCAAGAAGTGTCTGTCGCAGTGAATATAATTTAATTTCTCTGTGACTGAATAGCAAAGGGGAAAAAAAAAAAAAAAAAAGTTTCCTACCCAGAACTGCACAAGGGTTGGCCAAAAAGGAACTGGAGCCCCTGGCTGGGCATCCAGCTATAAATCAAGTGCTGATCACTCTTGAGCTAGCATCATACACCTTCCCCACCTTCACACCCCCCACTGTTACCAGCTCGGTTGTAACAGCGTTTTTTACCTTCCAATGTCTCATCACCATCTGAAATCAACTCATCATCGGAGCATATGTTGAGGATGTTAACGAGCATTTCTGTGACTGTAAGAAGTACAGACAGGAAGATTAGAGAGGCCTGGTGCACATACTTGGCAGACAGAAGTATTTGGAGGACGAGCTGGACGAGCAAATGATTTCAAGGTCATTTATACTCTAGAAGCGGAAGCCCAAAGACACTTTTAGCCGCATACTGCTGGTACCTTTGCAGCCGTACCCAGAGCAGACGACATACTTTACACCTTCTGCCAAGGAGGTGGATGCAGTCCAAGCACATCACAGATGAAACAGACGTGGGGAGCGGGGTGCCAACATTCATGCAGAACAGCCTGGGCCTGCTGAAGGTCCCACCTCCCCACCCCGAGCCGCACAACAGGCCACCTGGCTCCAAGAATGTCAAATCTGGGGGGAATTCAACCTTTGGTTCCTCAAAGTCAAAAAACCTTTGGCACTTCAGACCTTTAAGTCATACGTACAACACTGGAGTGGAATTTAAACTCGCCAGCAGATGTAAAAACCCTTTTGCTGAGAAATTGAGGCAAAGTCTTGGTCGTATTTTAAGCTGCCTCGCCTCCTTCAGAATGAAATAAGCCTTTAAATTGAAGTGAATGCTTCCTTTTTGGTGGGCCACAAGCCAACAGGAGATTGTAATTTCTCTGTTGCAAACCCAGAGCAAGAGAAATGTCTCCAAATTCTGAGGTGGGCCTACACCACCCAAGATCGGCTCCATCAGCAATGCAGAAACAGCAAGAAGGGATCGTTTTATTGGTAAAAGCTTTCTAAAACAGGTATCAAGAATTATTTTCACACGAACTTTACCCAGTAATACGCAGACCTCCTTGAACCTGAACTACTTTCTAGTGCTATCTGATATTAATGAGTTATAACACTCTCCCAAACATTTAATAGTCCATGGGACAGGTTTCTAACACTCAGGGTACTATGACCAGTCACTGGGCAACTCATAACAGAAATCCAAATATCTCTTACCCTTTTCCCCTACAAAAGGCAAAGACCATGTGAAGACATCCATGAAGTTTGGAAGCCAGTACGGATGAGGGGAACAGTTGAACTGCCTGATGTTCATCACATTGTTTTCATATTTCAGTACAGCAGCTAGAAGAGAAAAGGAAAGACAGCACATGTCCGTAGGCACTGTCAACTTCTGGGAGTTGTACCTGCGCTAATGAAACTTCATTATCAACAAGAGCTTGCACTCAGGCAGAATCAAACTACCAGCTCTCCAAAATGAGRAGGCTTAAGCAATATTTTTCAGTTTACCCATTATGTTGTTTCACTAAAGCTCACCATAACAGTGAAGGTCAATTTAACAAAGCTGTTAAAATTTATGCAAATCAGAAGTGATGAACACAGGGCCAAGATCCAAAGTGAGTGGCAAAAAAGCCCACAGTTGAGGAAAGTTCCCCATCATACTCATATGGTTTTCGGGGCACAGGGAAGTTAAAAGCTTGCCTATACTAGCAGCTTCTCTTTTATGGCAGCATTCATCAATAGCGCTTAGTTGTCATGTGGCTGGAAATGAAAGCATTATTCTAGGCTTTATAACTTGACAGCTAATTGCCACAGTAATACATTAAGTCTTCGAGGCAGAGAACCCAGCCACTTCCAGCTCCCCAGCTGCTGTCAGTTTAACACATAAAGCTCCTCTTCATTTCACGCATAAGAATGCGACTAGAGGAGAGGGCAGAATGGGCAACGCAAGGGAAGATGGAGAGGGATTTCCTAAGTGCCTGAGGACAGTACTGACATCTGAACAGCAGCAGAGCCCTGGCCTTGCCAGCCTTACCCTTGTTGTTATAGACATCTAGGTAATTTGGTGCAGAGAAGATTGTGATTAGTGACGGAAAGCCTGTTGTCTGGCTCTTCCTGTACATTCGGTACCTGAAAAACAGGTCAAGTGTTAAACATACTGGTCTTGCTAAGGATAGCATGAATGCAGACGGACCCTGCTCAGCTACCAGGCTGCAGCACTTACCCAGCGTCCTGGGCTTCGTGAGCTCGGATTACAGATAACAAACTATTGTTCTGCAAAAATTCACAAACCGCAGGATAACTGGAAAACAAAAAGCAAGTATACATCAGCATGTAGCACAGGAGAACAGATAGCACCCATGGTCTTGGTTTCAGGAACCAGCCACTTGCAGCATCCATTCAGTTTGCGTCCAGCATCCCCAAACGAGGTCAGTATGTATTACATCATTCAAAAATTAATTGCAAAGCATTCTGTTAAACAGACCCCTGGTGCCAAATCCTCCCTATCAGCTGGGCTACAAGTGGTCTGTCAGCACAAATGCTTCTCTTTTAGACAGGAAAAGATTATTTGCTAGAGCTCCTGGTACTGTCCAATGCCTGAAAACCATTCAAAAGGCACCCTGACAGCTAAAAGAAGCATCTCTGCTGTCCGATACCACAATTTTATAGAGCAACATATTGAGAGAGCTTAATATTACAGGAGAAGAAAAAACAAACAAGATTTTGTGCATTAGAGCCAACTGAAGACTATTTCAGAGCCAGGTACACTGTAAAGTCCCGCAGAGTGATCTGAATAGCAATTTATCTCCCCATACTCCTTAGCGTAAGATGAGACAAAAAGCTCTACTCCATTAGAGCCCCCTAAAACACCACYTACCTGTAGAAATAGGAGCAGCCTCGAACAGTGTTGTGGGCGAAATGCTCCAGCGTTTTCTCATTGCCGTAATCCTCTGATGGATCGGACCAGAGCAGGTCACACATTGGACCAAAGGCCGGAGGCTCCTTAAACCTGTCTAACTGAAAAACATACACAAAATCAGGACAACGCTGGTGAAAGCTGCAGCAGCATACACACACCTATGGTGCGGACATGCAGAGCACAGGAGCCTCAAAACCTGGAACTCCAYGCAGGAATCAAGCAAGCCTTTAACCACCCTATTAATTGTAAGCTATGTGAAAGGACCACGGAGACTACTTACTTTCCTAATGTCATCTAGACACGTGATTTCTGGAGACAGTCCTCCATGAACACACAGAAACTGCTGGTTTAAGAGGGCAGCAAGAGGAAGACAGTCAAATGTATCCATACACGCATCATACACTCGCTCCGAATACTTGATTCGACCTAGAAAGATGGCGGGCAGGGGGAGGAAGAGAGGGAAGAATTGAATTAATTTACCCATTTACACAACAAAGACTGCTCAGGCTGAAAGCAGAGCKTTTTTTTTTTTTTCATCTTTTCTTTTTTTTTTAAAGGGGGAGTCATTCAYGCATCCAAACCTACGTGATATAAGAAGCATTAAGCAAAGCTTTGATCAGCCAAAGTGCTGATAAATAAGTTCAAGGAACCTAACCCCTAAGGCGATACGGAAACTCTATGTCTATGGCCCACCAAGTTGAACTTTGCACCCGTGTATCAGTGAAAATGCTGACTTAGAAAATGCTTGTTGGACATGAAGATAAAAAGGCTTCACAGTAATCTGGACACAGTCAAGAATATTAATATCCCTTCAAGCTATTTTCTAGAACACCTGCACTAAGATKAACATAGAAAAGAGGCTAGGCGCTTGCCACTGTAAAAGAAAACTTGGGATACTAATAAAGCCATCCCATCGCTTTCCTACATTCATACTGCTCCTCTAGACTCAAAGAGTCTTACCAGCCTCAGCTGCTAAGCAGATTATACACTGGGAAATGCAGCAGCTGTTTAATTTGGCACAGCAGTATTACACAATCATTTAAGATAGGAATTGCCTTTTTGGCTGGACACGAGTGCTTTGAGTCAGAATTTGACCAAGATGCCTGCAGTTAAATGAATCTTCACACAGGATCTTTCAGGGCTACAAGCGATCACAATCTCCGCTGGATGCCTCATCTTAAGAGAGGTGAAGAGGATGTTTCAATACATTAAACGGAGATACCACGGCCCTTCTGAAAGCAGCTTAGCTTTTACAGCAAGCCTCCAAGTATGTTCAGAAATATCTCTCAACACTTCCCGTTAGAACAGAGAGCAGGAGCAGAGATCACCGCACGTCAAGCGCTTGTCTTCTTGCATCTGCAGCCCCCTTGCAGGGCAGCAGTATGTTAACAGAGCCAGATCTTCGAGAAAGCCCTGTTATTGCTATAAATCCCATCTCTGTCTAAAGCAAAAAAAGTGCATGAATGGAAAGTTTACCTTTCCTCCAGCTTTATTTCAGAGATACTAACAGGTTTTTTCAGCTGCACGCTACGATACAGGAAGTGGAAAGGCAGTATCTTCTGTTTTCCAAAGGGGAAAAAAACCCATCACCTCTGGCTTTCTGGTTCAAATTGGACCCAGCTCAACAGGAGCTCATCTACCACCATCTGACGACTACAGTATCCAGCAGAGAGCTGGCTGGTGTTTTCCAACTCATTTCTGAGTAAACAGATGTCATTATCTCAGTACCTATCAGCCTTACCCTGTCCAGCAGCATCCAGAGCCGAAGGGCTAAAGATTGGACTTATGCCTTGCCCATAACTATTCCTTGAGGTCGGGTCCTTGAGCAACTATTCCCTAATAGAGAGCTGCATGTTGCTGGTGTATACCTTTTTTATTGCTTGGAGGAATGACTGTCATCCTCAGGGGAGAGGGGTCATTCCCCGACCTTTCATCATCATTGGCTTAAAAATATGTAAATGCTGCATGAAACTATCTTTAACTCAACTAAAATGATCTTAAAGGTAATGATTCTCCCTAGTGCAAACACTGAGGAACAAATCCTTTATTTGCTTCCAATTGTAATCACTGATCCCAGCTGCACAATCTGGAGCTGAAAGTCATTTGGCAGTAATTATATGTTGCTGGGCCTGAAAGTCAGGGAGGGGGGGGTGCGTGCAACTGGCTCATCAGTGAGACAGGGAAGATGTGTTCGCATTTCTTCCATCCACGCTCATTCTTTGTAACCAGAAGGCCACATCAACATGCACTCAGTACTTTACAGGACTTATATATTTGGCTTTTTTTCCTTTTAGCAGGAGCTGAAACAGGAGAAGAGCTGTCTACGCAGGAAAAAAAGACAGCAGGTTTTTACAGCTCCAGGGCTAACCGATACCACTCACGGCAGGCACAAAAATTAAGACCCACACCTGGTCACAACACATTAATATATTTAAATCCTTACACTGCTGATACTTACATTCCTGCTTAAAGGTGAAGTATTCTGTGAGGTGCCTGCACTCATGGTTCCCTCGAAGGAGGAACAATGTTTTGGGATGATTTATCTTTAAACTCCATAAATACAGCACGCACTGCAAGAAAGGGAAGGAGGAGATGGCATGTAATAAAAACCTTTTATAGGGCACTAACTATCCGTAGACTTCGCTAAGTGTTTCTGGGAAGACACCCAACAAGCTGAATTCAAAGTGGAACCCTGATAGAAACCCAGCTCCATAATCGGCAGTAGATCTTATCTTGGCCAACTCCACCAGTGGGGGAAAGCCACACTGAGCATTTCTCTATATTAGGCCTGAGTTGGAGAAGTGACAAATGAGATCGCGTTCAACTGAAACCGGCTCTGGGCTGGGTGGGGGCAGCTTTTCCTTCCAGCAGAAACCAAAGCAAAAAGCACCCATTTTCAGAGCAGCAAAGCAAAACCAGCTGCGCAGCGAGATGTGCGCTCCAGATGTCCCACTGCAATCGAAACCAGAGACCATCAAGTATAACAGCCAGCCATCTTGATAGACATTTTATCAAGTGCATTAAACATCACAAAAATTAAACTTGATCTTCACCACTGACTTCCCCCCCCGCCTCTGTTTTTCTGCTTACGCTACAGTCATGTGAAGCTCAAGTTCAAAACAGGAAAAGCCTAGCCAAAAAACAAGCTTAGTAAAGCCTTCTGGCTTTGAAGAGGGCTTTCCACATCCCCTATCTGAGCAGCAACACCTGTAAAAAGATCGTCTTTGATGAGGCGCAGACCGAAGTCAAACTGAAACAATCATTTTCAGCAGGCTCCCAGAAATATTTCATGGTGGCTTTCCAAAGAGGCTACATGAAGAAGGGAAGGGCTGGAAAGCAAGCACACTTACCCTTCTGTGCTATACGTTGTCAAGCTGACAGCTAAATCAGCAGGTATCTAGTATGGGCAAATGTTATCACATTTCCCTTGTTGATTTTGAGTGCTAGAAGGACAACCCATAATGACAGCAAGCTTGAAGATCTGGATTAAAGTCTCTAATAAGAGCTTACCCTTTAGGCTGACACGCTACAGAAATGGCACACACTTTGAGAACGTGAACCATGAAGCCTGTCAACAGTTTTACACTTAAAAACACTGCTGATCTGGTGCACAGATCTCTGGGAACCAGCTGCTGTGGCATGGAAACAACCTCCAGAACCAAAATAAACCAGTTTCAAGTTAGTTTCCAGTACAGACACCTCAGATATCATGGTATTTAAGCACTGAACCTGCTAGGTAAGCTCTACATTAGTCATTCCAGCTACATGCAGGGATCCATAAAACCCCAAGGAGCTGTAAAGCACCCGTCTGTGTCTAACTCAGAATTAAACCCGACAGAAAAAGACTTGATTGCAAATTCTGAATTCTAAAAATGAATAGAAACAGGGCCAGGGACAGTGGCAGGTAATTTAAGCTGTGGTTAGGGCCAGCAAAAATCATGTTTTATTGCATCTGTTAACAGGAGGAAAGCTCCCAACAAAACTATTTATAATTATTCTGTGATTTAAAGCTTTAACCTCCTGTGTTTGCAACCTAAATGTCACTTTTCTGGGCTAGCATGAGAACTGAAAAGTGAAAGTCACTATAAATGAACCAAACGACTTGCGAAGGACTGGAGAAAGCAACCAGCCCTGGCATCACTGGTTCAAAGCAAAGCAAGAAAGTAGAGATAAAACACCAATAAAGAGGATGATTTGGGATGTATAGAAGGTCAGCAACTTGCAGAAGAGATATTTAAAAATACATTCGAAGCGTTTTAAAGTGAAATGGAAGTGAACAGAGTCGCTCGGCACCGCAATTCTTCCCGGACGCACAGCAAGCAAACCAGCAAATGTCTCCAGTATCACTGCAGTTTGCGGCTATTTCACAAGGACGTGGGGGCTGCCAGGTACTAGTAGGGTAACGACGAGTAAAGGACATTCAACAGCCCCCGCGAGCTCCGGAGGGGCTGGAAGGAGGAACAAGGGAGGTTTCTACACTCACATGCCTCAGATGCTTCCTGGCGTTTCGTACAGATCCCTTTCCCAGACTTTCAAGGCACCGTGCCCAGGAATTGATTACTGCGTGTTTACAATAGCCTAGTAGCAACTCCAGACAATTACGGCTTACTAAGCTTAAATACTCTACTTCTCTCCCTATTCTGCCTATCGGTTCAAAGCCCAAAGCCAAGCATTCGTGCCCGTGCCCCCATTTGATTCCCCCCCTTTCACTCACAAGGGGAAAGCACAGCAGGTCACGGTGGGGGAACTGCGAGAGGAATTGGTTGCTACCTGCAACCCAAAGCAAACGCAAGAGGGGCTGCTGCCAAACCTGCCCGCAACAAGCCACACCGTAATCTCTCATACCATTTACAAAACCCGGCATTTACGAGAAAGTTATAAACATCGAGCCTGCCAGCTCTTCCCAGAGTAGGCACAGAAGAAACAGCACAGCAAAACTCCCGCACCCCGGTCCCACGTTGGGCCCACGAATCTACCTTCGCTCACACCTTACAACATAGACTGGATCTCTTCAACATTATTCTGGATAAAACAGTGCATTCAATCCTGGCAAGATTACCGTACGTACARTTCCGTAATCAGACAACAATCATGTCTCCCACTGTAATTGGATTTGAAAAACTAGTCTGGCAAAGGTGTATGCCATTATCATGCCATCTTTAATGATAAATCTACTCTTTCCACAGATTCTATTTTTGGTCATAATAATTGTTTCACTTTATAGTTTAATAAAACAATTCTATTCATTGTATTCTGGCAGTTCTGGCTTCATGGACCAGGATGGTCCCTCATTGACTAACGTGGGCACAGACCTCTCTTGCGTAAGGGCTAGGAGATGAAACTAAAAGCTTAAAGCACTTTGAGGGAAGCATCTTTCCCGCTTGCAGACTGATGAGAGAACCCTTCATCAGGATGCTGTCTCATCAGCATCTCCAAATGGAGGTGTTCAGCCCGATTTCCGTGCTGCCTGTCAGCCCCTTCACTACAACGTTTGAGTCCGTGGCCGGTTAGTCTCGCTGTCGCAGCAGGCTTTGTGGCACGGATTGAAAGCAAACGCTTTGCAGAGTCCTCTTCCACTAGACATCAGCCATCTCAGCTTTCACACGGTTGCTTCCCTCCCCTCTCCCCTGACAACTCTTTTCTTTAAAAAAAAAAAAAACCAAAAAAACCCAACCAAACCACGCTTCATGGCCTCATTATACTTACTGGGAATGAACGTTTTTAAATGAGAATTTCCCTAAGCCAGAGGCCCAGAAATAATTTGTTGAAGACATCCAGCTGAGCTGATGAACAGAGGCTTTCGGGGGTTTTTAAAGGTTTTGTCTGAGCCACAAACTGCTCCTTTTACCTTGACAACCAAATACTCACAGCAATGGGGAAAGCTGGCAAGGGTTATTTGGGCTGCTAACAAGCAACACAGTTTACCTTAACACCTCCTTGGCCCCTGGTTTTGCATCTTGTTTCCTGATTGCCTGCATCAGGATGCAATTATACAATTAACTTCTATTTCATTCCGTTAAAAGGTCATGATTATCAGCTGCTCTGGGCAGGCACTCGATAATATTCCCCACCCAGCACATGGATGCACAAGTTTGTGCAGTGAGTCATGAAAGCCTGACGATGCTGGCACTCTCCACCTTCCCAGTGGTGAAAGCACAGGGAAACCTGGATGCCTTTCCATCACCTGAGCCTCCGGGATACAGTGATCAAAACTCCAAACCCAAAACGCTCACAGGTCAGCAATCTCCACACTTCAGAGTCCAGCTGCTACAGCTTTGCATTTTATAGAAGTCTTAAAAAAAACCAAAAAAACCCAAAAAAACAACCCAAAAAACCCCAAAAAACCTGCAAAGACACCCATTCGGCATTGTTAACTCTTCGCTTGTAGCGATCGTCCACGCCAGCTGCAAACCTCCTGTTGTTTCACTATAGAAACCAGTTTCTGCACACCCAGGTGGGAATCTCTTAAAACACATCAGCTGCACTTTGCAGTAGGTGGAAAGAAGAGGCACACATCAATAGGAACAAGGGAATCAAGCCTTCTAGATTCTGCTTTATCAGTGACATTTGGATCAGCCCCCGCATGTACTAATCAAAGCCCACCCTGATTCGTGAAAGATCAATGCTAGCTCTGTGGGGTAACGGAGCGCTCGGTGGCTTTCCCTCTGCAGATGCGGGGGGAAAGGGGAAGGAGAAGTCAAGAGCAGCATGAAATAAAAACTTTCTGCTCAAAGCTGATGAAGATGAACTGCCTCAAGGCTCTCGAGCCCAAAACCACCAGCCTGCCTGGCACAGGCCCTAGGTCGGAGTGTCAGGCCACAACAGAGACCTGATGAGGTTTACCTATAATTTTCAGACCTTCCTCCTCAAAAAAATAAAACGGCTCTTCCCACCGCCTCTGTTCTCCAAGGCGGACTCATCATCCATCCCCCTGGAATTCTTCCATACTATCACAGCATAGAGATGAGCACACTAATCCCCAACTCAGGCACTCACTTCTGCAGATCTGGGAGTAAAACCCCCACGTCAGATCAGTCGCAGGGTAAGAGCAGAGAGTGGGAGAAGCACTTCACCACCCAGGATCCGTAAAATTCCTGTGTAGACACAGGGTACGACAACTCTTGTTTGAAGGTTTCTTGGTTAATACCAAAAAAAAAAAAATCCACATCTTATCTCAGAAAGAGTTGCTGTGCTATAATATAATCTCTTTTCCAGGTAAATACACTTAAACTGCAAACCSAATTTGCGCAAGCCAAGCCATTTAAACACATGGTCAGATGCCTGTTCTTCCCCTTCCTCCCCAGGGGTTACAGGGCTCCTCTTGCCAGCACCACCAGAAACCCCAACAGCCGTAACCCCACCTTTCGAGCATCCGTCCCCACTACCCTGGAAACTGCTCGTCGTCACACCTTGGCTCACCATCAGTATTTAGGAACACACGAAGCACAAGGCTGGAAGTAAGCCAGAACGCTGCTGAAGCACAAGCTCTCGGTGGTACTCTCCTAAATCCTGTGCAGAATCCTTCGAAGAAGCACTTGCCTTAACCGCCTTCATCGCTGTCCGTGAGAGTTCCTCCCCAAAATTTAACTGAGAAAGATTCCTCTGCAGACCCAACAGCTCAGCTATTCCTGCACTGTGGTATGCACCCTCCCTCTTTGAAGAGAAACCGCTTACTCTGTTATTCCAGGCCAGTTTTGCCACCTTTCATGCCCCCGTTTCCCCAAACGCCCCTCATTACATTGCTTCCAACTGGAATAAGCACTCCTTTTCCACCCGACTCTGCCTCTGTGAAACCAGAAGGCTGCAATCCCTTGTGGTCTGCAGCATTTGCTAATAGCTCTCCCATACTGCCTGCTCTGTCGCTCCCAGGCCTTCAGTGAGCCAGCAGCAAGCACGGGGACCCATCGATTACTTTGCCCTTTAAGACCAACAATTCGCAGCGTTACCCAATATGTGGTCGGTGGCATCCCACAGAGCTGCAAAATCCTAACACAGTGCCAGATGTTCGGCTGATGTCTGTAAGGTGACAGCGTTATTGTGACAAGGCAGATTGTCACATGGGCACAGCATGGCTAGAAACACAATTAAATGCCTCGGCACTAAGCTCCTGGGTCACAGCGAGATGTACAACAGCCCAGGTGATTTATTGCTCCTTTCTCCCGACCCCGTCTCTGCCATTGCAAGGTTGATGCTTTCAGGGGGACGGTAGGGAAGCAGTGACTCAGTAGTGTAGCGCTTTCTTTTCCCTGCTAAGCTGAATCCTGCAAGTTTTTGAACATTTGCTTCCCACTGCCTGGTAGAATCCTGTTGCCTGCAACATACAATCAACTCTCCCTCTTGTTCCCCTGACAGACAGCTACAAGTGATATTAAAACTCGAGTTCAGAAGCCAGAGTTTAGTCATTAACCCCACCGCTGCTGTTTAACTCTGTCACTGGGTGAGGATCCAATTCTCAATCATGACATTTAGACATCGCTTTTCTGCCAAACTCATACCGTGAGTTACCTACAGCATGATTTTCATTCCATGCAAAACTCGACTAGAGTGTAAAATCCAGCATAAGAGACCTGTATCTGCTAGCTTAGTTCAACACTTTCGGTCAGTTTAGTACTAGCACCCCCAGGCTCAACTTTATTTGTCACCTCTATGCTGAAGTAGCCTCTGTCCACGTAGTCTCCCAGGAAGAGGTAGCGGGTGTTATTGGGTGATCCTCCAACTTCAAACAACTTCATCAGGTCAAAAAACTGCCCATGAATGTCACCGCACACTAGGGGAGGAAGAACAGCACAAAAGAGGGACAGAATTACATGCTAAGAAAAGAAAGGTCATGACAGCAACAAGGAGCATAGCATGGCTGTGCTCTGACCCAAGCCACCCCTGCTTTACATCCAGCTTCTGCAAAGATGTACTCGATCTACCAGCAAAATCCTCTCTTCTGAGAGTTCAGGCAATTTAAAAACCTTGCTGGTGGAAGGAATACAGCAGAAAACCTGCTACTTTGAGCAGCTCGTGTTTCCTAGATGGCCCTTATTTAGGACTCCAGCCGCAGAAAGCTCTCTGACCTGTGATCGGAGCCTCCACTTCAATCATTGTCTTCTCGTGCCTCAGGATGGCAGCCCCATCGTTGATGATCTTCAGTGCCGCATCCTCTTCCAGGCGCCCTTCCTTTACCAAGTGGCTCTTCAGGACGTCAAGCCTAGGCTTCCCATCCTCAAACACCTCCTTCAGAGTGAGCCGCTGCGTGGGAGGAAACGGGACAGCTGGAAATGGAAGTGAAGAAGTTAGCAACACGTCTCTTTTCAGGGGGGAAAAGAATCACAGTCTTTTCAGCAGGAGGCTTTCGTTCCAAGCCTCAAGACAAGCATACACTCAGAAACATACTTTCACTGAAATTATGCTCTCAAATACCGAAAGAAGAAAAGCTATGCTGCCAGAGCAACGGAATACACCCCTCAGCATGTTTAAAAAGCCACCGTATGCAGACTAAATGCCATATGCATCCCCAGAAAACGYGGGCACCAAAGCCGTCTCCTAATTCGGTGGGGATAGTTGTCATTGTAATGTTGCACTAAAACAGGACTGCATGCAAATATCAGCAAAAGCAGGAGAACACCACACCGCTTCCCAGGGACTAGCAATTAAGGTAGGAGGACCAATATGTAAAATTCTCGTTTATCAGGAAACCGCACATACCCGTAAAGCAGAAGCTGCCTTTACCAGGCAACAGCCTCGCACCTCTCAGTATGGGCCACTTCAAAAAGCTTAACCCCGAGCTTAGTAATTGGTAAATCCCAACGGAATCCAACATTTAAGGCAAGTTAAGGCCTCATCTATTTGCAACACATTCCCTGGTTTTTAAATCTAGAGAGAAAGACACCCCATCAAAAGGCGTTATTGTTATTTTCATGCTAGGCAATTGTATTATTTGTGAGAAGGTGACCTCTAGCAGAAAGCAAGCATATGAAACAAAAACAATAGTTACAATTGAGACCCATTTGACTTCCTCATCTACCTTCTCCTGGGCCTGGCTAATTTAAAAAAAGAAAAAGATGGAGAACACATGACCCCTGCATAATATTTAAAGGCTATATAGTGTCTTGATTGACAATAAATTCCAGGAAGGAGGCCTGGATGTTTGGGAAAAAGAGAAAAACTGGAAGTAAAATCCCGTCAAACAGCCCCAAACGTGTGGCCCAGCTGCCAGCGGCTCCCGTGTACCACGGAGCAATTTGCATCTTATCGCAGCGATGCAGCGCAGAGATCGTCTCAGGTCCCGGAGTCCTTTTCCTTCTCAAAATATCTCGAATAACCAGCACCTTCTCAGTCCTCTGAGTTCAGCCCTTTCAACACCCCCAGGTCACAGCAGGACCAAAATGATCATGACCAAGCCCTGCTGAGGAAGCCATCCTGCAGTATGGATGAGGATGAGATGCTGGGATGGGTTTTGCTTTGGGGTGCTCCCTGGGGCGTTGCACACTCGTGCTGCATGCACAGTGGCATGCACAGCCCCAAGAAAAGCCTCTTACCCTGGTGCGGGTACCGCAGGGAGCTGCCGCTCACCCTCCTGGCCTTGGGGACATGGCACACCTCTGCAAAAGGTCTTGGAGTCACCGCTGTCTCTAAGACTGCAGGCAGCCGGACAGACCACCCGATCTTTGCCGGGCATCCCCCAGACTACCCCAAAATGTGCAAGGCAAATGGGCCTTTTACAGCCATTTTAATGATTCCGGTGCCAGCCTGCTTCTGAGTAAGCAGTACCTCCAACACACGCCGCGTGTAACGAAACCCACTCACTAGATAATGTACCATCGCTTCCACATCTCCCGCTTCTGATGCGATCATGTCATGTGGTGAAAGACAGATTTGTACTTAACTGTAATCCAGCTAGAGAAGAAAAATATCTGGTATGCAAATGAAGTTGATGCCCTTACCCMTCACCCAGTAAAGACATCCCATATGCCAAACTATGTTGAATTTAACAGGCRAAACGATAGTGCTGGTCAAATAATACAGTGACTAACAGTAATGCAACTGATCTCTTTTAAATGCAAATAGAGCAGCTATTTAGCTTGGAAACCCAGGGGGCAGAGAAAAAGCAGAGAGGCAGCACAAGAGATTCTTTGCAGCTGAACATCAATTTTCAAATAATGTGAAATGTAGGACAGAGGAGAACAAGGGCGGATATAATGAAAGGGGAGCCGGTGCCCGCAATAAGGTGGTCCTCTTTCATCGGTCGCTTTAGAAGTTTTGCTCTGCTGGGTACTCGCTAAGTGCCCCGCATGCCTTGAACGGTTCAGGGCACACACAGCGCTTTCCCCACGGAGCCGCCAATTAAAGAGGTTTAAGCAAGACCCCTGCTTATGCCAACACAGGTTGGACAACATTTTTTTACTGCATATATTGCTCATCTCTACAGCCAAAAGAAAAAAACAAAGTGACCCCTCTGGTTACCGATGAAAAAATCGACATTTTGCAGAATTTCACATATTTCCCCCCTCCCTGCGCTCTCTGGATCTGTGTAAGGACGGCAGCGTTTGCATTGCACAAGGAGGCAGAGGGAAGCTGCAGGTCTGACACAAATAGGTTCAGCTGGAACAAGGAGGGCCAAAAGGAGCTGGGTGGAAACGTTGGCATGGGACTCGGAGCGAGGGGCAAGGGAGGCTTTGGGACTCCCTGCCATTAAGTGACTGGAAAACTATTTGTAAATACTTCTACAAACTGGGCAGTTGTCCTAGCATCTGCCATCTGACTCCAAGGGAAGTGAGAGAGCACTTGAAGGTCAAACGATTTATAAGGAAGAGAAGAGAGAAACAGGAACCGTTCAGCTCCATATTCCCCATCGTCCCAGGCCTTCAAACATGGCCACTGACTCCGGAGCCACCCTAACAAAGTAAAAAGCCTGCAGAAGTCAGGACAGAGAGCTTAATGGAGATGGCATGCAACCACACGAGCGGTACTGCCCGTCACACAATTCAGAAGAGATCCATGAAAAGCTCCTGGCATGGTCTGCTTTGCCTTTTCTTGGTAGCCCTAGTGAGCAGAGTTATGCAAGATAAAATATGAGGCTACGCCGATGCGAGCAGCCAAGAACTTTTATGTAAGTTCCCTCGCTGGCTTTGCATGGCTCCACTCCCACAAGGAGCTGGGCACGATAAGGAACCGGCTTCTCCTCTGCTGTGCCTGTCTGCCAGCCAAGCTGCAGCCAGCATGGAGCGCAGGGAGAAAAACCTGCTCCAGAGATGCCAGAGAGACCAGCACCCTCCTGGGAATGCACGCACACAGCAAAGACCTCACACTAGGCAAGGGATTACTCCACATCGCCAGTTTTCTACTCGCTGTGCTTCCTGCTAACCCACCCCAAAAAAGATGTCTCAATTCCCCGAGCCAGTCATGCAGCGCTGGAGCAGACACTCGTGCCGCTGCGCACCCAGAGCTGTCGAGCACTTCAAAAGCTTYGTGGGGACTGCATGAAAAAATCCTCCACACACCAGAGAGTCAGGAGAAGCATGCACTGGAGCCCGAGCGCGGGCAAAACCGAAACCCAGCGATGCCCGTTTCCCCCACGCAGCAGGGGATGAGGACAAGTACGTAAGTAATTAGTGTTGTCAAAGCAAGTAATCCTGTTAGCCAGCATAACTTGTGTAAGGGCTTTAGTCAACTCAGTGCAAGCGGTTATCTGATGCACAAATATCCACTTTTTTAAAGATGTGAATTTTATCCTTATTAATGCTCAGTGCTGTTGGAGTGACCAGCACAGCAGGAGGGTGCGGAGGAAGGGGGCTCCTYCTGCAGCCAGCCTGGGCTCACAGACAGCGGGAGCAGCGCTGGCACGGCCGTCAGAGCAAAAGCTGACCTGAAACCTTGCACGCCCAGGGCACTGAGAAGAGTCTTGCCCACTTCCTGCTCCTATCTGCAAAATGGGGAAATAACTCCTTATCTCACAAAAAAATGCTGTGGCTAGTCACAGAGTACCCAAGCAGTGCAAAGATACAGTATGCTAAACTCATCCTCAGAGCCAGCTCCTTCYGTGCACCGCCCGCGGACAATAATTAACAAAAATGACGGATAAAATATTCACAACATTGCGAGCAGCAAGTGCGGTGATTTTCGTGCCATCTTCCCTCTATATACAAAACCACGTGTTGCACCCAGTCTGGTTTAAATAGTGAAATCTTTAGGTCTGGGACTTATAATTTTGCAAGAGCATCAAAACACACTCTGTAGATTGCTCCTGAGAAAAGACTACAATTCCCACTCTACTAACAGGACATACGCTGCACGCCAACCCACAAACAAAAGGACACAAACGCAAGTCAACTTTTGAGGTGTAGAATGGATTAAAAGGTTAGCTGGGCTTGAGGGAATCCGGTAAAAGTAAGAGGACCGCGACATCTTTGCTAGACTATGGTGCAAGACTCCGTTTACTAGAAAATTAACGCAGATTTTATTTGCCCATCCAGGAGCAAGTGGGTACTCACAGCACTCCGAGAGGACATGGATAGTTACGGATGGGAGAATTTGACAACAAGCTGCTTCTCTACCACCAACTCTACAAAACCTCACGGGCCATTCATTTGCCCCTCGGTGCAAAAAGACTGTATTCCTCCAGGAGAAAAGCCTGTGCTGTATTTCTACATCCGTACTTAAGCTATGCCCCTATTAAGCTTCATCACGGCTCTTCCAGCACGGATTGAGTCAGACCACATAATCTATCATGCATCTTCGTAAGAGAGCAGTTGAAACGAAGCAAAGATCCTCTCCTCCCAGGACTGGAGGCAGTAGCAGCAGACAGAGCAGAGCTGACCGATCCATACCTCTAGAAAGAGCCAGTACCATGGAAGAGAAGACAAAGTGATCCTCAAATTATTGTTTATGTATCTGAGAGTCCCTTGGATGACGGTACCAAGCAAGAAAGCGAGATTCTTTACTGAAAAAGGAGCAAGTGCTATTTGCCTGAAGTGGCAGCTACAGCAAAACTCAGTTTGTTCCCTGAGTGGTTGGGTTTCTAAGGAAAAGGAGGTGTCCTCTCACCCTGGGGCGTGTGGGGCTTCAAGTCCAAAAAATCATCCTGGACTAAACATGCTCAATAATAAACTTGAGAGATCTCTCTGCAACTCCTGACACCCATCTGGGAGTGAATCTGAAGGGCACTGAACGCGATAGCCTCCTTCCCTGCTTGCTCCTCATCACATGAATGATAGATAGTTGAACAGATGGTTACAGATGCGCTTTGGGGAGAAAAAAAAGTACATTTTGGRCATTCTGAAGCACCAGTACAGCTCAGACAAAACTAAGCACAAGTAAAAGCTGTCTTTTCTTATGCTCAAACACACGACGTAAGGTACTAACAGCTTCCAATTACTGCACCCTCTCCACCTGTGCTGGAAGGCATCTGAAATATTTGACTGACGTTCAGCCAGGGCTTTGGCGATTGGGGATGACAGATGTCCATCTGCCACAATGCAGATCTGGCTGTCGAGGAAGCCGGACCTCAAAGGTAGAAACGTTCACAGGGAAAAGTCTGCATGGGAGCCATCCGTACCCCCTTTGAAAGGCGGAGAGAAAGCTGCCTCCTGTGTTGAGCTGTGCATAGCATGAGCAGCAGGTCAGGTTTTTTGTTTTGGGTTTGTTTTTTTTTCTCTTTTTTTTTCTCCCCCAAATAGCTCTTTCCAAATAGCCTAATGTTATTTTTATCAGACATTCCTATTCGCATTCACACCTAACCTACATTCGTCTATTCAAAGTTCAGTCCAGGGCTCAAATGGAGCCAGCTGAAAGGCAATAACCTGGAGAAGTTCAGCAACGAAAGGCAACAGCAATGCCATTTTGTGCCTGCAGAAAGCTTAAGTTTCAGGATCGTGCAGAGCTCTCACAGTCATTAACAGGGAACAAGCCCTTGAAGGCAAGTGATGGGTGCCGTCGTTACCTACAGCAACGCTCTAGCCAACCTGCTTCAGTGCTTCTCTGTTAGGGGGTCCAGACCAAAAGCAAAGATGGGTTGAACCTCAGCAGCTGGAGTCAAATTCAAACCTGCTGTTAGTCCTAATATTTAGTAGCAACTACCCAGTTTTCCATGGAATAATCTTTATTTTCTTGAAATTATGAACCATACAAATTTCTGGTCATAAAATGCCRAGACGTCTTTGCTTTAAGAATCCCTGCGCTAGCTTGCATGAGATTTTCTCTCCCCTGGGGTGCCTCAGGGCAAGTTTACATGAGAGTCTGCAAAAACAGATGTATGCTTGATACCAATTTTTCAAAGCCTGGACCAAGCCCTGACAAATAATCTGTGTCATTTTTCAGTCTGAAGCAGTGCTGGCACAGGCACCCTGACCCTGCTATGTCAGAGAACTACTGCTCTCTCCAGCTATGGAAGCTATGTGGAAACAAAGTGATCACGAAGTGGAGCAAATATACGGCTCCTCCAGCCTCCTACCACCTGAGAAAATAAGTAACTTCTCTCCTTGCCACTGGATTGTGCTAACACAAATAACATTAATATCTCAGAAGAGTCACCAAGTAAAGCAAATGCCTTCCTTGCATAAATGCAGCAAGAGCCAGAAACGATTACTATTGCCATTTCTGTCCGCCCTCCTCCAAACTTTTGCATGTTCTTTCTACTCTTCCGAGGGTAGCAATTTCCCTTTTTCATTATGAATAAGAGATCCTGGGTTTCAGAGGCTCCAAGCACTCACAAAATGGAGCAAAACCAGAGTTTTGTTCCTCACCCCTGGAAGAGCTGCAGGAGGACCCAGTCCTGCACACAGCTCCTGCGCTGAGCATCAACCAAAACCATCACACGCCCCGTCCCCATTAACAGAGAGTATCTGGCACACAAGACTTTGGGTACCTTTCTCATCCATTTTGCAAGTGTAAACTCCTACTGAATGGCAGCTCCTTCAAATATAGAGTAGCATTAAATGCAGTTCATAAYGCCCCAGTTTTATCTGAAACTAGTCAGAGCTGTGCTGCTGGAGCTCAAGCCAGCCTCCCAGCGTGCAACTGGTTCAGAGAGCTCGCTCTGCTCCTTACCTTGAGCCAGATTCCTTTTTGTAGGACAACCAGAATATCTCCTCACAATAACCCTAAAAATATCTGTATTGTACATCGAATTCTACCAAGCTGAATGATTTCTTCGAAGGGGGAGAGACACAGTCGTCATGATCTAGAGTCGAGTGAAACTGAGAAAGACTGATCAACTGAACCATTCCCATCAGCAAATGTCTTTACCTTATCAACTACCTTTCAGTCATTCAAGGAGTAACACCCAAATTTTGAGGCCACGTTGACTCTCAGTTACTAGAATCTGGCACACACAGTCTATGCAGAAGCCAGGTGCATTTAATTCCAAAAAAAGCAAGTGACAGTCCTGTGCATCAAAATGCAAATACAAACATAATGTGTGCCAAACGAGCATAACCCAGGCCACGCTTAAAGCTCCCATGGACCCGCAGAAATACTAAGTGCAATGCCAAGAGGCTAGAAAACCATGAAAGGTACCTAAATCAAAGTCCGTCTGTGATTTCGGAAGCCATACAGCCTCTAAAACCTTATAGCTAGCTGAACTGTGCTCATGGATTCCTAAAAATGTTAATCGGGATAGAAGGTAATTATCCTTAAACTGTTCTTCTGCTGGCAAAACATCTAGCACGGACAGTAAATAGTGTTATCGAACTAGGAAAAAAAAGAGGTGCCTTTGCCAAAGTAAACTGCGGCTACTCAAGAAGGGTTCACCAACAGAGTTGCGTGCCAAGCTTTGTCACATTAGGCAAGCCCAGAGGCAGCTACGATGGCCCCTTGCCGGGCTGCTGACCCGCGAGGTGGAGCTGGCACTCTGCTCCCTCTCCGTGCTCCTCAAGGAGCCACGTGAGATTAAAATCAGGAGTATTTAATTAGAACAGAGGCGACTTAAGACTGTCACTGCACATCAGCCACCCAGCTCTCAGCCAGGAGAGCCATCCGCAAAGCTTTCCCTGCATCATTTGGCTCTTCACGCTGGGGTTCCTGCCCCGCCACCGAAAACAGAGCCRAACCTCGGCCGCAGCCGAGACCCAGATCCACGCTGCAGTGTAAGTCTTGCTCTTGCCAAAGCGCTCTGCAGCTCAGGGACTGTCTCAAAAATGCATTTGGTGGGCACTGAATTTCCTCAGCCTCCTCGGGAGCAATGCAGACATTAAAATTGTACTTGCTTGCAAGGTCCGTCAAGTTTCCAGCGCCCGCATTGCTATGCGTAGGTCCCTCTCTTAATGACCAGCACTGATGCGGATTTGCCTGGGATTGTCATTGAGACAATCTGCCCAGAGCCAAGTCCTCTGCTGGGGACGCGGGCTCCTTACGTCACCAAGTGCCAACTCACCAGCTAYTGTCAAGGAGAGCACATAAGCCCTCAATACCAGCCTGGAAAAAAAATCTCTTTTGAGACCCTCAAGCTCTATAGACTTTCCAGCAGTTAAAAATACATGTATTCCTACGAAATAATMACTCAACAGCACACCAACCCACAGCAAATCTTCCTGGTGTCTTCCTCTCAACAGGTCCTTCGGTGGGATGGTCTCTCAGCTGACTCGAGGGGGTCACTGCTAAGCTTGAGTGAAAAAGAARAAAGGGAAAGAAAAAGGCTGAGGTCTACAGCAAACAGCTGCAGCCACTTAAAAAAAGTGAGCTCACCAAAGGAGACAGGAGGGGATTCCTAGATGTCAGCAGGCAGGGAAATTCACCACCTGTTTCACAAGGTTAGCAAGCTGCCAGCGCGTCCACTAATAGATCATTAATACAAGAACAGCGGGGTCTTTGTGTCAAAGGCAAATCCCCCACCTGCTGGTGAATGTAAATCTGACCCCAGCACCGGCAGGGGAGGGGGTGCTGGCTCCAGTTTTAAAGCTACTTTAAGCAGACGCAATTTTGCACATTGCGTACTTTCAAGACCTCGCTCAGGACGACGTTGTAGGCAGGAATCGGCTGCTCCACATGGGAAACCTAAAGAAAATAACACCCTAAAGAAACGCTCAGGCTGGAGCCCAAGCACCGTGGTGGAAGCACGCAGAGCCCAGCCTGCAGGCCCTTGGAGAAGTGACTGTTTCATTGCATCCAGCAAAAGGCGGTCACATCATCGATAGATGAGAATTTGAGCACTTGCAATCACCACTGCAGCAAAAAAAGACCAATTCACACACAATAGGGGTCTCAGTTTCTCTTCTCATCTCACACCTTAATGCTTCAACCCGAGCTGCATTTGCACTGGATCAAAATAGCGCTGGTTAAAACATTCCTTGCAATGCGCTTGTTCCAAGGTTTGACATTTATACCCACATATCACCTTATAACCACACAGAGGTGCAGACGGTCTGAAGGGAGCTGCAAACTAATTAAAATCTTCCCAGCGGCCACACTGGAGATCAGCCAGAGCAGCTTGCTTGCAAACCAAAAAGTAGCCCAATAAATGGGCTAAATAAGTTCTAGCAATGCTTTCAGAGCAGCTTCACAGACCTTCGTGTGCCAGGGACGGAGCTCGATGACAGGAGCCCCCAGTTATCGCTGAAATCGCAAAACCAGTCCTCTGCACTTCTGTTCAGGGTCTTCCTCTGGGAAACCTTTGTGATACATATCCAAGACATCACCTTTGGGATAATATTCTCACTGCTCTTTGAGAAGCCATTTTACCACGTTCATTACCCCTCAGGAACTGATAAAAGGGAATGTTTTCTAGAGTAGGCTAGGGAACCGAAGACTCTTACCGGGATCACTGTCGACACCACTTCTCCCTGTTTTCCTGAAATTCACCCTGAACCACTTGTCTTACACGGGGGAGATCCTTGCACTCTCTCACCAGATTCCTCTTGGAGCAGGGAAAGTGCTTTAAATCGCGTCTTACAGCCACCACCATTGCAAAGGTATTCACTAATGGAGGGGAARCATTCAGAAGCCAGGAGATTGATGTAGACTTCTGGAGAGATAAACCCCACAGCCCTCTCCCGGCRGCTTACCCAGGCTCCCAGCTGGAGGAGGTCGCATTACTCAACACACTCACATCCACCTCTGCTCCTAATGGAAACACATCGAGATCCTATTAAGGCTTCATAGCTGGAGATGCTGCAGCTAGAGACAGCTCCGAGGTTTTGCTTCGGAGGCTGGAGGTCTGAAGGCAGAGTGCAGCCCGGATAGCGTGACGCTTCTCTCCCTGCCAGCAAAATCTTTAAAAGCTGCACTGAGATTTCTTTTTCCTACTGCTTTTGAGCACCCAGGAACACCCACCCTTCATCCTCCATCTCACCTCTGGTCCATGCCATCCTAACCAGAGACGCCCTGGGTGCAGAGCTGCTCCCCATCCCTCCCTCTGCCCCTACACCAAGCTCCCTGCCCTGAAGGGTTTTCGCAGTACACCTGACCTGGCTCTCAAGTGTCTTTGGCACCACGAGCCTGGCAGACTGGCCTCCAAGAGCCATTCAGAGCCAAGTCTTGCATTATAGGATAATGCTGATGCCTTTACGTAGCCTGTTTCCTCGCTCCCACTGCTTAATGATGTCTAATTCCATTACCATCCAAGACATTAACGCACTGTACGTCTAACAAACACACCCGCCATCCCAACGCAACCTGCAGAGAAGCACAAGGGATCAAACAGGGAACACCTGGAAAACCAGCCAAGCTGGGAAGGATCCCGGACAAATATAGGTCTCCAAGGAGCATCTTTAGATTAGCAAGCAGCTCTGCCCCCACCGAGACCCCAGGATTTACCTAAATAGCTCCCTTCATCGCAAGCAGCCCAGCGTTCATTGCTATTTTAAGTCAGCACCCTGCCCTACTTCCTAAGGAACAGCCTGCCTTCTCCTCCCCATGCAACCAAACGAGCACCAAAAACATTACAGCTAGAGCAGACAAATTCRTCTCAACTCTGCCTTCTTTTATTAAATGAAAAATACTATTTCGGCATGGTACCAAGCTAATGAGGGCTCATTTGTTCTAATTGCTACAGAACGGGCCCTCCAAGCAGCCGGCACAGCCTGGAATGGGGGGAACGGGATTCACCTTTCACAGGCTGATATCCAGATAGCAGGGAAACAGAAAAACCATATTAAACACGGGGGGCTCCAGAGGGGCACGACCTTCCCTCCTCTCCGTCCCACCTCCAGCGCCGATCTGAAGCATCTGGTGTTATTCTTGGAGGAAATAAATAAAAAGACAGCCCAATCTGCTTTCCCTGACGCCTTACTGCAGTTTTCTAAACAGGTTTTAGTACCCAAGGCTAGCGTTGGGGTTTAGGTTTTACCACCAGCGGTGGCATTTCTGTTAATTAGCATGGCAGCAGAGCACCTCTGTTACAGGCTAGAGAGAGACCTGGCTCTTGGAAGTTTCATACACAAAAAAAGGGGTACCACTGGCTCGGTTTGGGGTAGACGAGGGCTACATGAAGCATATTAGAGCTGAACAGCTTGCATTACCCTAAGATGTTTGCAGAAGTGCYGCTCAGCGCTGCATTTGACTTCTGATTCATTTTTGGATGAAGTGCCACATGATCCGGCAAAATCAGCACCAATTCTGCAACGCCCAGTCTCAGCGCAGCCAGAAACCTGCCCCTTTTCTTAGTACATCCCATTTACAAATAATGAAGCATCCTTCCTGCAAGAAAGGCCCCCAAAATACCAGATTCCCAAGTAATTCAGAGAGATCCCTCAGGGTTCATGCTGTAAGCGCTACCTATACTCAAGACCTTCTCGAGCTCTGTCCGGACAAGTTGCTGTACTATGACACAGCCTGCTTTTTAGAGATCCCACCACTGCATCTTGACTCAGATGGCATTTGCACTTTTCCTCTGGCAAGCCCGAGGTCTGAGAGCACGCACCTTGGCCTTTATCTCCATTTTTACCCATTTTCACAGCTATTTTTTCCCCCAAGTATTCCTTATTAGCTACAAAATGGCAACACTAAACAAGACAAACCAACTAAAGCACTACAGAAGACAAACGTGCAACGTATAGCAATCACAGTGATGGTACTACATATTTCTTCTTTCCAACAACTACAATTTCCCTTGTATTTAAGATTTGCCTGAGCCTTCCCTTGCTTTGCATGCAATTACAAAGCTACTTTGACTTTTGTATCGGCGTGCGCTCTGTTACAAAAATTCTCTACAGCTCCCAACCTACCGCGACTGGAGAAAGCCCGACGCTCAACCACCCAACTGCATTTCAAGAGTAGTAGTTTACATTAAAAACAAGGTAGGAAGAAAGCTACACATTTTTCATAAACTGAAAGCRTCTTCAGCCAGCAAGATGAACTAGCACACCCTCTGAACCCTATCCACTTGGCAGCAGCACGGGGGAAGCTCTCCAAATTCTCTGAAGATGGCATCTATTGATCTGACGCCGGTTTTTGGCTCCCCAGAGGCACGGCTTCTGTTGAAGGCACCGGGAGCCTCGCTGAACAAATCCCGCGGGATTGGACTCCATGCCTTTAGCAGCATCTCCGCCACGCTACAAAGGCACACGCTCGCTGTGCGGAGAGAAGGGGAACAGCTCGTTGGGTGTTTCTGTTCGAGCGTGACTTCACCCGAGCTGCACGCGCAGGTGGTATGAGATATTGCTGGGGCAAGCGTGGTCAGATTGCCCCACCGTTCCTTCACTCCCAGAAACCTTAATTAGGTATTAAACAGATGATCTACGACATATCTGGGAGGTTCACATCAGGAACCAGACAGCTGGTATRTACGAGAGCATCATGTCAGGGGTCTTACACCCCCCCCCCCACTTTATGTCTTCCAGCTGGGGAAAAACAAACTAGATATACAGAAAGGTGCCTGAAAAAGCCCAAGTGCTTATGAAAGGACAGCAAAGTGCAAATTTGGAAAACCCACTTGTTTACAGGACACCTTTAGCTATGTAATCTCAGCACCCGTCCCAGCTTTACCACCACCACACAATTCCTCAATATCAACCCACTGACGATGGCTCAGTCTGCCCATCTACAGAAAAGCAGAAACCCAACAGTACTTCATAAAACATACCACAGGCGCTATTGAACAGTACGTGGATTAGGCACATCACACCAGCTACTGACAAACACACAACGGCTGCCAAAAAGAGGCCACCAGATCCTAGCTGCTCCTCGTTCACCAGCTTGGTAATGGTGCAACACTTTACTAATACACACATCTAGAAAATCGCCCTAGATTATTTGCTCTGGCTCAGCCAGGTGTCTAAATACCAATACCCTGTTTTTTTTAAAGAATTTTTCATGGATGCAACTGCAAACGCAGTAAGCTGGGTGGGTTTCCACCGTTCAGCCATGCTCACGTGTCTTTGGAAAGGATCCTCGCAGCACACAGCTACGCTTACCGCCGCCACTGCTTCCCAGAGGACGTCACACCTTGCAGGCGTGATCCGCTGGAGGTGGAACGAAGCAGGATCACTTCTGTGAAATGAAAAGCTCTGCAGGTTTGTTTTCGTGGGGCCCGGGGTGGAAGGCACGCACCATGCCCGAGTCCTGACCTCAAGCATCCAACCTACGTGCTTCAGGGGCACTGCAGCAGCCCCAAGCATCGTGCTCACCCGCCAGCAAATTGGGTATTTCGTAGGCTGCGGATCCATCGGTTCATTCGAGCCTATCTTTGGGCTAACGCAGATAACCGGACCTAGCTAATCACTCAGATTTCCAGCATAACACCCCAAGTGCTCTCATGAGAGCACCGAGTTTGAAAATTAATGATCTCGGTTAACATCAGCCATCACTTTGCTGCTCGAACTGGGCTACTAAAAAGCAATTCTTGATGTACCCCAAAATTAGAGATTTTAATAATCAACATGAAGTTATCCGAGTACCAGTTTAAGCACAAAACTGAAGCAAATGGAAACACTGTATTTCTCCTGACTAAACATAATTATAGTTAACACTTCTGCAGGGCTCTAGAGATGTAAATATATAGGTTAAACATAGTTAAAATTCTACATCCTACTTAATTGTAGGCATTTCCAATTGAACTAAATTAGCTTTTATCTTCAGGTTTAAATTATTAATAACCGCGAACAATGTCACCACCTTTAAACAATAATCACAGCCACGGAAGAAGCTATTCCTCCCCAGATTTCTAGAGGCACTCAAATCAGCGTCCCAAGTGTACCTGGGGGAAATCAAATGCTCTCCTTGACAAGTTCCCGCGGCTCTCGGAGCATTAGTGCCCAGAGCGAGCAYGCTCCAGCCAATGCCACGAGCCTCCACCCCACCTGGCTACGGACTAATTACCAAAATTAGCAGGGGCCATCCAGATGCGGCAGGGCTGTCAAGCCCCCGAGCGGCATCGGTACCATCGGCAGGATTGCTGATAGGGTTTCCCGGGATCTGGAAGCCCGAGCAGCAGGGACAGCGTGTCGGTACGGACGACTCAGCTGAATCATAATGGCTGCATTGACATTACCTTCCCTGAACAAGGCCAACCTAAACACACACAGCTGCCTGGGATTTAGCAGGAGATTTACGGTTCGCACCGGCCGCTCGGGCTGCCTGCAGACCTACAAATCATCAAACCACACGCGCGGCTCTGGGGAAGACCCCGGGTCCCCCAAATCCATGAGCCCTCCAGCCTTATTTTGAGCGGCATGCTGAAAGCAACCCACAAAAAACACCCGCAGGCAGCGCAGAGCTAACCAAGCCCGAGGGGCCTCAAAGTCTGGGCTGCCACCCTGGTCCACTTTCCCTTAATTTGAGGCCACGGTTATTAACATCTAAACATGTGATCGGCCACATGACAGGCTAAAAAAAAAATCACTTGGACCCGTCCAGAGGAGAAGGTAGAGATGGCAGCACGCATCTCTCTGGTGGGCACACCTCCATACCCATGTATTATAACTATTCCTGGGAAACCGCTCCTTTCATCAGCCGGCTGCCTGCAACGATTCAAGCCATCCGGGCGAGAAGCTTTAATAACCAGGCGATTGTATAACTTTGACAGCTGGGTGCCTCTTGGCTACAGCGGTGGGTGCTGAGCAGAAGTTTAAGCAAGCGAAGGCGCGCAGTGGATGTTCCCCAATGCGTGGGTACGATAATGGCACTAGATCAATTAGGGCAGAGAAATGTACATCATACGAGCCTCCTCCTAATCCAGGAGTTTCTCAGCTAACGTATTTCTCTCCTCGTTAACTGCTTCGGTGTCTTCTGCTCTTTCAAAAATAGTACCTACTATAACGGGTCCTGAAGAGGGGGCCAGCTGGCACCCGCTTCGGGGCACTGAAAGAGCGAACAGGGCTTTGGGGGAGGCAAGACACAGGCAAGCAGGCAGGGAGCTGCCGGAATGGGAGCAGGGTGGGCTCCCACCCCCTGCAAATCCTCAGGGGGAGATGCAAAGCAGAGCCAAGCCAGCCCCTGCTTCCACCCAAAGCAGGGTCTCGACACCCCAGGCTGGGGGGCGAGGACCTCGTGGGTGTGAAGGAGCACAACGCCTGCCTCGGCTGCCCTCCCTGGGCTGGCACCGCTCCCCTCCGAGCCCACCACCCCTGCCCTCCTCCCCAGGACGGGGATTCCCCCCCCCCCCCCCCCCCCCCGGGGCAGGGATGTTGCCCACCCTTTGCCACCGCCTGCCAGGCAGTGGCCTCCTGCCACCCGCGTGTCCACAGCCCCATGGGACTGGGGGTCCCCCAGTCCATCACCCCCACCTCCCACGCACTGCACCCCCCCATCCTTCCCTTGCATCAGGGTGAGGACCTGCACCAGAGAAAGGGGGGGCAGGATTGCTCATCCTCTCAGACCAGGGGTGCCCCCCAGCCAAAAAATGCTCCCCCCCCAAACAGATGCC
>JAYKAV010000889.1:2471884-2485862 GCA_035582835.1 Phoebastria nigripes | reverse complement strand
CCGCGGGGGGAGCGGGGCGGTGCCGCGCCTGCGCCCGGCCTCACGTGGGCGCTCCCCAGCCTCTTCCTGCCGCCATCTTGGAGAGGAAGGGGGTGTTGCTAGGCGACGGGGGTGGGGGGGGGGTGGGGGCAACATGGCGGGAGGCCTGTGAGGAAAGGGGCCTGACGCCCCTTCCCTCCATGAGCCCGAGGGCACCTCACCCCTCAGCACCCCCCTGCCATGGCCTCCCCTCTGCCCCCCGGCCTGGTTCAGGGCCGGCAGAAGAGGGGGGAAGATATAGCAGGTAAAAATAAACCTACGCCACCCTTCTGGCAGCGCAGATTGGGAAATCAGGCACCGTGTGCGCAGCATTCGTGCAGCCCGACAGCTTGCGGCATATAGGGAAGCACAGACAAGTGTTAACGCTCCCACTGCAAATAGCAAGAAGGGTTTGAGTTTGTCTGAGGGCCGAGGGTGACCCCAGCCAGCACGGCTTGCTGGGTTTAACCTTTCTGCTGAGGTGGGTAACTGAGGTTGCAGGCATTCATCAAAACATGAGGGTTTTGCAGCAAAAAACAGCCCACCTGAAGCCTTGAGGCATAGGCCAGGAGCCCTGCTGCCTGACAGCCCCCCTGGAAGCACTCAGACAGYGCTGAGGAGGAGAGCAAGCAAGTCAGATGCATGCTGCAACCCTTCTTCCTTAGAATAGCATTCATTTTTAAAAACCACCACAGAATTTAAAGATTTGTTTTCTTTAGCTGCAACAGCGTTTCTAAAAATTGTGCTTGCCACTCGGAGCTGGCAGCTTGAGGGTAATGCTATATAAAAAGGCAAAAAAAGTGARGTAGAAGAGCAAAGTATGCTTTTTTTTTTTCTCCTTCCCCTAATGCAGGGTGGGGAGGCAAGGACACAAATAACGCTGCTCTGAGTCAGGCTCCCTCGTGTGAGCTGGAGAGGAATACAACATCCCGCAGACCCGCTCCGAAACCTCAGCCTCCCTCCAGCCAAACATCAATGCTTGGAAATACATTAAAAAAAAAAAATTAAAAAAAAAAAAATTAAAAAGGGCTTTTTGACTCTAAAGGCAATTCCTGGAGCCCCATGCCACGCGGGCAGGCGGGGGGGGGGTGTCAGTGCCATCTTCCGTCGGGCGCGCCGCACTGCACAGCCCTGGAAATTGGGTCTGGAAAAGCGGGATTGCATCACCCAGCCCTTCCAGCCTGGCTCAAACCCTTCCCCTTGGAAAAATCCTGAACCAGCGGAGCTCCCACCCCTTCACACCCCAACCAGCTCTGGCCACGGGCAGGTTTCCGCCGCTAGAGCATGCTTGCAACCCTCCGTCATTACAGAATATATTTTATTTATGGAATTTTACAAATAACTTTACAACTCACGTGACATAAGTTATGTTCTTTGTTTCAACGCGTATCTCTTACAACACCTGAGTTATTGAAATACTGAGATGGGACTTGAGCTTCGAACCAGACACGAGAAGGGAAACATGGATGAAAATCCATAACAATCTCGATTTGGGTCGCTTTCCCTCCTCATCCTCCCGCCTGCCCCATCCCTTCCCCGACGGCAGGTACCAGCCTGCCCGAGGCAGGGACAGGAGCTTTCTCCCGCCGGTCCTTTGGCGGAGGGAGGGTCCCTCTCTGCGAGGAGCCTTGTTTCTCTGAGGGGTTTCACCCCCACACCCCCCAAATCTCTGGGTTGCAGATTTCTCAAAGTACAACTCAGTTGGCAAGAAACAGGGTTAAACTTGAAACGAGAAGACGACAGACTCACGATCCCCACCGTGTGCCAAAGGGCCCATACCAGCTCCAGGAAGCCAAGTGTCAGTCCTTGCCACGTTTCCAGCTGTCAGGGACGCAGAGGACCTCCCAGCCACAGCCTGCAAGCACCTCGTGGTCCTCAGGGGACAGACAACAAGATTTCCTCCCCTTCGCTTCCAACACAGAGGCTTTTCCATCTGTGCGCACCAGTGAACCGCTGCTGCCAGCCACGACTTAGCCCTGGCAGTGCTACGGCTGCCCTCTGCCCCGTRGAAAGCCGCCAGCGATACGGTGCGTTCCAAATACTTCTTTGAGAGAGGAGAGAGGGCACATATGCCATTCAAAGGACTCAGTTTTTCCACATCAAGTCAGTCAGACAGGGCTGCAGCTCTCTCAAGCAGGGAAACGGAGTTTCCAATACCACTTTCCTCCTGACTACTGAAAAATAGCAGCAACCTAAAGCACRGGTAATGACCGCGAGGTGCTGCAGTGGGTGCCCGAGCCAGGACATGCCACACTGCTTCGAGGTGGCTCTGTCCCACGGACCAGCCGCAGAGGGAGCAGTGACTTACGATGACCGTCCACACGAACAAGAGACAATGCGTGGGATAAAGCAGAGCCCGTCTCTCCTTGAAGGCATCGCCAGCGGCAGCAAGCGGCCCAAGGACCGTGTGGTACCTCTGGGTTGAAGAATGCTCCCAAGAAGGCTCCCTGCTCTTCAACATGCTGATATTTAACCTTCTGGGTGCAGGACAAAGCCAACAGCCTCCTGGGTGCCAAGGGGACAAAGTCAATGCCTGGCCTAACCAAAGCCACCGAGAGCAGAGATGCCGATCCACGAGGATACTGGCAGTGCCACATCTCAACAGGTAGAGACCTAGGGACTCAGGGACAACTGTTAGGAACCTAAGAGGAACGTCATCCAGCTGGTACCTAAGGCAAATTAGGAACGACAGTGAGGTACCGGCAGCCAGCAATCAAACCAGGGTACGATGCTACCAAATGTGCTGAGCCTGCCCCAGTCTATGCCAAAGACTGAGGTCCCTTGTCTCTCTTGCGACAGGCAGGAAAAATACCTGACACACCCTCCGCTTTGCTTTCCAACAGGGGTGGAAGGGAAGGTGTGGGGAGCCTCAGCTCCAGCCCCTGGTGCTGAGCAGCACTGAGCCGAGGTGTCAGGATGGCCGTCACCCCATCACACACACCCACGTCCACCTGCACAGGCAGGGAGCGAAGGAAGATGCTCAGTGACAAGCCATCCGCAGCACATACACCAAAGCACTTCTCAAAGCCATCCGCACCACTCCTTCATCCCAATCCAGCGCCATACCCACTAGGGTAAGCCGCCTAAATCAGCTTCCACTTATCAGCATGGCCACAAACTCACCACTACTGAGTGCAGGATAAGGTTTGGGGGGAGAAGGGGGTGCAAGGGAACCTCAAACAACACGGCTGGGGTGGGCAACATTATCAATATGATAATAACTCAATTCACCTAGTGAATCTGGGGAAAGCCAGCCCAGAAGCAGAGCTGTGAAGTGCCTGTAACACCCTTCTCTGGCTACTCCCTAAGGCTGGAAACACACAACCTAAAGAGGTTCACAGTCTATTTTTTTTTAAAAACAGCCTCCCCACCCTGAACCTCAGCAACTCAGCAGCATCAGTGTTTAAAAACCGGTGTCTGTTCCCAGGTGTCGGCGTGAGCTTGGTCGCAGTGTAAGGACCGCTTCCCTGGCTGGGGAGCCTGTGGCCAGGCAGGGGCTCACCGTGCTGGCACTGCCCTTGCCCCACGCTGCTCTTGTGCCCTTCTCACCAGCATCGCTGCATGACTGCCCTCATGGAAGAAGAAGGGGTTTTTTTCCCCCCCCCCATACAGCAGCAGGGGCCTAAGGGAGGTAAGGGCATCCTGCTAGCCTTCTCCCAGTCGCTGCCCCATGCAGCCTGTGTCCGTCAGTCCAACCCACATGGGGTGCAGTTTGGTGTCCTCTGCTCCGAGCGCTGACACCCAGAATGTGCTTTAAAAAAAACAAAAAACAAAAAACACCCTCTTCACCCTGCTCTTCCTAGGGCGTTGTCCAGGCTGCCAAGGCAGAATGGGAGCAAAACCAGACGTGGCTCCAGAGACACGTTTCTGAAGACGGCAAGAATGATGCTCAAATCATGAGCCGTGCTCCTTGAGCCTCCTCTTCCTCAGCTGCCCTCTGTGCTTGGAGAGCACAGCTCCGAGGACTGGCTGGTAGGTAACTCTCTCAGAAGAAGGAGGGTCTGTCCTGGTCTGTGCGCTCCCGAAGCGGGATACCACCTCCCCACGCAGGAGAGAAACACCAGCTCCCTGCGCGACGCCGCCAAACGCAGCAGGTCCCCGTTCCCCTTCTTTGCGGTGGTACTTTCATCTCCTGCGCATCCGTTCCCTGGTAGGTGAGCAGGCGGAGGCAGCTCGCGTCCAGCGCTAGCCCTGTACCCCACAGCCCCCCCATCACGCACCCCCTGCAAAGGGGTCAGAAGAGTGTCACGTCCCATCGCACCACTCCGAGCACAAGGAGGGGAGCAACGTGGCTAGAGGAGCTCCTGTCTCCCAACTCCATCCTTCCCAGGAGACGGGAGGAGAGAAGGGATTTGACACTGGAAAGAGATCCTCCAGTCAGTTCGGTCCTACGGCAAAGCGGATTAAGCTCCCCTCAGCCTTAAACCAAAATAAAATGAAGTCTATGGAATAGCTTTAAGAGCAAAGCCTCTTTTTCCGTAGCGTGATGTCAGTGCCTGCACAGGTATGCTCACAGCAGGAAAAGGAAAGGAAAGGAAAGGAAAGGAAAGGAAAGGAAAGGAAAGGAAAGGAAAGGAAAGGAAAAAAAAAAAAAAAAAAAATACCCCTTCCCCCCACCCAAAACAAAACAAAACAAAAAAACCAATGGAAAAACTGGAACAGGCGTGCGAGACGGGCTGGTCCTACCCTATCTGGATCTGGCCGGAGTACATGGTGAGCAGCACCATGATGGTGAACCCCGTCAGCAGCCCCGCGTTCTGGATGGCGAAGGTGATCAGTGCGCTGCCGTTCTGCTCGTCCTCCTGGCTGACCTCATTCATTTCGGGGAACTGGAGCGGGGGGAAAAGAGAGAGCAATGGCAGGGCTCAGCGACAGGGGCGGCTCCGTCCTTCCCCGCTGCTTCCCACCCTGCGCCACCGTCCCGGCAAATATTCACCACCCAGCCCGGGACTCTCAGTCAGGTCACCGCACCACCAGCCCAGGAGGCAAAGCAAAGCGGAGACGAACGCTGGCCACTACCGACAGCATCTGCGTTTGCCAGGGGGACAGAGCAAACATCCCCCTGTGCTCTCCGTGCCTGCCTTGCCTCCAGGATGAGGGCAAGCCAGAGCTCTTCCTAGACAGGCAAAAAAAAAAAAAAAAAAACCCTGGCAAGGTCCCGACCGTGCACCCGGCAGCCCCCCGGGCTCAGCATTTACCATGTCAGCCAGCGCTATGTACAGAAACATCCCTCCGGCCAGAGCGAAGATCCAGTTGGCAGAGAAGTGGCTGCCAGCCACGATGCCGAAGGCCAAGCCCACGTAGCAGCAGCAGGCGGAGATAAAGTTGAAGAAGAGCGCTTGGCGGATGGTCATCCCGGCATTCAGCAGGATGACAAAGTCCCCTGCAGGAGAAGACGACGGGGAGGATGAGGAGGGAGTGGGCTGTCACTGGGTGGGCAGCAGCACTGGGACAGCACCGAGGTGCTCGTATTCAGCGCCTGCTTTTGCATGAGGTCAAGCGTGGGCTCCCCGTGTCCGCCGGCGCCGAGCGCTGACCGCAGCAGCTGCCTGCCAGCTCCTGGCCCTGCCCGCGCATAAATTCGGACATTCAAACCCAAACCGCTGCCTGCCTCCCCCCTCCCAAACCAACGAGGTGTTGTTTTTTTTCTTCAGATGTCTCCATCTAAATTTAAATCTCAGACATCATATTACCTCGTTATTTTTAGAGCTGTGATTACTCAGTGTAGTTTACAGCCTTGCCTTCCCCCCCCATCATTACTCTGTTTATTCCACCCCACATTTGCCTTTCTCCTGAGAAACAACGGCTAGGACCAGGAAAGCAGCAGGGTTAGCCTTAAAGAGGGGCAGATCTGAGAGCCCTCGCAGCACTTTTCCCCGAGGACTCACGTACCCAGCTCGTGCGGGAACTCCTCGCAGAGGATGGCCACAGAGGTGCTGATCCCTTGGAAGACGGAGACGGTGAAGGAGGCCCCGATGGCCAACCCGTCGATGAAGTTGTGGAGGCCGTCGCTGAGGGTGATCATCCACGCCAGCGTGCCGATGTCGGAGTATCGCACCTCCTTCAGCCAGTAACACGCGCTCTGGGAGGCCTGCAGGTCCTGCCACGGCACCCCGATGGTGGGGGCTCAGCACCCAGCCAGTCTGGAGCAGGSGGGTCACTGCTCCCTCCACCGGCCAGGGGAACCCACCCCTCCACGCATTAAATCCACACAAGACTTGACCCCAGCGGTTTGCTTTCCACTACCCATGGAGGATTTTGTCAGGGAGGTGCAGTGAGCTTCAAAACTGCTCTTTCTCATTGACAGGCAGGTTTTTTTCCACGTGCCCACCCGCAACCCCACAGAAGGAAGCACTAACCTGGACAGAGAGGGAGCCCACCACAACCTTCTCATCCCCCGGGGGGGTCTTGCACTCCAGCTCACTGGTTATGTGTGGGATCATGTGGTCCAGGTCCCCGTTCTGCAGCTTCTCGGTGACCCCCTCCTCCTGGTCCTTCTTGGACGGCAGAGCCTCGGGGCCGTAGTGGCTGTGCCCGTGGTGATGCTGCGGGACAGGGGGGATTCACGGGTGTCAGCCACCCCTGGCATTTCTGCCGTCTCCCACCCAAGCAGCGCTCCGAGCAGCCCCTGCTCAGCCTCACCTGGTCTTTCTGCTTCAGGAGCATCTTCAGGACCTTCTCCRTGAAGAAGAAGAGGTAGAAGCCCCCGAACACCACGGCGGATTTGGAAATGTAATAAGCTTCTTGAGGGTTGAACCCAAACGCCTGCAGGTAAAGACAAGTGACACGACTGAGGAACAGTCTCTAGCAGCGTCCTTCATCTGCCTTTGCCCCTGGCACCTCAGGCACTGCCGCTTTCTGACCTCTCTCTAAGCAGCAGCTGCTTTGGGGGCAAGCTCAGAAAACACCTCCATGCACCTTTAATCTCCCTCACTCCCCCAGCCAAGCTGACCGTGCCCCAAGGCATTGGATCCACCACCCTGCACCAGGACAGGGATGCTAAAAGCAGGCTTAGAAAGCCTCCACCGTCTCGGCACAAAGGCGACCTGCGTGCAGGGCTAGAAAGGGCAATAAAATAGCGCTGTTCTGCTTGAAGCAGACCGGAGGTCTCCCTGGAGTGATTCCCCTCCAAAGAGGGGCGAAAGGCCAGTTCCAACTGCGGTCCCGAGGGGCTTCCAGCCTCCGTACCTCACTCTCGGCTCCCCTCTGACGCCGCCTTCCCCTTCTCCAGCCAGCGAGCGCCCAGAGAGAGAGAAACAGCCCCCGAGAGAGAGAAAAGGACAGACCCGACATTCCTCACCCTACCTCGGGAATGAGCTGGAAGAGGGCGTTGGAGTAGAGAGTTCCAATCGCCAGAGCTATGAAGTAGAGGAGCAGCCGCTTGTAAAAGGTCTTCTTCATGAAGGGCACCACGCTGGCTCCCACCAGCGAGCAGAGGGAGATGACGGTCACGCAGAGGAAACCGTAACCCCAGACTGCGGTGTGCGTGCAAAACCCACCCCGGGGAATCGGACGAGGGGAGGTTGTCGGAGGGAAGGGAGATCAATGTGGGGAAGGGGAGGGAGGGGAAGGAATCCATGCCAAAAGGAAAGAGAGAGGAGGGAGGGAGAGGGGGGGAGAGAAGAGGACATTCATTAGTGATTGCTTGTTCATCTGGCATTGGTTCAAGAGGGGCGAACCTGGTGCTGAGTGGCTCTGGAAACAGCTCTTTGGGAAGGGTCGGAGGGAAACCCTACTGTGCAGCTCACACCAAACGAGTGGGAGAGGAGCCCTCCCTTGGAGCAAACAGCTCTCTTTCAGCATCGGGATGAAGCTGAGTTTTGGCAGCCAGGCTGTTTCAGAGCCAGCACCCCAGCTCTGCTCCCCGAGCCCCTGCGGCACATCGGGCGGCCGTTCCAGAGCCACAGAGCCCCGAGGTCCCCTGAGCATCTCGTACGCTCCATCCTCGTCCCGCAGCCTGGAGAGATGCGGCTGGTCCCCACAAGCCGGCTGGGACTGGGATGCTCCAACTGACAGTGAGGGTGGAGTGTACATAAGTCATTTCAGTTCCCGGCAGATCAGGAAATACAGGTGCTTAAGTTTTTATGTTCAGCAAATAAAAGTCGCAGTTCTGGAGTTGAAAAGGAGCCTTGAAAAAACATTCCCCCGCCAACACAGATGAGGCGTTCGCTGCCTGAGAGCAAAGCGGGCAACGCTGGGGGGCAAAACCCAGCTGCAGCAAAGGGTGCTCTGCTCAGAGGGAAGGTTGCACCTTAAATGCAGAGTTTTAAGGCTGGATGTGCAGGAGCTCAGATCCAGCTTATGTCCTCCCCAGGAGATGGGGAAGGGCTCTGTGAAGCTGCCTGGACCGGGGGGCTGAGGAAGCACGCATGTTTCAAAGGTGTCCAATCTGAGAGCGTGTGGGTGTATTCAACTCCGGAACTGTGCAATTACAACGTAATTAATTTGCGATGTATCTGTTGGGCCCATCAGAGCACCAGGAAACCTCACGTAAGCATAAATCCTTGTGGGAACATCGGTCTTGTAAATCAGGGGCGGTGGGGAAAAGGCAATTAAAACATCTGTAAAAGCTGGCTGACTGGGGAGGAAGCTGGTGCTTGGCCGGGCTGTTCTCTGTGCTTTTACACCGATATTTCCTCCACCTCGCAGGTCTTTCCCTCTGGCTCACATCACGAGCGCTGCCACATCTCAGCAGCCTCAGAGCTGGGCAGCTCTGCACGAAGCAGGGCTAAGCACGTCTCTCCGAGGGAGAAACTCCCTTGCGAAGCAGACACAGCCCACGGGGCAGGAGCAAACGGCTTCTTCCAGCACCTTCCTGGACCTCAGACCTGGCCAGCAGCCTTGCAAGGACCGGCAGGGTTGGAGGGCACAGCCTCCCCACGCTGCCTGCACACTCAAGAGGGTTTCCTGGTGCTCGGAGGGGCAAGAAAAGCCCTGCGGAGCCCCTGAGACAAGCCCTCAGCCTCAGGTGACGGAGGGATCGGTTCGATTTGGCAAGGTGGAGGCAGAGAGGGCACCCAGAGAACTGCCCTCGGAGATGGGAGAGAGGCAGGGACTTTCTACCGCACCTCTGGAATGAGCTGGAAGAGCGCGTTAGAGAGCAGCGTGCCGATGGAGAGCGCGATGAAAAACGTGAGGACCCGGCTGAAAAAGGCCTTCTCGGTACACGGTACGATGAAGACTCCAAGCAGGGAGGCCACGTTAATCATCGACACACTGAGAAAACCAAAGCCCCACACTGCGGAACGAGAAGAAACGAGGGCCAGACATTACCGAGGCTCTTGGCGCGGGGAGATGGGAAGGACCCCAAGACCCCGGATCCGGGCAGGAGGAAAAGGCTCGCTCCGGGTCTATGCCCCCACACCAGGGCCGGCCTCGCTGCACCAGAGCATCTCTCCTTTTGCTCCGGATGCTTCAACTGCGACACAAACCGTCATTTTTGTTGTAGGGCAGGTGGAAACGAAGCCACCAGGTTACTTGGAAGAGGCTTTCCTGAGCCAGCCCCAGCCTCGCGGCGTGGGAGAAGCCAGTGCTGTGCTCAGGGCAGCTGATCCAAGACCTTGGGCATCGTCAGGACCTGGATGCATGGAAGCTCATTTAGCATCCGCTTGTGGCTGGAGGCCAGTGGGTCCCTAAATGTGCCAAGCCACCCCCTCCCACCCACGGGGACTTGCAGCAAGGTCCCCCATCATCCAGCTATCCCCGGAGCCGTGCTGCAGGCATGGCTCTGACCTACGGCGCGTGCAATCGGGGGCAAAAGCACGCTGCGAGCCCACAGCACAAACCACACCGAGGAAAACCTGTCAGGACTCCCAGCTGCTGTAGGCAAGCTGCCTCCTCTTGTCTCTGCCAGACTCTGTCTGCACCCCAGAGCCGGGAATGGGAACCGGCTGTCCCGCAGGTCCCGGGATGCCTCATGTCCCTGAGCTCTGTGCCCAGGGCTGGGCAGCGCTCATGCCCCCCGGTTCCCTGCTTACCTTCGGCCGAGCTGGGTCTGCTCTCCTCCGTCTGCTCATTTTCCTCGTTTTCCAGGTTCTCGGAGGCGCACGCCCCAGACTCCAGCTGCTGCAGGATGGTGGGGCAAAACTCCTTGAACTCGCTGTGCCCCACGGCGGAGCCCTCGCTCAGGTTGTGGATGGCAAAAAGCTCGACGGAGCTGAAGCACTGGGGAAGGAAAGAGACAGGCACATGCCTTGAGACTCCTGCAGCTCTGCAAAGAGGCTTTGGGGGTCTGCAGAGCCCCTGCCTTACCCGGGAGAGGTTCACCCGCTGCTGTGGCAGCTGGGAGACGTTGGCATGTCCCACTCCCACATCCAGGCGGTTCAGCAGGGCCTTGAGCTGCTTCAGGCTCAGGGTTTCGCTCTCGCCATACCGCTGGAGGAGATCCTGCAGGAAGGAGGCTGCAGAGAGCGCCGGTCCCGCGGCATCCCTGCCCGCCCAGACCCACGGGCAGGGGAGAAGGCAGAGCAGCACGAGCAGGCAGCAGCCCCGGGGGCCTGTGCTGGGGATCATGGTGTCTCAGGGATGCTGGAAGAGAAGCCACGTGTTGCCGTTAGCTTTAGCATCCCCAGCGGCTCCAACCACTGCGCAACCACTGCTCTTCCACCCCACAGCTCCATCAGGAGATGGCAGATTTCTTCCCCAGGGAGYCCCAGGCCGAGTGGGACACAGCTTTGCACAGGTGCTGAGAGCACCCAGATCCCGAGGGGGAACTCGACATCTTTTCACAAGAGATACAAGACCCACCGCTTCTCCTCCACCCTGAGCCAAACCCCCAGCACCACCTCCCCAAGCACCCCGCTCCCCCAGCTCACCGCAGCCGTGTGCCGAGGGGTAGGGGGCTGCCGGGACACAGCTCCTGAGGGCTCTCCAGCTCCGCAGCACCTCGGGATCCCTGGGGAAGAGCAGCCAGTAGTCGGAAAGCAGGCAGCAGCACGCAGGCAGGGCTGCGACAGGGATCCTGCACGTGTGCCTCCGCCAGCAGTGCAGCCAGCAAACCCCAGCGCAGTTAACACCGATGCCGGCTGCTGAATTTGGCTCTCCGTGGGGCAAGGAAGTCACACACCGGCCCCTGGCCACGCTAATGCCGTGTCAGGTCCCCCTCGTGCCACCGGGACCAGGACACGCACCCCTCGGGGACCTCTGCCCACCCACGCTGGCGCTCGGAGGACATGGGAGCCCAGGGGCCAGAGGTGGCGTTTTCATTAGGTTATACTTTAACTACAATAAGTACAATGAACAGGGTCCTTCCCAGCCGCAACTGTAGGTGCTTTTATAGTATTTGCCTAGAATCAATCCTTGCCCTCTCCGCTCCTTTCATATAAGCCGGGAATCAATAAAAGCGGGGTGGCAGAGACCGGGGGGGGGGGGGGGGGGAGGGGGGGGGGGGGGGGGGGGGGGGGGGGGGGGGGGGGGGGGGGGGGGGGGGGGGGGGGGGGGGGGGGGGGGGGGGGAGCTGGGGTTCACCCGCCAGCATGCATTGGGTGCAAAGGAAGGGGCTTGGAGAGAGGGTGGGAGGCCAGGCACGACCCGCACGTCCACCTTGGGCAGCACCCAAGAGGCTGGAGCGGGGCCCGGGCTGCCTTCCTGGAAAAGCTTCACCGAAAGGTGGATGGCAAATTTGGGATTCACAAGGACAAGCAGAAAATAATTCGCTATCTGCCGCCTCCGTACGCCCAGCAGCCATCCCGTTCCCAGCCCGGGACTCCGCTCCCCTCCTGGAGGCTTGGGCACACGCTGCCTCGTGGCTTCCCCTTCCCAGAGGCTTGGGCACACGCTGCCTCGTGGCTTCCCCTTCCCAGAGGCTTGGGCACACGCTGCCTCGTGGCTTCCCCTTCCCGGGGGCTCCTTGGGGAAGCGGTTTGCAGCCCCGGGACGGTTCCTGCACCGTTGGGGCCCCATCCAGCCCAGCTCTGCCCTGGCACGGGACCTGCCACCCCGGCCAAGCCGCGCTCCCGCCGGCCGTTCCGGCACCTCGCCACACTCATCCTGTGCTGACGGCTTGCAGATTTCGGTCTCCTCCAAAAACAAGCCCAAGACATTTTTGAAGCCCGGCCAACCAATTGTTCTGAAAATAACCTGGGGCCGGGTTTGTGAGGCATGGTGCTGCCCGGGGCAGCGAGGCCAAGCCCAGCAGGACCCCGTCCCCCTCTGAAGGTGCCCACATTCCCGCAGGTTTTACAAGCTTACCACCACTTTGTGAGCTTYGTTTGGAGGTTTTAGCCTCCTCCTGCCAGGGCTTAGCTCGGATGCTTTGGCTTAACCCTCTCCTCCCAAAATGGGAGAGTGAGCTCATCTGGCGAGGTGCTGGTGATGGTAACACCCTGCTCGGTGCGGGTACGTGAGGGACCTCTGCCTCCTCAACAACCCCCAGCGAGAGCCGGACGCCTTCCTCTGCCTCCCCCCTACCCAAAACCACCCTTCCAGATGGGTCCTCCCTGGGCAATGCGCCGTCACAGCCCCAGGAGCAGCAACCAGCCGGGGCGGCCACGTGGGACATCTGGGTGGCCAGTGACTCCCACAAGGTACACAGGCACTGGCACACAGCCCACGGTGGCAAAGGCCTGTCCCGGCAGCACCGCATCCCGGGACGGGGACATTGGCTGCCTTTCCCTCTCTGTGCCAGCCGAGTGCTCCCCATGTCCCGCCGGGAGCCATCCTGCCCGGAGCATGCCGATTATCGCTGGCCCGTGCCAAGGCACGCAGCCCTCTCCAGTGCCAAAATCGCCCCTGGGGTTTCTCCCAAAACCGGGCTGAGCCGGGCGCACCCAGGGTGGAAAACCGGACCTCAACTTTTACCCAGCTGCCAAACAAAAGGCAGGAAGCGGTTTGCAGGCAGAGCCGGGCAGGGGTTTGAATTGCACAGGCTCGCTGCCGTTTTAGGGCAGAAACAAGGTGGAGGAGCCACCCCTCRGGAAGAGAAGGGCTCAAGGAGGACCAGTCTGGGGGTCTTGGACCCCCTGAACACCACAGGGAGCCCAGGGCAAGGCAGGAGGGTGCCAAACACATCCAAGCCCCGCCRTTCCGCTGGCAAAGGGGAGCTGCAGCAAACACCCCGGGGACACAAACCCCTGCTGCTGTCTCTCCATCACCRCCACCAGCTGAGCGGGACCCCCTCAAGACCCCCCAGCCTCCTGCCCGCTACCTTCAAGGGCGTCCTCTCRCCAGCCACGGGACCTGCTCCTGGGGCCCGGGGAGCCGCGGTGCCGCGCTCGGCCCGGCGCCTGACCTACTTTATCGTTCACTGCCGTGCTGGGACGGGGCAGAGGGAACAAACCTCTGCCACGGGGAGGGGATGCCCGGGAGCCACCTTCCCCGGGCGTCCCACGGCACGTGCCAGGGAGTGATGCCCAGTGGTCACGAGAGCCCAAAGGAGCTGCCAGGGCCAGGCAAAGCCCCTCTTCTTTCCCGTGTCCCTCGGGTTCACTTCCCAGAGCTCATCGATCCCGCTTGCAAACGATCCTCCCCCCTCTGAGCGGGAAGGTGACGCCGGGAACAAGAAACGCTGGCAAAGCCGAGCACGGCCCCAACGGCATCAGCCCCATGCCAGATGCTTCCCAAAATCCCGCACAGGGACGGCTCGGGGTCACAAACCCAGAGGGGGGGCAGCGGGGGCCACTGAAACCCCGCCAGCCTGCACCCCCGCTCCTGCCAGGGCGGTTTGCAGCCAGCGGTCCCGACCTCCTTCCGGAGCAAAAGCCGCCCCATGTGTCTGGCAGCGCAGGCAGGACCTGCCTGCTGGCAGGGAGGGTTTCCATGCCCTGGGGCACGTCCGTGCCCCGGAGGGACGGCAGCCTGCCACGCTCACGCCGGGCCACGGCCTCCCTTCGCTCCCCCAGCCTTCCTCCTTGTCCTTTAATTTCCCCTACACCCCTGCCCGCTGGCCCTGGTGCAGGCAGGCAGGCAGCAAAACCGGCTGCCCAGGAGCTACCCTGGCTATCCCACCCCACGCGGGCCCCCC
>JAYKAV010000889.1:2460721-2471807 GCA_035582835.1 Phoebastria nigripes | reverse complement strand
ACCCCATAGCGGGGTCCCTCCTCCACCCCATAGCGGGGTCCCTCCTCCACCCCATAGCTGGGTTCTTCTCCCCATAGCGGGGTCCTCCACCCCGTACCCAACGCTGCCTGCGCCCTCACCTGACCCCAGACCCCACGGGCAGTCCCAAAGCAAACCCCATAGCTGTCCCCAGGCCCTATGACCGGTCCTAGGCGCGGTCCTAGGCCCTAAAGCCGGTCCCAGACGCCATGGCCGGTCCCTGCATCCTTTCCCTCCTCCCCATCCCCATCCCGGGGCTCGGGGCCCGCCCCAGCCCGGTCCCCCACCGCTCTCCCCGTGGGGCCCCGTGCCCGCAGCCGGTTCTCCGCCCGTGCCCCATCCATCCCATCCCATCCCATCCCGCCCCCTCCCACCCCCCCCCCCCCCCCCCCCCCCCCCCCCCCCCCCCCCCCCCCCCCCCCCCCCCCCCCCCCCCCCCCCCCCCCCCCCCCCCCCCCCCACCCCTTCCCATCCCCATCCCATCCCATCCCATCCCATCCCGGCCCTACCTCCCGCTCCCGCCGCCTTCGCCGCCCGGTCCGCCCGGTCCCGGCCGCGCAGGGCGCACGCTCAGCTGGCGGCACGGGGAGCGCTCCCATTGGCCGGCGTCACGGCGGGCCCCGCCCCCGGCCCCGCCCCGCCCGCCGCTGTGCAGCGCCGAGCACCGCGGCAGCGGCGGGGCGCGGGGGAGCGGGCACCCCCCGGACCCCTCCCGGGGACACGGGGCACCCCCACGGGCCACCCCGGCCACCCCTCGGGGGCATATGGCACTGCACAGGCACCCCCTGGGGGCACGGGGCACCCCACGGACCCCTCCCAGGGGGACAGAGGACCCCACAGAGCCCCCCCCCGGGGATATGGCACTGAACAGACCCCACACAGACCCCCCAGGCACCCCTTGGGGGCATGGAGCACCCCACAGACACCCCAGGCACCCCCTGGGGGCACGGGGCACCCCATGGACCCCCCCCCAAGCACCCCTTGGGGTTACGGAACACCCCTCAGACCTCCCCCAAGCACTCTTTGGGGGCATGGAGCACCCCACAGGCCCCCCAGGCACTCCTTAGGGACGTGGAGCACCCCACAGACCCCCCCCCAGGCACCCCTTGGGGGCATGGAGCACCCCACAGGCCCCCCAGGCACCCTTAGGGACGTGGAGCACCCCACAGACCCCCCCCCAGGCACCCCTTGGGGGCATGGAGCACCCCACAGGCCCCCCAGGCACCCTTAGGGACGTGGAGCACCCCATGGACCCCCCCCCAGGCACCCCTTGGGGGCATGGAGCACCCCCCAGGCCCCCCAGGCACCCTTAGGGACGTGGAGCACCCCATGGACCCCCCCCAGGCACCCCCTGGGGGCATGGAGCACCCCACGGACCCCCCCAGGCACCCCTTGGTGGCACGGAGCACCCCATGGACCCCCCCCAAGCACCCCTTGGGGTTACGGAACACCCCTCAGACCTCCCCCAAGCACTCTCTGGGGGCATGGGCCACCCCACAGACCCCCCAGGCACCCCTTGGGGGCATGGAGCACCCCACAGACCCCCCTAGGGGGCATGGAGCACCCCACAGGCCCCCCAGGCACCCTTAGGGACGTGGAGCACCCCATGGACCCCCCCAGGCACCCCCTGGGGGCATGGAGCACCCCACAGACCCCTCCCGGGGGGACAGGGCACCCCATGGACCCCCCTGGCCATGCCTCAGGGGTATAGGGCACTGCACAGACACCCCTCCCAGGCACCCTTCGGGGGCGCAGGGCACGCCTCAGACCCCTCCCAAGGGGACAGAGTACCGAACAGACCCCACCTGAGGGGATGTGGCACCCCAGGGACCCCCCTGGAAGGGAGCGGAGGGGCTCCCAGCGGGGCTGAGCCTGCCAGCCTGGCAGCCAGGGGCCGTCCCGGCTCTCCTCCCCGTGCCAAGGAGCCGGCAAGGACAAGGCAGCCTTTCTCCCTGCCGGCAGCGGCGCGATATAAAAAGCCGGCTGGTGGGAGGCCAGGCACACCAGGGACCCGGCCGGCTGCCCTGAGCCATCACCCCCACTTTGGCCCCAGCACCCCCCCAGCCGCTCGGGGCCAAGCTTCACCCTGCGCCGAAACACCCGCCCGGGCTGGGCGAAGGCTGCCAAAGTCCGCCGAGGCCAGCAAATAAAAGGGAATAAAASCTGCTATCGGCAAGGGGCGACGGTGAATGATTAACCCAGGGCGCAGGGGACGCGGTGACGGGCTCTGCTCCTGCCTGCCAGGCTCGCTGCCTGTCCCTGCCTGCTGGGCAGCATCGTGTCACTGCTATGTGTCCCCTCCCTGTCCCCTCCATCCTGGCACCCCCCCCCCCGCCCCCGGGAAAGAGGGGTGGGGGGTCAGCACATCCCCACGAGCACCCGGCCCCTTCACCCACCATCACCCAGCCCGCACAAAGAGGGAGCCAGCAACACTTTTATTGAAGTTAACGGAAAACTACAGTTACAGCACAAAAAAAAAAAATTTAAATATTTTCAACTTTTTTTGAATAAAAAGGGAGGGGAGAGGCTGGGAGGGCAGGGGGAGGCTCCCGCTGGACCCCCATGCCTGCCGGTGCTTGCACAAGGGGTGGGTCAGGGGCACGCCGAAGCGAAATCCAGGTGATTTTGGGGATGCTCTCGCAGCCCCTCCGCAGCTTCAAACTCAAAGGTCTCACACAGCTCTTGACCACGGCAAAGACACACCCAAAATAGCTGAAATCTCAAACACACGCTTTTCCCTTGGGATATCGACCTGCTCTCCTATCAGCCTGACAGAATAACAAAATAAAAAATAAAAAAAAAAAAAAAGGCTTCTCTTTGGAAAACCAGTGACTTTTTAAGGACGTGACAACCAGCCGAACTAGAACGGGGTTTGTTAAACAGGAGCTCGAAAAAGCAAAGTAAAATTTCAAACCGACAGCTGTCTCGAACGCAACGCAAGAGGCTGGGGGAAAAAATACCAGAAATCTTTGGTTTTCGCATCCGGCACCTGGACCTGGGGGACGGGCAGGGCTGAGCTGCAGCCTGCGCTGYGGGAGCAGCATCACCTTTGGGGCTCATTTATTCAAACCCCTTTGCTGGGAGGACTGGAAACCAGTGGGCAGAGGCTGGCAGCCCCGCAGCAGTGGGATTTTGCTCCAGGGTCATTCCCATGGAGATGAATCCCAGGAGCCCATGGCTCCAGGGCCCTGCTGCCGCGCTGGAGCGCTTCCGAGCATCCTTTTAAAACAATAACAAAAATGAACCCAAGAAACCATGTGCAGAAATAAATTAAAAAAAAMCCCAAACATACTTAAGGAAAGAAAGTCCCTCGTGCTGGAGACTCAACAGCAGCAGCTGGGGGGAGCCGAACCCCAAAGCGAGCCCTTTCTCCCCCCCGTTGCCAGCACACCAGCTATAGGAAGAAGAGTTTGTCGCAGAGCTGGGCGCTGGGCTCGTGGTGCAGGACCTGCCCCGAGAGGAAGGCCAGCTTGTGCGCGTACTTGCACGGGGCAGGGACCCGGACGGTGCCCGGCCAGTTCCAGTACAGGTGACAGAGCTTGAAAGTCAACCTGGGGACAGCGAGAGGAGAGGGTGTTAGTGCTCCCTGGGGCTTGCAGGATCGATGCTTCGGGGACGGATCCTGCTCCCTAAGGCAGCGCTGTGCTTCGGCAGCTCAGCGCTGGCTCCGTCAACTCCAGCAGCTCTCTAGCTGCGAAGGCTGCAAGGCCAAACCGGCTCACAGGGGTGTTTTCTTCCCAATTGCACAAGTTAAAGGTCAGGCTCTGCCTGGGCACTGATAGTGGCTGATTGCATTAATTACCCGGGGGCTATCTGCGCCGTGTTTGAGCCCGCAGCAGCTCTCCTGCAAGGCCACCCAGGCCAGCACTGAGTGACAGAGATTTTCCTTTATCACACTTGCAATTAGCTCTCGCCCAGAGAGGAGGCAAGATGGATGCCATCCGCCTCCTCTCTCTCATCCACTGTCGAGTCCTCCCAGCTAACCCAGTATGAAGAGCAGACTCAGCCCAGTGCCTGCACAGGTACCTGCTGCCCTCCCCACGAGCTCCAGGGGACTGTTTTTGCAAAAATCCCCAGATTTGAGGTGGGGGGGGCCAGACATGGGTCCCCACGCTGCAGGATGTTGGGGGGGCTGCGGAAAGCCTGCCCTTACCTCTGCAGGTGCTCGCAGCTGAGGTTGGCCGTGTTCAGCACGCAGACGTAGCGCGTGGGGATGCTGCAGCCCTGGCGAGAGCGATGGGCCAACAAAAAGAAATCCTGCCTGAGAGGGAGGGAAAGGCAAGGTTGGTGGGGTTTTTTTTGCGCACCAGGTATTTTTTTGCACACCAGGTTTAAAAAAACCCGAAAGCAGCCGGCGTTGCTGCCACTGCCGCTCACCAGTCCGAGCTGGTGACCGTGTGATCGATGACCGTTCCCGGAGGAGGGGACGCGAATTGCTCCGCCGTGAGGGTGTAGAAGTTGGTGCTGATTTGTTTCTGCACCACCATGACCACCATGCTGGGCTGGTAGTTCTCAAAGGTGTCAAAGCACTTCTGCATCTGCGGGATCTCATACTTGAGCACGGTGTCGAGCTGGCTGTCGGACACGCCGTCCCTGTACACGACTATCTTCTTGGGCAAGCAATGGTTCATCTGGGGAAGCAGAAATTGGAAGAGGTCACTGTTTGTTCCCCCACCATGCCTAGGACTGGCTGGCAGGGGGAGATGCACGCCCTGGCAAGAAGCTGGGCACTAGATGCCCACCGGGTCTCCAGGGCTGACAATTCAGCAGTCTTGCAGCCTGTGAATTCAACCCATCACCCTTGAGCTTTGCAGAAAGCCCCTAACTATACTCAGCCCCAGCAAATGCATTTCAAAGCAAGTTTCAGAGGGGCTGGCAGGGCAGAGAGAAGCAGTRTTTGCACTAATCCTGCCCACGGCCAAGCGTTCAGTGACCACCAAACTTCCAGTTTTCAGGGGTGTTTCTCCAGCACCCGCAGAGGGATGGGAAAATCCCAAGAGCAGATCCCTGCTACTGGCCCCTGGCCCCCACCCCATCACACGCTGCTTTTCTCACGCCGGGGACGTGGGACAAGAGGACAGGGCTGTGCAGTTCGATGCTGATACGAGCAGAGGTGTAACACGGCACTTCCCCTAGTGCAAACTAATCCTCGAGGCAGGTTTGCACGTTCCAGAGATAAGGGCGAGCCTCCTGGGGCACACATGCCTGCAGGTGCCACATCCAGTCCAAAGGCTGCCGAGGATGTTTGCTCGCTCGCACGCATTCGGGTTGACAGGCTTGGGGTGTTTTTCCCTTGCTTTGAGGAGACATTAAACCGCGGGAGGGCTTTTTTGATAGCGCCGGGCTGGGGGTTTGGCCTCACCTCGTGGAAGTGCTGGAGGGCATCGGCCAGGCAGATCCGCAAGCTGTCAGCAATCTCCTGGTGGGGCATCTGGAAGACCACCCTGGAGTACCACTTGGTGAGGACACTGGGGACGGAGTGGAGACGAGCATCAGGCACCCCCCTCACCAGACAAAGTCCACTGAGCCGTTGTGCAACCGAAACCGACCCCAGCTCGGCGCTCGCAGCACCTTTCCCAGTGATACGGTGCTGAGGGCGAGCCAAAGGCTGCCGCTGCCTGTGCTGGCAGCCAGCGACGCCCAACATAAACACGCTGGTGGAGACCTTGCTGAGCGCAGCAGTCGGGAAAGGCATCAGCTTCGCTCCTTTCCCGGCAAAGGGGAGGCAGTGGCGATGCTGGTGTGGGACCCCCCYGCATCCCCAGGGCGGAGCGGGAGGAAAGCCTTCCCTCCCAGGGCACCACGTACTGATTCATGCTGGCCACGAAGCCGATGACGGAGCGCATCCCCTTGCTGCGGCCGTGGTAGACGTCCATACCGATAACCATCAGCTGTTTCTGGGGAGAAAAAAAGGCAGGTGGGAGTTAGTGATAYGTCAGACACCTCCGGGCTGCCCTGCCTGGATCCCTCCAGCTGTGAGGGACGTCGCCCGCACAAAACGGAGACGCCAACCCCAATTCTGCAGATGGTTCATCCGCATCCCCAGAGGGAAGCCCATGACCGCAACAGTTTACACCCTGGAGCTTGCAAACTCATGGCACGCATGTGCCGAGTGGTTTTGCCTGCCTTACCAGGGGGATGTCGACCCCCCAGAGCTCGCCGCCCAGCTTGCAGTTCATCTGCAGCAGGACTTTCTGGACCACGCTCCTCATCTTGCCCGACTGGCCCGTGAGGGACTGTGCGTTGATGACCTGCAGGGAGGAAAAACAGGGAAAAGGGAGGCTGGAGATGCCCATGGCTTCCCCGCGCTGGTGATCCCCTTCCGCTGAGCCCCTCGCCTACCTGGGAGGGCACTGGGGACTGCACGCAGCACAGCTTCTTGATGGCCCCGTACAAGTCCTCCCGGCTGCTGGAGATTATGCACAGGAGCAGCTGCACCTTGTCCTATGGGAAAGCACAGCAGGGGAGGGCGACGCACGAGCATCGGAYGCACGGGGATCCGAGAAGACCCACCGGCTGCACAGCCCTCCCCAGCAGACACGTTAACCTTGTGCTAACCTGCGCTATCCCCCCGAGCCCCCCTCCTCACCTCGCTACCCAAAACGCTTCGGATGGTCTTGGCGTAGGTCTCGATGCGGTCGTCCTTCAGCTCCACCAAGGCAGGACGGCTGACGTGCATGCCGATGGGGCCGCAGACACTCTCCATGGTGGCCACCAGATCCTTTGCCAGGTCCTGCAGGCGCTTTGGGTAAACCAGCAGCCAGTAATTCATGGCGATCTAGGAGGGAGGCAAGGACAGCCCTTGCCTCGGGGCCACGGCTGCAGAACCACGCAGCTCCCAGCCCTGCAGCACRGAGGGAAATTTGGGAGAGGGAAAGCGGCCCAAGAGGAACCTAAAGGACACATGACAACATCCGATCCCCGCAGTCTGAAAGCCTTCAGCCACTCCAAGAGGAGATGGGAAAGCAGCTGCTGCGGCCACGTACCTCTAACCTCCTTAGGAAAAACAGGCTGAAGCATAAAGCCAATATAAATAAGGGAAGGGTTTTAGCTCAAACAAGCTCAGACAGGAGCGAGGCAGATAGGATGCCAGCACTAAGAAAACCCATCCCAGTTTTCAAACAAGGGGATGTTGTTGCAAGGGCCGAGCCATGGGCTCACCGCCGAGATGGAGGCTTCTCGCGTGACCTCCTTATTCCAGCTCAGGTCTTCGGTGGGGATGAAGGAGCTGTGCCGCAGGTTGATCCTCTCTGCGGGCAGGACTCGGCCCTGGGTCTAAACGGAGCAGAAACCCACGGCAGCTCCAGTGCCACCGCGGTGCAGCCATTGCCTCCGTTCCTGGGGCGGGGAGCTCAGGGCCTGGCCCCCCGCAGCCCTTACCCTGTGGATGTCTGGGTCCAGGCTGAGCCCCCAGCGCATCAGCTCCCCCGAGGCCTCCGGGCTGTCCTTGATCCTGCGCAGGAGGCTGGTGAGACGCGCGTAGTGCTGCCTGGGGCTCTGCAGCATCTCCCGCATCACGTCCTGCAGCAGGTGGGCACAGGAGGAGGTGGGTTGGGGAACCCCCAGGTGTGATGGGGGGCTCAGCTCTCCAAACCGGGCAACGCCGGCTCGGGTGAGCAGGGACCATCAGATGCAAACACRCTCTGACCTTCACCATTCGACTGTCCTTCCTTATCTCGGGGACCCCGGTCATGAAGGTGAGCTCCGGCACGAGCAGTACCATGTCCAGCCGACGCTGCAGGGAGGGGGTCAGGCACCATCAGCACCCCGAGAGAGCTGCAAGCCCCTGCCCTCCCAGCGATGGGCAGGACAGGGGCTGGAGAAGCCGAGAAAAGACCGTGGGTCTCAATTTCCCCTCCCCAGGTCTCCGTGCCTGGCTCACCTTCCCCTCCGGCGTCTGTTTTTCCCTGGGCCTGTGGACGAGCAACGGCTGCTCCAGCTCCCTGATGGTGATCCCGTAGGCTTTGCTGGAAAAACGGCAGGGAGATGGCATCAGGCGAGATGTTCCTGCTCCTGTTCACCCACCTCGGGTCAGAGCCAGGCATCAGGCCCTTCCCCAGGGAGAGATGCTCATCCCAAGGGATGCTCCAGCAGGTCCCTACCTGTAGTAGTCCACGAAGGTGATCTCCTCACCGCTGGCCAAGGTGAAACTGTCCCTCGGGGTCTTGTTCCAGTCGATGTCGTCGATGCGGTAGGTGCGGTTGTTGTAGCGGGTGATGACCACGTTGCCCACCAGCTGCTTGGTGCACTCGTCCTGGAAGCTGCTGAGGCTTTGCTTGTAGATGGTGTGCCTGTGGTGGGGAGAGAGGGAGGAGAGGCTCACGGTGATGCTCCCTGCCCACGCCACGCCAAAAATAAAATGTCTTTTGCCAAATGGCACCAGTGACCATGGGCCCAGCAATCATGGCTGGCACTGCCCTCGCCAAGGGCCAGCCCCAGGCACACGGCTGCTGGAAAACCACCCTCATCCCTAAAGCCCCGCAGGGCTCCTCCGGGCTTTTTTCCCTTCTCTTACATGAAATTCAGGACAGAATCGCTGCGGATGACTTTGTGGATGGCATCGACCAAGAGGAAGAGACCGCCGTCCTTCTTCCGGATGCTGACAGAGTATCCCGGCCAAATCTGCAGCCTGTGCCCGGAGGGGAAGATGCCCAACGGCGCCTGGGTTAAAACCGGAGCCGCCTGCACGGCGCTGCCAGAGGAGCCGGGCAGCTGTCCCGCTCGCCAAGGAGCGCTCAAAACACACGGGGATTTATTTCCCAGCTTGCTGCCAGCTTTCAGTTAATAACCCCTGAACTGCACTGCAGAAAACAGGCGCTCTGAGGTCAGGCTAACCAGAGCTGGCCAAGAGAGCTGACCTGGCAAAGACTTCCGAATTTCCAGCCTCGTGCTACTGCCAGGGGGACAGGGACGTCCCCATCCTGCGCTCACGTGCTTGGGCAGCAGCAGGAGGAAACAGTGTCCAGCACCCACCTGTAATGCTGTAATATGGTGGCCTGGGCAGGTTCGAAGAAATTTCTCCCGACAAGCTTCATATCTAAGATTCTCATCACCCTAGGAAAGAAAAATAAAAGCAGGATGGGCTCAGGCTCGGAGGGAGGAGGAGGAGGGTCTCCTCCCTGGAGCTCAGGGAGGGTCTCCGCCATCCCTCACCTCCGGAAAACCACGTTGTAAAAGGGGATGCAGAGATCCGAGCTGGGCTCCAGGACCTTCGTCATCTGGATAGTGATGGCGATCTCCTCCCCATGGCTGCTCCTCTGAGCCTTCAGACTGACCGGCTGCGGGGCGAGACGGCACGTTAGCCGGGGCGGGAGGGATGCTCTCCTACCTAGCACGGTGACTGGAGACCTGGGGGGGGCATCCCCGCGCCCCCAAATTGGCTAGAACAACCTCACCCTGGTGCAGATCACATTGCCTCTTACCTGGGGGAGCAGGATGGGCAGGTAGAGGATGGAGCCATCGAACGCGGTCACGTCCCCCGTCACTGCCCGGTGCTCCTTCAGCATGGCGAAGCGCGTGCTCCTGCACTCCACCTCGGGGCTGCGGGAGACAGGGATCCATCGCCTGCCGCCGCTGGCAAGTCCTCGGTCTTTTAACCCTCCTCTGCCCCGCAGCGAGACCCCGCTCAGGACCCCAAAAACCCCACGAGGGGGAAAAGCCAGAGCTCATTTGCTTTGCTGCCCTGCAGCAGCTCTGCCCGCAGGCGCCATGGCCACGCCGGCCACTCCATCTAGCGGCTACTGGGACAGAGGGAGGGAGGGAGAGACACGGAGGGCTCTGCCCAGGGGCACCCACCCTTTGAGGGGCTGCGGGGGAGCCCGGCCCCCCGTGCCCACACCGATACCTGAAGGTAACGTGGTACTGGTAGACGGCTTCGTTCTGGCAGTGGATTTTAACTGAGTTCAGCCCCACAGCTAAGGCGGTTCCCTTCGCCACTGGTTTCATCCCCGGTGCCCTAGGAGAGACGGGGCAGAGGCAGGGTGGCCAGCCGCGACCCCAGCTGGCACTTGGACCCCAGAACGTGGGGCTGGGGCTCACCAATGCTTCACTTACGGTCTGCCGGCAGCCAGGGGGTTCCCTGGGGCGGGTGCGGGCTGCAGGGAGGGCCGGGGTCCCGGTGGGCACAGAGTGGGCGCAGCAGCGGTGCAGGGCTTCCCGCGGGACGGCACAGCGGTGTCTCTCCCGGGCAGTGTGTTCCCTCTGCCTCGCCACAGGATCCTGCGTCCCCGGCACAGGCAGAGGTGAGCCCCGGCACACTGGGGACACGCCGGCGGTGTCCTGTCTGCAAACCCCCAGTGACGGCCCTCCCCGCCACCCCCTGCTGCAACCCCCCCCAGCAATCCCCTCCCTCCGGCAGCTGGGTCCCCCTGCTCATGCCCCACACGCAGCGCGTTCCCTGCCTGGAGATGCTCAAAACACCGAGTTTTGGTGGCGAGCCGCCGAGCCGGCCGCAGCACCACGCCACCGAGGGAGCGGAGCAGGAGGCGGCGCGGGCACCGGCTCGGTCACGCCAGCGGTGTCACGTGCAGAGCATCCCCCAACCCGCCACCAGCAGGGTCAGAGATTGAACCATCAGAAGGACTCGGGGCCAAGGCAGGAGGGGGGACGGGGGGGACATGGGGACACTCACCGCCCGCGTGCGGGGAGCGCTGCCACTGCCCCCTCGTCGTCCTCCACCGCCGGGCTGGGCCGCGCCAGGGCCTCGACCACGCCAGTGGTGCCGCGGCCTGCAGGAAGGAGAGGGCACGGTGGGCGGCGGCGGGGGACCTGGCTAGGCCTGCCCGGGCACAGCCACCTACCGAGGGGCCAGTCCCCCGCCTCCAGAGAGGGGCAGGGCCGCTCGCCGAGGCCTAGGCCGCACAGCAGGGCGGAGAGCGGCGCCAGGGAGGGCCGGGGCTCGGGCGGGCCGGGCTGGGGCAGGCGCTGGGCACGGCCAGGGAGCCCCCGCAGCCTGCCCGGGGGAACCGGGGCCGGGCCGGGGCCGGGCAGGCGGCAGGGCCGGGGGGGCTCCATGGCCGCCCCGTCGAAGCGTCCGCCTTGCAGCGCCGAGCACGCCGCTACCTGCCTC
>JAYKAV010000889.1:2429585-2455770 GCA_035582835.1 Phoebastria nigripes | reverse complement strand
TTTTTTTTTTTTTCTTTCTCTCATTTTTTTTCCCTCCTCTGGAGGGTGTTTGCTATTTCCGAGCTGGCTGGGAGGATCCCAGTCGCAGCAGCCGCAGGCAGCAGCGCGGCATCGCCGGGTACCGCCGTCACCGCGCTCTCACCGGCATCCTCTGCCCTTCCCGCTCAGCTCGGCCCCACCGGGGCTGCCTTGCCCTGCCTTGCCCTGCCCTGCTGCCCTACCAGCATCCCACCGCACCCCGGCAGCCCCCCGGCACGGCCAGGTAAGGGCCTCACCGGCACGGTGCTACCAGCAGCCGCCAGCCAGCCTGYGACCTCCCAATGGCATCGGCTGACCCCTGGCAGGGATTGCCTGGGGGACACGGGGTGCATGGGGACATGGGGACACGGTGACATGGGGCATCATGATCCAGCTGCAAAGCTCCCGGTGCAGGATGAGAGCCCCCGTCCCACCGCCGGGCACGGGAACGGGGCAGCGGGCTGGCATTGCCGTCCCCAAAGCGGTGACCTTCTGCTCTGCCCGAGGATGGCGGGGAGGACGTGCGTGGGGGGTGACACCCGGTTGGGGGGGTCCGGTGGCCGCCGGGCTCTGGGGTGCCAGGGGAGGCTGGGGGTGCACGGTGCAGCTCGCCGCAGGGCTGCGGGGGCAAGCGAGCGCTCTGCTGCGGGATGCCGGCGTGTGCCGCGCCTGCCCGCCGGCACACCCGGCTCTGTGCACACGGCGGGGGCGCGCGCGTGGATGTGGGTGGCCGTGGGAGCGTGCCCACGCGTGGGGTGGATGTGTCCACGGGTACCRAATGGTGTTTGCACCGGCACGGCGGTGTTTGCCATGCCGTGCAGCGGTGGGGGGGGGGAAGGGCGCGGACGAGCCCGGGCGTGGGCGGCCGTGGGCACGCGTGTGTGAGCCGCCGTGGGCGTGCGCCCCTGCACGCGGGCGCGTGGGGGGTGGCGGGCGCGTTGGCAGCCCCGCGGTGCCACGGCTCGGACATGTGCCCGCCACGGCACCGCTGCTCCCTGCAGGGTGGGGGGCACCCACCCCACCTTGGTGCATCCTCTGGCTCCCGTGCCCGCGTTGCCACCGACGGCATCTGCTGCACCCGTGCATCCCCCACCCTGGAGGGCAAAGCCCCCCATGMACCCACCCCAGAGAGCAGCTTCCCAGGGTGCAGGGGGTGAGCGCAGCCCCGGCCATGGGGAAACTGAGGCACGGAGCGGCAACGGGCCAGGGCAAAGGCGGATCCAGCTTTTCCGGTGCCAGCCGCCTGCGTGCAACCCTCCCCTCTCCCAGCACTCCCTCCGCTCCCCTTGTTTTTCTTTCCCCACCCGGTGTTGAGCAAACCCCGAAACACCCGCTGGCGACGAGCCGGGGCCCCGCGGCATCCCGGGGGAGCGGCCGGGGCCCCCGCGCAGCCGCTTCCCGAACGGGCTTGTTCCCGGCTTCCCGCTGCCTGCTCCTGCCTGCGTTGTCTATTCCTGGCTGCCGGCCGCTTTTCCACCCCGGTGCCATCTGCTCCGCCGCGGGGTCCCCGGCGCGGGCGGCCGCCCGCCTGGCAGCTGCCGCCGTGGGCAGCGGGCGCCCCCGCCGCGCTCAGCATCCCCCCCTACCCGTGCTTTGCCCGCAGGAGCTCAGCCCCTCCGGCCATGGAGCTGCTTTCCACCCCCAAAAATATCGAGATCAACAATATCACCTGCGATTCTTTCCGTATCTCCTGGGCCATGGAGAAGGGGGACCTGGAGAGGGTCACCCACTACTTCATCGACCTCAACAAGAAGGAGAACAAGAACTCCAACAAGTTCAAGCATCGGGTGAGCCGGGGGGGATGCGGGACCCCCCACCTGGGGAGAGGAGAGCGGGTTTTTTGGGGGGGAACGGGGTTATAGCCCACTCCCACGCTGATTTGGGGCCAAATTCCCCCACGGGACACAGCTGGCGGAGGGAACTGGGACAGGGACCGGGGTGTGACCGACCCCCCCCCCCTAAGCCCCCGCGGGGGAGCGGAGCCACAAACCGCTCGTGCTCCCCCTCCCCCTGAAAGCGAGTCACTAATTCAGGACGTTTTTAGCAGCGCGGTTGCCAGGGTGATGCTATTTAATGTTTAACATTATTTTTTTCTCTCCTCCCCGATAATAAGGGGAGGGGTGGGGGGGTGGGGGGGAATTTTTTTTTCCCCTGTGTCTCCCGACTTCAGCATCCGCCGTTGCCACAGAAACAGCTCTGCACTGCGGTGCTGCTCGGTGGCCTATTGACACCRTGAGATGCCACCAGGAGCGGGGGGTCCCCAAGACCCCCCCGGGGGGGACCTCTCATCCCCGTCCCAGCAGCAGCTTTGCTGGGAGGTGTTTGGGGCCAGCGCAGGCAACCGGGGAGGAGGGAGTGCTGCYGGGGCCGGAGCAGGGGGGGCAGCTGCTTTGGGGGTGTCTCGGTGCCAGGCAAACCCCAACAGAGGCACCGGCTGCTGCACCRGCGCGGATATTTTGCAGCGTGCGATACCCGGCAGCATCCCCTCGGCATCGGGCAGGGGTGGGCAGGGATGCTGGCGGGGGGGGGGGGATGCCGCCCTGCCTGACCCTCGTCCCTTGGCGCAGGACGTCCCCACCAAGCTGGTGGCCAAGGCGGTGCCGCTGCCCATGACGGTGCGGGGACACTGGTTCCTGAGCCCCCGCACCGAGTACAGCGTGGCGGTGCAGACGGCCGTGAAGCAAAGCGACGGCGAGTACCTGGTGTCCGGCTGGAGCGAGACGGTGGAGTTTTGCACTGGGGGTGAGCACGGCGGGGGCGGCCGAGCCGGCGCTGCCGGGGCCGGGAGCCGGGAGGACGGGGGCGATGCTGTGAGCTTGCACAAGCCGGGCCGGTTGGAGCGGCAGCTGATGAGTGGGAGGCGGGAGGTGTGAGGAAAGGGAGTTGCGGGCAGGGATGGGCTGCCAGGGGGGATGGAGACGCCCTGATGTCCCCGTCCCTGTCCCCAGACTACGCCAAGGAGCACCTGGCCCAGCTGCAGGAGAAAGCCGAGCTGATCGCCGGCCGCATGTTGCGCTTCTCCGTCTTCTACCGCAACCAGCACAAGGAGTATTTCCAGCACGTCAGGTACCCCCGTCCCCGCTCCCCCCTCCCGGGGCTGCCTGGTCCTCGCCGGGGCCGTGTCCCCTGACCCTTCCTCTGTGTGTGTGTGTGTCCCTCCTCCTCCTCGCCCCGGTCCCCGCACGCAGGATGCACTGCGGGAACGTGATGAAGCCGTCGCTGAAGGACAACAGCGGCAGCCACGGCTCGCCCACCAGCGGCATGCTGCACGGCATCTTCTTCAGCTGCAACACCGAATTCAACACCGGGCAGCCCCCCCAAGACTCGCCCTACGGTCGCTACCGTTTCCAGATCCCGGCTCAGCGTCTCTTCAACCCCAACACCAACCTCTACTTCGCGGACTTCTACTGCATGTACACCGCCTACCACTACGTCGTCCTGGTCCTGGCACCCAAGGGTTCCTCGGGGGACCTCTTCTGCCGGGAGCGTCTACCCCAACTGGACATTTCCTCCAACAAGTTCCTGACGTGCTGCGTGGAGGAGGGCGAGCTGGTGTACCGCCATGCCCAGGACAGCATCCTGGAGGTCATATACACCGAGCCGGTGGACCTCAGCCTCGGCGTGCTGGGGGAGATCAGCGGGCACCAGCTGATGAGCCTCTCCACCGCCAACGCCAAAAAGGACCCCAGCTGCAAGACGTGCAACATCAGCGTGGGGCGTTAAGGGTGGGACGCGGGCAGGGCCGGGGAGGGGGACGAGCACCCGCCACGGGGGCTTCTCCCATGGACGCTGCTGGGTGGAGGACCCGGATGGGTGCGGGGGACCYGGCCGGTGTAAACAGTGGCATTGCCTGTGCCCCTGCCCGCTCGGGGAAGGAGCCGGCGGGATGCTCGCCCAGCATGGAGGCAGAGCCCATGCCGCCCTGCGCCCCGAGGGAGGAAGCCTTCATCTCCTGGACTGGCTGACCAGCATCATCCTCGCTGGCRTGAGCCCCATGCTCTGCTCTCCGCCGTGCAGCCGCTGCGGGACCCCCTTCCTCTCCGGCGTCCCCTCCATCCCCCTGGCCCCCTGCACCAGGCTCGCCCCCCCACCGCCGCCGGCGCCGCTCCCGGGGAGCCCCAGCCCTGCCAACCGGAGCTGGGGCTCTCCGGCCACCCCAGGGGGTTCAGCGGAGAGGCTGGCAGCACCCCCCGGTTTTGAACTGCTCCCGGGGATGGAGGGGTGCTTGGGCAGGGACCCCCACTCCCGCCGGCACCACTTTGGGGCTGCAGTCGTGGTGCGCGTGTCCGCAGTGGTGTGGGGGATGCCGCGGCGTCCCCCCCGTGTCGTGCAGCGCTGTGCCGTGTTCGCTCTCTGCTCTAGCCATCGCTGTGCCGCCCGAATCCCCGGCCCCGCGGCCCAGGAGGCAGCYGGAGGAGCCGGGGTGGGGGAGCAGACCTAACCCCCCCACCCCATCCCCCCACTCCGCCGCCCCCCGCATGAGCCGTCGGCAGCATGGCGCTTGCGTGCCGGCCCCCGCGGGCTGCCCGCTCCCTGTCTCTGTGTATCCGATGCACGCTGTAACGGTAGAAGAGAACAACCCCCCCCATCCCCGAGCATCCCTGTGCTGTGCTGGCGGTGTATCAATAAACTGTGTGCGGTCGCCACCGGCCGTGTCACGCACCTCTGTCCCCCGCCGGGAACTGGGGAAGCGGCTCCAGACCCCGGTCCGGCTCGGAGAGGGGGGGGGACAGGGCTGGGAGGGGGAACAGGGTGGCATGGAGGGATGCTGGGGCAGCGGGGGCACAGCCATGGGTACCCTGCTGCCCTCGCCAGCCCCGGGACAGCCACCGAAGCCTGGGTTCGGCACCTCCTCACCCATCACCGGGGCTGCAAACCCTTCTGGATGAAAAGCCCTGGTGCCCATCACCATCCCATCCGGGCACAGCCCGCTCCAGGGCCTCCCAGCCCCTGCCCAGGCAGCGCTTTCCACGCTGACACCATTGCATGTCCCCAGCATCCCGCTGCAAACGGGGTGAGGAGCATCCCCCTCGCCCCATCAGGGACACCCGCAGCAAACACAGAATGAAGGAGGGGAGACAAAGCTGCATCCCCGAGCGGCAGCACCGCGGTGCCGAGGCACGAGGGAGCGCGAGGCAGGCGCGGGGGCCCCTGCYGCAGCCCACCAGCCATCTGCCGCCGGCTTGCAGCGGGCGCGGGCGGCCGGCGCGGCGTGGGGACGTGGCTGGAGCACGCGGTGGCTGCAGCACGCGGTGGCTGGAGCACGTGGCACCCATCTGCCCCGCGCCAGGGAAGGTGACTTGCTACAGGGCGATTCACCGGCTCGGCTGGGATGCTCTCCTGGCTGAGATACGATGCAAAGAACAGGTGTGGGGTGAGCACCTACCTGCAGAGCTGCCCAAAGCAGAGTCCCGGGGGAGCAGGTAGCTCCCTGGGGTGACAGAGCCCAGCACCCAGCACCCAGCGAGCGACCCACCGCTGAGCAACGCCGCCTGCCTCTGGGAGTCGGTCCAGCCGCTCCCTCACCAGGGCAGAAGCAGATTGCAATTAGCTGATTGTTCTGCTCCTTCAGCTGCAACTCGGGGAGCCCCGCGGATGGGGGTCTGCCGCAGGGTGCTGGGGTGCTCTCCCCTCGGTCCAGCCCCAGTTTCGGATGCCATTTTCCTCGGGGGAGGCTGGAGTGGAAGCAAAGAGGCTGGGGCTGCCCCCCTCCAAGTACAAGGGTATTTATTTCATCGGTACAAGAGAGAGACAGCACCTTCTGTGTGTTGGGCTCTTCCCGGTTACTGGTTTGTACATTCAGATAGCTGCAGCCGGCTCGGCCGGGGCGAGGAAGGGGAGCGGGTCCCGCTCGGCCCCCCCAGCGCCAAGGGGGGTGGCTGCTGGCAGAGGGGACCCCCCCCCCTCTGCCCTTGTGCCCGCGGGCGCCCGAGCCCCGGGGCCCCGTGCGAGCGTGTCTGAGTGCTGAGGTTGGCTGTGTGCTCCTCCGTGCAGTCTGTGTGGGGCGACGCTCTCCCCTTCCTTCCTCCCTGCCCTCCTCCTCCTCCTCCTCCTCCTCCTCCTCCTCCTCCCCTGCCCGCCGTGGGGCCGGGACCCCCGGCCCTCATTTCCTCGTGTGCAGCGTGTCCTGGAACTTGGTGCTGGTGTAGCGAAGGTGGAAACCCTTCTTGTTGATGGTGTCGTCCGAGTGGAAGCGGATCATCACCGAATCTCCGGCCGAGTAGACCTCCTCCGGGGGCTGCCAGGGCGAGGGAGAGGGGTGCTCAGGACCACAGGCATTGCCAGGATGCGCAAGCATGGTTGGGGGGATGGGATTTGCAATGGGGAAGGTGCAAAATCATTGCATCTCCATGTACAACCCCAAATCCCCCCAGGGATTTCTCTGCACTGGCTTGGCTCAGCTTCACCCATCGCCCCTGCAGCCTCGCACCTCTCCCCCGCTCCCCGACCCACCCCATCGCTCCCCCCCATCCCCAGCTCACCCCGGACCCGCAGAAGCGGCCGAGGCGCGGGGCTGTCCCATCGTAGCCATCGAAGAGCTCCATGTAGTCGTAGCCGCAGTCGGCTTCCTCCTCGATCTCAAAGGTCTGGAAGATGAGCTCCACGCCGTAGCCCTCCTCGGCCATGATCACCCACTCGCAGTCCGAGCCCCCCGGGTAGTTGTTATCCCCAAATTGCGCATGTGAATACAAGTCCTTGGTCTTCACCTCGGCACGTACCTGGCCCCCGCATACTGGGGGAGAAGCCGACAGCGGCGGGGGGTGTTAGGAGGGTCCATGGTCTCCTCCCACCCCATAACCAGGAGGTTTCCCCAGCCCCGCGSTGGTACCTGTGGTGTGGGTGGCCTCGAAGCCCTTCTTCTGGACAGAGTTATCAGAGACGAACTTGAGGAACATCTTGTTGCCGGAGGAGATGAGGGGCTCGGGCTCTTTGGCTCCACAGAAGCGGCCGAGCGCCGGGGCTTTGGCATCCTTGCCATCATAGATCTCCAGGTGGTCGTAGGCGCATTCCTGCTGCGCCTCCACGTCCAGCTCCGAGAAGGTCTGCGGAGGCAACGGCCGAGCTGCCGGCGCTCAGCAGAGGGGACCCCCGGTGCTGCCCACCCCCACGGTCCCCCCCCCAATCCCTACCAGCTTGACGCGGTGCCCCGGCGTGGTGGTGATGGCCCAGGTGCACTCCTTCTTGCTGGGGTATTTATCGGGCCAGTTGGGGCTGGTGATGGTCCCCGAGATGGATGTCACCTTATGGTCGCAGCCGGCTGTGGGGAGAGCGGGGGGGGTAATGGATGTTGGGGGGGTCCTGCTGGGGATGGGGGGGGGGGGGGGTCTGGGACGCGGACCCACCTTCCTTGCAGTCATGCTTGTTGTCGTGCAGCACGAAGCCGCTGCGGCACTGGCACTCGTAGCTGCCGAAGGAGTTGAGGCACTCGTGCTGGCAGCCCCCGTTGTTCTTGGAGCACTCATCCTTGTCTGCCAAGAGAGCAGAGGGACCGCGGCTGAGCGGGGTGGGAAAGCCCGGCGGCCGGCATCCCGGCACGGCATCCCGGCACAGCACACCCCTGCCCGGTGCGTGCCGGTCCCCAGCCCCACGCCGCTGCCCTCCGGGGAGCGACCAGCCAAGCAAGCGCCTACGGCCAGCAGCAAGCAGATCCGCCGTCCCTTGCCCGAGCCGGGGCAGCCCCCGCGGGTGCACGGGATGGGTCCTCCTCTCCCTGGGCTCACCCACGGGCACAACCATTACCTGCTTACGGTACAGACGGGGAAGGCAGAAAAACACACAGTGACAACCAAAGATGCACAAGAAAGACCAGGACGCGGGAGTCCCTCTTTACTCATCGATAGGGAAATGTCACAGACACGGTAAAAATTGGGAAAAAAAACCAAGGTCAGCTGGTCAATGACAAAAACAACAGGGATGGGGCAGGGGGGGTGCTTAAAACCAAAAAAAAATTAAAAAAAAAAATTAAAAATAAGGCCAACAACCAGTTCTGTCAAGCAAGGGGCTGCCGGGGCCGGTGGCACGGCTCAGCTCGGCTCGGCCCCGGCGTGCTCCCGCGCGGCGCCCGGGGCCGCGGCGTTCCTGAGAAAGATGGAGAGGACGGCACGGCTCAGGAGGGGCCCCGCGGCCGCTTCTGCAGGCGAAACTTCAGGCCGGGCGGGCGAGATTTCGGGGGCTGCAGCTGCTGCTTCTTCTCTGCAAAGAGAGAGGGAGAAAGGGGGGGAGCGATGGGGGAGCGGGGGGCGGCGGGGGGCGGCGGGGGCAGCGGGGCATGCAGAGCGGCAGCCGGGGAAGCAGGCAGCGGAGGGGACCCCCGCAAGCCCCTCATGCAGCCGGGGCTCGGCGGCGAGCGGCTCTGCGGGGAGGAAGAGGAGGAGGAGGAGGAGGAGGAGGCAGCATGGCTGGCTCCGGGAGGATGAGGATGGGCTTCGGGTGGGTTCCTGGGGGTGTCTGGGTTGGGGAGGTGTGGGAATGGTGGCAGAGGGGTTTGGGCTCACCCAGAGCAAGGCGTCCCCCCGGGCTGGCTGTACTTACCTCCCAGCGCCCACCACCTGCCCGAGGTCCCTATCGCCGGCGTCCCACGGCTCGCCAACCCCCCCAGAGCCCTGAATTTGGGGCCGGGGCAGGATGCTCCATGGCCCATCGCCCCTCCTTGCTCCCCCTCCCCATGGGGCAATGGTTTGGGGAGCGGGCAGCGGCAGGGGGAAGCCAGTAGCAAGCGGGCACCAGCCACCCGAGCATCCCTCTCCGTGCCAAGCTTGCCCCGTGCCCCGGCTGGTGTGGGGAAGGGGCGATGCCGGAGGAGAGCATCCCTCCTGGAGCCATCGGCAGCAGTGAGGGGGGTCCTGCCCCAGCCCCCCCAGCCCCTCGGGGCAGCCCCAAGCCCCGTGGCCGCCTCTCAACCGGAGGCTATAACCTGACATCTCCTAGGTCTGAGAGAGGAAGCGAGGCGGAAAGGCTCGTTTGGGGATGGGAAGGGGCTTCGGATGGGCCGGGTGGGCTCAGAGCAGCTCCAGCACCGGGGGAGCGTGCGCAGCATCGCCCCGCCGGCAGGACGGAGGGAGCCTGGGCGGGCGAGACAAGAGCGGAGAGAGTTGGCAGAGGAAAGAAGCCCACCGGGTCGGTGTCTTTAGCAATCCTTTATTCTAACCAGCTTGCTCGCTGCAACCCGGCATTGCCGTGCGCTCACCGTTATCCCGGCGTGCATCCGATGGCTCCGGGCTGCTCACCGCCCCACAGCCCCCGCCTGCACCTATCACCCCGCTACGGACCCCCCGTGCACCGGGGCTCGGCGGAGAGCCAGGGGGACGTACCTGGGTGCCGACACCGTGGTGAATTCCCGGGCGAACGCATCCTTACGCGCGAGCCGACGGAGCCGGCTGCTGCCTCCCGTCGCCCCGGCCCGCGAGGAGGAGGAGGAGGAGGAGGAAGAGGAAGGGGCCACATCTTCGCCAGGGGAAAACGGGTGCCCGGGCGGCCGGGCTGCCCGCGGCACCGAGGGGCAGGGCTCAGCGGCTGGCTGCGTCCAGAGCGGTGGGGAAGGAGCGCAGAGACCCTCCGCGGCTAAAAAGGAGCCGCTTGGGAGATGCTTTGCCCAGGGCTGGCCGGGAGCGACCCCAGGGGGGGACCGGAGGAGGGACCCTGATGTGGCCGAGTCCTCCAGCGTGGTCCTGCTGCCGGGAAAGCCTGAGACCTGAGCGGGGAGAGGCAGAGGAGAGGGTTTGGTAGTCTGGGATAGGAGCAGCCCCCATGGGACCACTGCACATCCCAGTGGGAGGAGGAGGAGGAGGGCAAAGGAGCCCGAAGCTCGGCAAGGGGAGACTCACCCGGCTGCCCCGCGGTCCCGCTGCCGCTCGGCCGCTGGGCTTTCCCGAGGTCTCGCTTTGCTGGAGGGCACCGGCTCCCGACGGCTGGGCCCCGCTGGGCCACCTTACTTGCCTTGGTTTTAATTAAAAAAATAAAGCAAAGATACTCTACCCCCGGCCCGCGGGTCTCTGCCGCTCCAGCCAGCTGCTGGGCTGCCTCGGGGAACCTCGAGGGCTCCTGGGGCCGCCGGCTCCCGTGGCTCTCYGCAGCCGAGCGGCCACGCTGCCCCTCAAAAACAGCCTCGATGGGGCCAAAAAGCAGCAGGAGGTGCAAGGCATCGGTGGTCCGGTCCAGCCCAGCCTGTCCAGGAGGTGCCGTTGGTCGCTTGCGGCCGGGCTGATGTCCAGGGCATGGCGCCGAGGGGGACCCTCTCTTGCACAAGGGTCCCGCGGCAGCCCCCAGCCCGGGGACCGGCCCCGGGCAATGCTTGGCCGCGGCCGGTGGTGCGTTTTGCTCCATGTCCCCATCCCTACGCCCCCCAAGACCCAGCCAAAGGTGACACCATCTCCTAGCGGGGTGGCCCGGGAGAGGAGAGAGGACCACAGAACAGATGGGGATAAGCAGGTAATGGTTTTTGGGAGGAGGGACCACTCCGGAGACCTGAGACATGGCAGTGGCCGGATGCCGATATCTCCCCGCCCCGGCGCTGGCCGGGATGCGGAGCACCCTGCCCGGGAAGCGGAGGAAGCCCGTGGCCGTGCAGCGTAGCGGGGTGGTGCAGCGCAGCAGGCAGCAGAGCGGGGCATCGCCGCCCTCCCCGCGGTAGCGCCGCCCGAGGGGTGCAGTGCCCGTCCCGCGGCGGGGGTTTGGGGCTGGGGGGAGATGCTCCCCCCCGGCCAGCGCTGGCCCTTCCAGGCCTGGGCACATCCCTGTCCCCAGCGTGTTTCCCTCTGCGGATGCAGCTGGAGCCCAGCACCCACTGGCCATCTGGGGACCTCTGGGAGCACCCCAGCATCTGAAGCAGGATTCAATTGCCCCCCAAAAGAGGGGAAAAGCCTTGAGAGGCAGCAAAACCTGCTGCCAGCCAGGCTGCCAGATGCTGGGGGTGTTCAGACCCTGCGGGGTCGAGACCCAAGGATCACCCTGCCGCCGGGCTGGGACCGGGGGCTGCACCCCTGGTGCGGGCAAGGGCAGGCGTTAGCAGCGGTTTGGGGGCACGGGGAGGGTCAGCTCGGTGAGGGAGGGCAGGGGACGCCCGTGCCGGGGCCGGGCAGCTCTACCTGAGAAGAAATGGGCTTTGAAGCCTTTTTTGGAGACGGTGTTGTCGGACTTAAACTCGATCCTCATGTTGTTGTACTGGGAGGTGATGACGTCCGGCTTCTCGGCRCCGCAGAACTTGCCGTGCAGCTTGGAGTCGGCGGTCAGCCCGCTGCGCACCTCCACGAAGTCATATTTGCAGACCTGCGGGGTGCAAGGCAGGGGGGACACGGGGCTGGTGGCATGGCTGTGCCACCCTGCAAGCCACCAGCAGCATCGGGGGGCACACACACGATGGAGAGGGGCTGCTCCCCGGCTGACTCACGTCATTGCCCTCAGTCTCAAAGAAGTCGAACTGCAGGGAGATGCGATACTGGGTGGGGGCCACCAGCTGCCAGATGCAGTTCTTGTTGGGGGGGTACTCCTTGGGCCACCCCGGGCTGGTGATGGAGCCGTTGAGCTTGGTGAGGAAACCTCCACAGGCGGCTGCAGGGTGGGAGGCACCCAGCGCCCGTCACGTTCCCGGGCTCTCCGGGATTAAGGATGCTGCACGGGGCGGGTGGGGGGCGGCGGGGGGCACTCACCCTCGCAGCGGCGTTTGTCRGAGGCCAGCTCGTAGCCGGGGTCGCAGGCGCATTTGTAGCTGCCCAGGGTGTTGACGCAGCGCTGCTCGCAGCCGCCGTTATTGGGACGCGAGCACTCGTCCACCTCTGGGCAGGGGCAGCGGGGCTGAGCGGGCAGGCAGGGCTGCCGGCCCCCCGGGTGTCCCCCCCGGTGCCTCTCCTACCTTTGAAGAAGTTGACGGCGAAACCTGCCTTGTTGATGGAGCCATCGGAGACAAATTTCATCCAGAGCTTGTTGGAGGTGCTCTTGATGTCGTCTGGCTTGTCGTAGCCGCAGTAGCGCCCGATGAGGCTGCTCGACTCGCTGCTGCCGTCCCGGATCTCCAGGTAGTCGTAGGCACAGCTATCGTGCCGCTCAATCTGGGGGAGGGTGTTAGCAGGGGGGGACGCCGTCTTGGCCCCAGCATCCCCAAACCCTGCCTGCCCCTTTCCTTATGCCCACGCTCCCAGACCCACACACCCACCAGCCAAGGGAGCCGGTCTGCTGCATGGGGAAACTGAGGCACGGAGGCAGCGCAGAGGGATGTGGGCAGCCAGGCAGGGCAGCAACAGCCCTGCTGCAGCCCCAAGCCTGTCCGCACTGGGTCGGGGAGATGCTGCTGGGGAGATTTCCCCTTCCCACCCCAGGGAAGCGGGGGACCGGCACGGCAGGGGGGATGCTCACCCACCTCGAAGGACTGGAAGGTCAAGCCCACGTGGAAGCCCTCGGAGACGGTGATCTTCCAGACACACACTTTGCTGGGCCGGTAGTCATCGGGGTAGTTGGGGGACTGGATGTGCCCATTGTCCTTCTTCACATCCCCCCCGCAGATGGCTGGAAGGGAGGAGAAGCCGCCTGAGCCCCCCCCCTGCCCTGCCGCCGGCCCCGCGCCCCCTCCCTGCCCACCCCTACCTTCATAGACGGCGAAGAAGCCTTTGCCCACCCAGTTGCTGCTGCTCCGAAACTCGACCCAGAGGCGGCTGTCGGTGGAGATGATGGGCTCGGGCAGCTTGTTCCCGCAGAACCTGCCTGGGGACGAAGGCGTGCTGGGCTGCCGCCGGCCGCGCACCCTCCTCTCCCTCGCACATCCCGGTCCCCCCCGCCCCCCCCGCCAGCATCCTAAAGAGAAAACGCTGCTTCTCCCCCTGCTCCCCTCTGGCTTTTCTGGCTGTTTCACAGAAACTGGTTATTTCAGAGTGCAGGGTCAACTGGGACTTGGGGAACATCCAGTTCATGGGGATGGGGCCGAGATACGGGCATCTCCCTGGGGAGAGATGTGCTGGCCAGCTGGGTCAGCTGGACTGGTTTCATTGGTGTGGGCCAGCAAACTGGGAGCCCCATTCACCCCAATAACCCCTCCGGGGCCAGCACCCCCCCGCCCAAGAGCTTTGGCGCATCGCGGTCAGGCAGGGATACAGGCAGAGGGGAGCCCCTCGCCCCGCTGCCTGCACCCGGAGCATCCCCACGCGGCGGGGCAGGAGGTGAGGGCAGCGGGCAGGCAGCGGGGCAGGCAGTGCCGGCCGGCCAGGCTAAGAGCTCCCGGTTGGTTACCTCGCAGCGTGGCCTTTCTCCAGAACCCGTCTCTCACCTCCACGTAGTCGTACCAGCACAGTCGGCTTCGGTAGAGGTCCAGGGTGGTGAAGTTCAGGATGATCTAAGGTTGGAGGAGGGAAGAGCATGGGGTGAGCCCCTCCAGTGCCCCGTGGGGTCTTTGTCTGCCGGAGCGCGGTGCTCGGCCGTGCTGGGTACCAGCGGTCCGGGTGGCACCTGGACCCGCTCTGTGGTGATGCCCGGCAGCATCCTGAACCGCAGCAGGGCACTGGGCAGGGGGATGCTGGGGTTAGGGACACCCCGAAAAAAGGGGAGAAGATGGGGCAAGGAGGGAGAGGAGGGCTGGGAGAAGATGGGGTGCCTTCGGTGCTGCACCGGCGGCCGGTACCTTCTCTCCGGGAGTGACGGAGATCCTCCAGACGCAGTGCATGTGGGCAGAGTATCCGTTGGGGAACTCGGGGGAGGAGAAGTTGCCCTGGCTGTCCTGGAGTGTCTCCCCACAGGCTGCGAAGGGGGAAAAGCTGGGGTCAGACCCCGGGAAGCCCCCGGCATCAGGATGGGCGGCATTGGGTTTGGACCAGCCGCTGCCCCCAACCCCCAAATTACCCCTGCCCCAAGGACTGCTCTGCAAAAAACCACCATCACCACCTTGCTGCAGCAACCCCAAAAAGCCCCAAACCGCACTGGATCGGCTGGCAATGCTCCTGGCTCCCCGGCACCCCCTTGCAAGCACCGTGCCCCCCAGCCGGTTGCCAAGCCCCGGGGGCATGAGCCATCCCATGGCCCTCCCGTGCCCTGCCACACCGCGGGGGCCCGGCTCGCTGCCCGGGCTCCGGGCAGGTTTACACGGCCACGGCTGGATCTGTCCCAGCGCTGCCATCTGGAAGCCACATGATGCCGCGGCACACGGCACACGGCGCTTCGCTCCGGCTGTCGCGGGGCCAAGGCGGCCACCCCCCACCTCCCGCTCGGGGGGGGCTGCGAGATGAAAGGTGAAACGTTAAAAAAAGGCAGCTTGAAACCTGGGCTGGCTGCCTTTTTTCCCTCCTTGCTTTACAGTGGAAACAAAAGGAAGGGAAAGCCGGGCTGCAGAGGGGCTTTTTTGGGGGGGGCTTTTTTTTTCACCCCCTCTAAACTCATCACTTTTCCTGCTTGCGCTTGCTGCCCTGCTCCCCTGCAGCCCCTGAACGTGGCACGGCCGGCTGCCGGGGCCCCTCACAAAGGCGTCCCTCTTCCAGGCTGCTAATTAGTTGCTGGAATTAAGCGGGAGCGTGCAGGAGCCAAACTCCTTGCAGATGTTGCTGGTACAGTCTCGGAGCACGTGCCTGCAGCCGGGGGACTCATGCCAGCCTCCCCAGTGCCCGGGGCAATGCCACTGCTTGTGGGCCATGGTCCTCAGTGCCATTCGAGGTGCCAACATGTGCGCCAGTTGTGCCGAGCATCCCTAGCTCTGTACCGGCCCCGGGGAGGACCGTGGTCTGCGGTGGGAGCACGCTCTCCCATCCTGCCGGTAACAGCCCTGCATAACGCCCAGCCGTGTCTCATCCAAAACACTCTTGCGGTTGGGGCGGCTTGGAGGATGCTCTTGGAGGATGGTCTCCGAGGATGCTTTGCTCTCGGAGGATGCTCTGCTGTCAGAGGATGCTCTCAGGGGATGCTCTGCTCTTGGAGGATGCTCTTGGAGGATGCTTTTTGGCGGATGCTCTTAGGGGGATGCTCTTTTCTCRGAGGAGCGGGAGGAGAGGGCAGCTGAGGACGCCCTTGCTCACAYGGGCAGAGCCCCATGGCTCATCGCAGTCTTCCATTTAGCTTCTGCTCACAAACACCCCAGAAAAGTGCCGTGGATGGAGAAAGGCAACTTGCRTGGTCCTTGCAGGGGGTCTGATGGTGAGGAGGACCCCAAAGAGCGTTTTTGCACTGGAAACAGGGGATCCAACCAGGGTGATGCTTCCTTTGTCAAGTCTTGGCGTGAAAGTAGAGTTGTYCCCTGGGAGATACGGCTCCGTGCCCGCTCACCCCAGGCTGATCAGCCCGGCGGCTGCTCCAGCCCCCCAGCACTGACGCACCGCCCCAGCCCAGGGCCTGGCAGAGCCGTCCCGGTGGCACTCACCCGGGCAGCGGTAGAGCTTGCGGGCCTGGGCGATGTCCCCTTTGCTCAGACGCGTCCGCTGGCCGATGGCGGGCCGGACCCCGTTCACGTCGTACTTGGGCAGGATGGTGTCAAGGAAGATGCCCCTGGGGAGAGAGCAGGGAGAGGCTGAGCAGCGGCTGGAAAGCACCGGGTCTGCGGCTGCTCCCCGCTGCTGGGGGAAGGATGCTAAAAACAGCCTGGCTAATTAAAGCCTGCGGGCCGGTGAGTCAGCGGGGACGTGTCCCCGACAGAGGTGACCGCGGGGACAGCACCGTCCCTGCCCTGGAAAGGGATGCTGTGGGGCTTCATCCTGCCCCGGCATGCTGCGGCATGGCTCCGCCGGAGCCTTGCACCGAGTGCATTAACCCCGTGCAGAGCTGCTAACGTGCCACTGTCCTCCGGGGCTGGGGACCCTGTGCCACCGTCCCCAGCACTGTGGGGAGGATGGGGACGCGCGGGCGAGCCACCCCGGCCGTGTACCTGGAGAAGGTGTTCCTGGCGTAGTGCATGATGCTGTCGAAATCGTACGTCTCACCCAGCGACTCCACCTCCTCCGGCTCCATCTTCAAGAAGTTGTACTCCTGCCCTGCAGAGGCAGGCGGGATGGGGACACTGTCAGGGGGGATCCTGGCTTCAGCAGCACCCCATGGCAGGGAGGAAGAGGAGGAGGAGGAGGAGGAGGAGGTGGGAGGCTGGTCCCTACCTGGCTGGATGTTCTCCCGGATGATGGAGACATGGTCATCCCGGTCGGGGCGTGTGTGCTCGTGCCAAAACCCGATGACGTGGCCCAGCTCGTGCACCACGATGCCAAATTTGTCACAGTTTTTGCCGATGGAGATGGCCTGGGGTCCCCCTCCTCGGCGGCCCACGTAGGAACAGCATCTGAGGGGGAGGTGGGTGGCACCGGCTGAGCACCAGCTCTCCCAGGGATGCCCCTGCGGTGTGGGCATCCCGGTGCTTCCCCAGGTAAAGACATGAGTCAGGCCGGGAGCATCAATCCCACCGGTCCCGCTCGGCRTGGAGCATCTGGGAAGCATCCCTGCTGCCTCGGCTGGCTGGAAGCTTCAGCTGTCCTGCCCACGCAGGGAGCTCAAGCTGAGCCGTGCCTCCAACCTCAGCTCCTGCCCCTGGGCTGCCTGGCACGGCACGGCACGGCATGGCATGGCACGGCTGCAGGCAGCCCCAGCACCCCAGGGTGCTGCTCCCATGGGTACCCATCCCCCAGTCCTGCACCATGGACAGACTCTTGCCTGCGCCCAGCAGCTCGTCTGGTCCAACCCTGCATGCCAGACCCCGGCTCAGGGCTTGCACTGGCACAGGGGCACGGACCGGCACCCCCTGCCATCGTGCACAGCCCGTTCCAGGGAAAAGCCTCCTCCTAACCACCATCTGCTTGGCTGGGGCTGTGCCCTGACGCGTGAAGATGCTGAGCTCTTCCAAACCCCTGTTTCCTTTGGCGTCAGCCCTGCTGCAAGCCCGGGCTGGTGCCGCGCCACCGATCTCAGCCCCCGGCCCGCGGCGGTGAGCACCACAGGTCAGTGGCTCCGAGACCTCCTGTGCCCCAACCACCCGCAGGGACCAGACCCCAGGGACGGGTCCCCTTCGCTCCCCAGCCCTCCACGAAACCGAGCGGGTCTGGGCCAGCCGGTTAGCACCACGCACACGCCGATGTGGGTGTTTTGGTGCTGAGGCACGTCAGCCGAGCATCCTAATTAGCGCTCCCATGAGCTGCCATGCTCCCTCTTTGCAGTGCAAGAGCCAAGGGGCAGGGTGGTCCCAGTGCGTGTCCGGGACCCCCTCCACGTACCCGCAGGGGCGGTAGGTGAAGACGATGTAGCTGTCCTCATCATTGCGCTCCAGGAAGGTGACGCAGGTGTGCTTTTCCCAGTGCCGCATCGCCTGCCGGAAGATGGCTCGCTGGCTGCCTGCGGGAGGGGGCGGCGGGGGCCGTCAGCCCGGCATGGGGAAACTGAGGCACGCTGGGGATGGAGCATCCCCCCCCGGCTCGCCTGCACTTACCGCTGAAGTTGCCGCTGATCACGTAGGGGATGACCCCGTCCGGCCACACTCTCTCCGGCCGGGATGTGGCGGCGCGGCGGCTCCGTGCCCGCTGCCGGCCCCGGCTACGCGGTTGGTGGCCCGGCCGCGGGCTGGCACTGGTGGCATTGCTGCCTGCGGGGAGAGGGGGGGGGTGAGCACGGGCAGCCCCTGGGGATGGAGGCGGCCGGGAGGGCTGGGACTGCGGTGGTACCTGAGGAGTTGGTGGGCAGGCGTGTGATGGTGTGGCGTGTCAGGTCCACCACCCGGTCCACCTGGAAGAGCTGCAGGTCCTCCTCGTCCAGGGCGATGTCTCCCAGGAAGGCAGCTGGGGTGCGGGGGGAGGAGGTGTGAGCCTCCCATGCCTATGCCGGGGGACCCCAAACCCCATCGGGGCTGGGCTCCCCGCACCCAACCTCTCCCCAACTCCTCCGCACCTGGCAAGCCCCTGAAGAGGAAGGCAAGCCCTTCCTCCTCCTCCTCCTCCTCCTCCCTCTTTCCTTCAACTGGGGGCCAGGAGGGAAAGTGAGCGTGGTGCCGGCCGGGCTCCCCCCACTCCCCAGCCCGCCGCCGTGTCAGCTCTCCCAGCTGCTGGAGCCAGCCCCACGCTGACATCTGGTTCGCATAAAGCCTGGTCCATCACTTTTTAGGGTTTCTGTTATTATTTGTGTTGCAAAACTGCTTTCTTTTCACTTTGCAAAACCCAGCGCTGGGCTTGGGACCCCTTTCCTTCCCGACTCCTGCCCCCCAGCCCGGTGCGAGCTCCAACAGCCCTGGGATGCTCCAACGACCTCCGAGTCATCTGCCACCACGAAGCAAAGCCATATGGCCCGGGAAGCTCCTGCTGCGCCCAGCGCCTGCAGGAACGGAGCCGGCCGAGGGGCATCCGGCTGTCCGTCCATCTGCTGGGGCCATGAGCCCCTCCAGCACTGCTCTCCCGCGGGGCTGGGGGTGCAGAGATGCTTCAGCATTACAGGGCTGGAGGACATAACCCTGCACAGCCCTTCCTCCTCCTCTTCCTCCTCCTCTTCCTCCTGCCCTGCTCTCTGCCCTCCCGCACGCCACGGCCTCGCCGTGAGTCAACGCTGCAGGATGCGGCTCCCGGCTTCGGCACTTGGCCGGCGCTGAGCCCCGGGGACCCGGCTTTTGCGGAAACGCCATGGCCTGAGCGCGAGGGCTGGCTGAGGTCATGCYGTGCCGCCGCGTCAGCGCCGGCACAGAGGCTCTGGATACGGCCGGTGTGGGGTGGAGCTGGGTTTCTTGCTGGGTTTGTGGGCACCTGGGGCAAACGGGTGGCCCCAGGCACCCCCTGCCCTCACCAGCCCCTGGGGAAGGGCAGGGAAATGGCAGCGGTGGGGAGTGGGGTGGCTGGACCGGCTCAGGGGCTGACAGAGAGCGGTGCCAAGTTCGTGCTCCAAGCAATTAGCAAGTGGATCCCAAAAGAGCCACTAATTACAAAAGCAAGGCAGGACAATTAGGATAACCCTGACAAGTCCAAAACAACCGGCATGGGGCGAGAGGACCAGCCTGGGCACCCCAGCCCGACCGGACCCCACGGCTTTGCATGGCACTGAGCCCAAACCCCGTTCCAGTGGTGGCGTGGAGCATTTTGGGGTGAAAGAGCTGCATTTTGGGGCTGTCCCCTCCACCGGCCAGCTGGTGGGCACATCCCAGCCGAGAAAGCCCCGGGGTGGAGAGCAGACCTGCGGCAAAGCCAAGGGAAGAGCAAACAAGCTGGGGCCGGCACCTCCCCTGGCACCGACCTGCTGCTGGCACGGCCAGGCTGCAATTTGAGGGCAGAGCAGAGGCAGGAGCCGGCCCCGGCCTCCCCGCACCCTCCCCGGGGCCGGGAGAGACGTGTCCGAACGGGCAGCGCGGGGGAGGACCAGGGCCGGGGAGAAGGACGAGCATCCCGTGCCAAGAGCTGCATGGAAAGACAAGGGAAAGTAAGCTTGCTTACAGCCGAGCAAGCACCGGCAGAGCCAAGTGATATAGAAACCATATGTGAGGGATTTGGGATACGTGAGAGAGCCGGGCAGGCGAGTGCGGGGACATGGGGCTGGTTTCCCAGGCGGTGCAAGGCAGCTTGGCTCCCCCAAAAATCCCCGGCCCGGGGGGGAAGGCAGCTTGCTGCTCCTGGAGGGGACATCGGAGCTGTGGAGCGGCGGCAAGGGGGTGTCCCGGCAGTGATCCCTGTAAGGACACGTTGGGGACAAGCCCAAAGTGTTGGACTGAGAAACTTCCACGTTGGTTTGGGCTCTGGTTGCGTCCTCCTCCCACTCACTCCCCGTGCACCCTGGCCCCAGCGACACGCGGGGTGGTTTGGGGGGGGGTCTCTGCTCACCAAAGTCCCCCAGATGCTGTTAACCTCCCCGAGGGGCTTCGTCGGAGACGCTGCCACGCTGCTGCCACTTGTCCCTTCCCGGTTCATGCTGCAGCAGCTCGCCAAGTGAGCATCCTCCCTCCAAGGTGGAGGGGACCCCCTGCAAGCGGGGGGCTCATGGGGCGAAGGCACCGTGCGGGGGGCAGGAGAACTCCCAGCCCGCTGCCCTGGGCGGCGAGGAGCTGCCAAGGCTGGGCAGAACACAGGTTGGAGCAGGGGAAAACACGCCAGGGAGCTGGGCTGGGCTGCAGCAGGGAGATGCCAGCCCGGCTTCGTGCTCACCGGGGAGCAGACAGCACCCACTGAGGCGTCGCACCTCTCAGCACCCATGCCCTGCAACCTGCACCCTCGCCCCGCTGGGGCACGGTGCCACTCGGGTGCCCAAGAGAGCCCAGGCCATGGGGCACAGCTCGCCCACCATCCCTGGAGGGGACCCAGTGCCCCGAGCCGTTCCCAGCCCGGGAGGCCATGGGCTGTGCCGCAGGTGCTGCCCTCTGCTCACCCYGGCGCTGGCCGGGGAGGCACCGGGGGCAAGGTCCGAGCCGTGGCGGTGCCAGCGGGGAGGATGCGGTGCCAGCAGGGCACTGGCTTCAAGGGCAGGCACTGGCCATGGGGACGTGATGGCTCCATCCTCATCCCCATCGGCCAGAGAGGAACAGGGACGGGAGCGGGGAAGGGGAGAGGGAGAGCATCCAGGCTCTGGCCATGCACATCCCTCCCRTCACCCAGAAAACAACCAGCTGTTTGGGACCTGCCGGCAAGGCTCCCACCAAGCTCTTCCTCACCCCGAAGCCAGGAGATAACTCAGCCCTCCGCTGTTGTTTGACTTTTTGTGCTATGTGTTTTCTTTCGGGTTCTTGGAATGGTGACGTAACCCCTGGGGCTGAAGCTTTAGACAAACAAGGTTTTTCATTCGGACCCGGGCCAACCCCTGCAGCACCCCGTCCTGATGCTACAGGCATCTCCTGCCCGCGCACAGCTCGGTGGCTGTCCCTGCRGGGTCCCTCTGTCCCCCCCCGCCACGGCACGCTAGGGATGCAGGAGCCGCTCAGCATCCTTTATAGCCCTGGTCAAGGCAAGCAGCGGAGAGGGGTACCGGTGGGCCTGACCTCTCCAGCATCACTGGGATTTCAGGATGAGCCTGACCTCGGACTCCACCAAGGTTGGGAACCGTGTCGCAGGAAAAAAATAATAACCTGTGGGAAGAGGCCGGGGCACGAACGCGATGTTCTGGTGAGCAGGCAAAAGCAAACAGAGCGTCGGGGAAGCCTTGGCAGGGGAGGGCGGCAGATAAACAGGACGGGATCATGTTCCAGGTCAGTCTGGGGCAAACGAGCCTCCGTACACAGCGCCGGACGGGAAGGAGCCTCGTYCCTGCGCTGCTCCCACCGGCCCTCGAAGCGGCACTGGGCAGGATGGACTCCCATGGCTCTGGCAGGACGGGCAGCATCCCCTGCCTGGGAGCAAAGGCTCAGCCCAGCCTTCCCTCGCCAGCTTAGCAGCTCCGGCCCAGCCGCTGCGAGTCCTCGTGCGATGCCGAGCCATGAGCATCGCTCCCGGTGCGAGGCAGGGAGCAGAGGGGAGGGTTCGGAGCATGCGAGGAGGCAGGGAATGAGTCACTCTGCCCCGGCCAGGGACGGAGGCATCGCTGGGGTGGGATGGAGGAGAGTGGTTTAATAGGTGTATCCCGGCCTCGGCTGAGCTGCTGGATCGTAAAGCCACGGAGTCACCGGGGCAGCATCCCACTGGCTCGGCAGAGCCGTTAAATATGTGAGGAATGCTCCTCGCGCCGCCCCCTCGCCCCCGCACGCCAGCCCAGCTGCGCCCGCTGCGAGCTCCGCTCACGGCAAAACACGCCGGGGCCACGGCGAGAAGAGCAGGCACCCCGCTCGGCCGGGGCTGGGGGGTCTCCCCCTGACCTCGGAGGTCTGCCCTGCCCGGAGAGCCCTGGGGCGGAGGTGTGGGTGCAAAGGCGGAGGGATGCAGAGCATCCCAGGTGCTGTCGGGGCGGGGGGAGCAGCCCCCCACCGCTGCTGCCTCCTGCTGAGGTCCCCGCTGGGTGCCAGGTCTCCCCCGGCTCCCCGCAGCCTGCCAGCGGCCGGTGGCCCCGCAGAGACCCCGAGGACAGCGGGGACAGGACGGAGGCACGCAGCGGAGGCGAGCCAGGCCCTCTCCTCTCCCCCGGCGGYGGTGCAGCCCCTCTCCCGGTGCCCCTCGCCGGCAGACGGAGAGAGGGAGCAGCCAGCCTGTAAAAGCCGGGGCGAGGAATATTTGCTTTCCCAGAGCACCTTCTGACGAGTGCAGCAGGCACAAAGCAGGAATTCAAGCCTCAGCGGYCAGGCTGGGAGCCAGGCCAGATCATGGCCCCTCTGCAACCAGTGGGGAAACTGAGGCACAGGGACACAGCACCAAGGGGCAACCCCCCAAAGAGCCAGTCCTGGCACACAGCCGCTCAGCTATCAGTCACCRGCCCCGCAGGCAGCCGGGACCCCCTGCCTGCTGTTTCCTCGCTGGCGCATCCTTGTCCCAGCCGGTGCCTTTGTGAGACTCAGGGCTGGACCAGCACCGGGCACCCTTCTGCCGGCAGCCCTGCCCTCCTCTCCCCAGGGTGCAGGCAGAAAGCAGCATCCAGACAGCCGGGGAAGGCAGAGCTGCTGTCCAAGGCGGAGGGATGATCCCTCTACCCCTGTGCATCCCTCTGCGGTACAAAGCGCATCCCGCCCGGAGGCAGCACCCGTCTCTGCCGCCGCTTTCCTGGGCATCCACGGACAAATCCCCTCCCCAGCCCTGGGCATCAGAGTGCGGGCTCCGAGCCCTTTGCCTGCTCTGTGCCAGGCTACGCTGCAGCATAGCGTGAAATAAGCACTGTGGAGCCTGGCCTCTAATAAACACAGCCCGCGGCAGCAAACAGCTTCCAGCTAATGAAYGTCCGGAGGCAGGTCAGGAGCAGGAGGGACGGTTTGATCACTCCAGGGGAGGATTTTCCTTCTGCTCCTCTTCCGTGACAGCAAACGGAGGAAAAAGCCTCCTCCGGGGCTCGGTGCGGAGGATGCCAAACCTAAGGCATGTCAGAGCCGCCGGGAAGGAGCAGGGGGAGCACTGTGGAGTCATGTGCGGGGAAGGGGCTTTCCCTGCCTCCCCTCTGCAAAGCCAGGCCGCCGAGGAAAACACAACCCAGGCCAGCGGCATCGGTCACTTGTGAAAGGGAGAGCCCTCTGCCAAGGGGCACCGGCTCCCAAGGGCTCCCAGACCTCTGTGCATCTGCCCCAGGGCTCTGGCTGCAAACATATCCCCCCCCCTTCATGCTTTTATTGCTCAATCCTCTCCCCACCAGCCCTCCCCAGGCACCGATTAACTCCTTCCAAAGTTTGCTTGCAGCTCCCTGGCCGGGCTGCTTAAATCCTGCTGCAGCTCAAGAGAGGTGGGGGATTTTCTCATTGCCTTTTGCACGTGTATGGAGGGGGGTTTGCCAGGCAAAGCCCCCCTGGGTAGGCGGGACAGCGGTGACCAACAGCCCTCCTGCAGCCCTTGGCCAAGTTATGAGCGGGACACTCACTCTCCGCAGCTCAGCGGGATGCAGTGAGATGCTGTTTTCTCTCCCCGCCGCGATGCCGGAGACCTCCAGGGAGCCTCAGCAAAGCCGCAGGCAACCAGGAGGGCACGTTCTCGCCCAGAAAACACCCCCCGCGGCACAGCCAAGATGCAAAATTTGGGGAAAACCACCCGTGAGCCATCCTCCCTCCTTTCCCCATCTCTCTCCCGGCTGCTTTGTTCTCCCCGGGTCCGGCTGCGGCTCCCCGAGGCCGCCCCGTCCCGCCGGCCATGTGTTTCCCAGCCCTGGCACRGCAGCGGATAAAGCCTCAGGAAACGCCGTCTCCCCCCTCGCCATGACCCGCCGGCGTGAATCAGCAGCCGGAGGGTTTCCCAGGAGCTGGGAGGGGAAGGCAGCGACGGCAGGCGGGCGAGCAAGCCCCCCGGCCTCGCCATCGCACACCCGACCCCCGCCGGAGCACGCCGCCGCGCCGAACGGGTGATTACACAAAGATAAAGCAGATCCCGGGATCGGCCTGAGATTTCCAAGGTCTCTGTGCCGTCCCAAGCCCCGAACTGCAGGCCTCCCGCCGGCCCCGGCTCCGCGGGTGGATTTTTACCCTGCATGAATAAGTGACATATAACGGCTGGAAAATATTTTTGGGCAGCTTGACAAGTGTGACTGCAACCAGTAGCCTCCACTGACTACGCCTGGAAAGTGTAATCTAGGTGAAACCCAGGCAGCCGAAGCCAGAGCGCTCCAGGCACGGCTGGGAAGCTCGTACGCCCAGGGAGGGGGGCTTGGGCCCCCAGCCCCATCCATGCACGTGGTGCGCCCCGCACCACCCCTGCCCGCGGCTCTGCCATCACCCCGGGGAGGGAGTGGGAGAGCAGATTCCCCCTGAGCACCCACCCTGGGGGGCTGCATGAGCCCCGCAGAGCTGCGCCTCCCCAYGTCCCCCTCCCCACGAGCGGGGACAGCAGGGTGACAGCACAACCGTGCGTGGCAGAAGCACGTGGGTGGTCAGCCCCCCAGTTTAGCCAGGTGCCCCCAAACGTGGCCATGGAGCCGCACACGGGGAGCAAGGTGGGCTGCATCCCTCCCCGGGCACTGGGGGCACCCGGGGGGCTCCTGCCTCCCATAGCTGAATTGCTCAGTGACCCCCCTGGGTCCCCTGGGACAAGCCAAGAGCAAACCCTCGGGCCGGACATGTTTGGTTAGCGGTCGTGCAGGCTCTGCAAACACAGCAAGCCCCGTCYGAGCTGCTCCCCCAGTGCGGCGGGGGCCGGTGGGAGCGATGCCGGTTGCCTTTCCCGGCCGGAGACGCAACCAGGATCCGACCCGACGGCTGCTCTCCTCACCGCTGGGCACCGAGACCTGGATATCCTGCTGACCGGGTGAAGGGAAACCGGGGCCACGGCTAATTCCTCCCTCCCTGGCTGCCCGGGGGCTGGTCCAAGGGCCGGATCTCCCAGCGGTCCCATTTTGGCATCCCTGGAAGAGACGCGGCAGCACGGGCGGCTCTTCCCCTGCCGCAGCGGGGATGGCCCGCTGGCACCGGTGCAGACGGGTGGCATCACCGGGGCGGCCGGCAAGCCGCGGGCAGCCGTCCTGCCCGGGCGGGCGGCCTCAGGATACCTCTGGCATGAGTTGTGCCGAGGAACCCAAATTCCTCTCCCGGCACTTCCCTTCCCAGTAGCCTTGCCGGGAGCCACCGCGGCGGCGGCGAGGCCTCGGTGCTCAGCTGTTTCCGGCGCTGCCCAAAGCCTGGGGAGGGACTGGCTACCCCAAAACAAAAACAAGCCCCCGCATGGGTCAGGGGGATGCCGTGGGGGGGCTCTGGACACCAAGCAGCCCCCGCTGCTGGACCTCGCCATCCCAGTCCTGCAGAGCCCAACTGGGGGTAAATACCCGGCTCGTGCGGTGCGTGGCAGGGCCTGATCCCCCCCCCCCGGGCCCCTGGGGAAGAGCTGCTGTAATTAAATTAGTCACATAAGGATCTCGTAAAGGCAGGGGGGGAAGGGTGGGGGGAGCAGCTGCCGCGCCAGCCCCGGGAGGCGATGGGGGTCTCAGGGTGTGCGGGAACGGGGCGAGGTGGGGGCCCTCAGCCGCTGGCAAAGCCACCCCTAATTAGTTTGGCTCGTCAGCGAGCGAAGCCCCATCTCTCCCGTGTGGCTGGATGAAGCGGGAGCGGAGCAGAGGCTCCAGCCGGCTCTGCCCGGACAGTTTTGCAAGCCTAGCTGTTTCAGCCCGGGAGGGCAGGAAGGGAAGGATTTTTGGCCAGAAAAAGCCCTCATGTAGACAGAGTTATATCAACAGACGCCTTCCAGTGCAGACAATGCCATTAAAGAGAAACGTGATCCTCCAGCCAGGACCTGCCAGACCCAAGCCCTCACCGCCACGCTCAGCCCTGGGTGTCCCTCCCGTGCCTCAGTTTCCCCCCCAACACGTCCTTCCGTCCCCTTTATCTTGCACTGGCAGATGGGGCCCGTTCCCCCGCGGCGCCCAGCCTGCTCCCAGCCCTTCCAAAATCTGAAGAACAGCTCAGCAACCCCCTGACCCAGCACAGAGGGACCCCGGCCCGGGGCAAACACCTCCCGGGCTCAGCCTGGCCCGGGCGTCCCGGGACGGCTGCAGCCCGGCCGGCCCCGGGGGGACGAGCTTTCTCTGGCGCTGGTTTGGGAGAGAAGGAGAAAGCCAAGGGGCACAGAACGTGGGTCCGGCTCTGGGGTGGGCTGGGTCCGGCTCTGGGGTGGGATGGGGGGGGTGGGATGGGGTGGGGGCTGCCCTCCGCCTTTGACAGCTGCCGGTGCGGCCAAAGCTGGGGAGAGAAAGCGGGGCGCCGGGCCAGCCCCCCCCGCCGCTCCCC
>JAYKAV010000889.1:2406848-2428674 GCA_035582835.1 Phoebastria nigripes | reverse complement strand
CCCCGGTCCTGCACCCCGCAACCTCTGCTCCTGCACCCCATGGCCCCGGTCCTGCACCCCGCATCCCCAGCCCACAGCCCCCCGTCCACATCACCCACTCCTACACCCCCTCCCGCACCACCATGTCCTGGTCTTGCACCCCACATCCCCATCCCATATCCCCCGGCACCGATCCTGCATTCCCCAGCCCTGCACCCTGTATGTCCTGGTCCTGGACCCTCAGTCCCGCACCCCTGGTCCTGTACCCCATATCCTGCACCCCTCACTCCACATCCTCCCGAGCCTTGCTGGAGCAGGAGGAGGCAGCATCCCCAGCCCACGCACCCTTCCCAAACACCGGTGAGCTCCAGGCCCCGGAGCAGGCGTTGAGAAGCTGCCCGCACCCTGCAAACCCCCAGTGAAGCATCACGAGAGCCTGCCTCCTCCCAGGGGGGCTCAGCCCAGCCGGGTGCAGCCAGGAGCTCCCCACCCTGGGATGCCGAGGGACCGTGGGGCCGCTGCTCGCTCTGCCTYCCCTCCCTGCCCCCAAAGGCAGCTCTGCACCCAGAGGCACCCAGCCCGTGTGGGTCACAGGCCTGCCAGGAGCTGGGCGAGCACCCTGGGGAGGGTGGGCAAGCACCCCAGGAGCTGGGCTAGCACCCCAGGGAGGGCAGGCAAGCACCCCTGGAGCGGGGTGAGCACCCCAGGGTGGCCGGAGGGTGCCGAGACAGCAAGGCAGGGAAGAGGCAGCTGGCAGCCCTGGCTGGGCCACGTGGCCGCGTGTGCAAGCGTGTGTGCACGCGTGTGCACGCGTGTGCATGCGTGTGCGCCGAGGTCTGTGAGTGACACCTGCCGTCAAAGCTCTGCCACTTCAGCAGAGCCCATCACGGCGAGGTCCCCACGGGCCACCCAGCTCCGCAGCGGGCCATGCCTGGGCACCTGGGCACCCGAGGGTGGGTGGGGGCCATGCCGGGGAGGTGATGGGCACAGGGCAGGACGTGCCCGCAGTGCTCTGAGAGATGCTACCTCGCTCGCTGCCCTCCGCCAGCTCCCAGCCGCCCACCCTGGGGAGCTGGTGCAGGGGTCAGGGTGGCTGTGTCCCCCCCAGGCCAGGGTGCGGGTGTCCCCAGCCTGGGGAGGGAAGCGGGGGTCCAGCCGCCCACTCGCCACTAGATAGAGCTCCGAGTTCAGCCTTGCTTTGCCTGTGAGGGGGGGGTCCTTCTGTCTTGCCCCCTTGCCTGTCCCCGTGCATGTCCCTTGTCCCCTCGCAGCGTCCCTCCTGCATGTCCCAGCCCCAGCCTGGGAAGTGCCGCAGTAGGGACGAGGAGCTGAGCGGGGCCCCCTCCGGCTCCTGGCTCATCGTCCCGTGCAGCGTAGCCTGCTCTTGCGGCTCCCGGACAAACACAGCCCTATCGTCTTACAATATTCTCATAATTTGCATTAACATTATTTTCTAAGTTTTTAAGTGTTCAGTGTTACTGCATACAATTACTGCCTCGAGGACACGCTGGATGCACACAGGCATCCGGGCTCCGCTCCCTCCCCTGCCCACCAACCCCCCCCAAATCCTCTTTCCCTTTTGCTGTCAGGGACCTCCCGCGTTCAGGGCCTGACTCGTTCCCACCAGGCATGGCAGATCGTGGGGAAATCTCCTTCGCGCCTTATCTTGAGTCGATATTTTCCTCCCCCAACAGCAGATCATCTCGGGATGTGTTTTGCTAGTTAGCCCGGCATTGCAAAACCTACATCCAGTAAACCTTTCCCCTTCAAGCAAATAAATAAACTCCTGAAAACTGGTCTCGCTCTGCTTCCCTACGCCGTCCCCAGCCCACACATTGCACGGTGCAGCCCGGGGATGGGAACGCGAGGAGCAACTGCCTAATTCATCTCCAACCTCTAGCTGGTCTCCCGAGAAAACAAACAGATCCCCCGTGAAAAACAAGCTGGGCTTTGAAATACTTTCTGTTTCCATCCCTCTGCTGGGAAGGATGTTTGAGGGCTGAGTCCCCGGATGATGTAAATCCATTATGTCAGGATCTGGCCGCTGGTTTCCACCCTGATATCGCCCCTTTCTCACGGAGCGCTCTGGGGACCCGGGGCTCTCGGTGGAGGTTTTTCCTCCACCTCCCTCCGCACCAGCCTGGCTTTCCCACGCCGGCGTTTGCTCCCTGGGACCCGGCTCCCTTGCAGATGTGGTTTTCCAAGCACCACAATCTCCATCAACCGTCGATGGTCTCCTGCCCCATGAGCTCCCTGCACCTTCCCAGGAGTCGGTGGGCGGCCGTGGGGTGCCGTGGCCTCATACCCCATGGCAGGCAGCTGCCTGCTCCGGCAGGCCCAGCCCCACGGAGCCCAGGAGCCTCTTCCCTGGCTGCAAGGCAGCTCCCCCTGACGTGTCGGCCATATGATGTTTTCTTGAGCCCTGGAATAAATAACCCCCCGAACGCACACCCTCCCAYGCAGGCGGCCAGCTCCTGCAGCCCGCGGTCAGCTGCACTGTCCGGCACTGCCCGTCTCTGCGTGCCGTGGATCCCCCGCACTGGCGAAGGCGCAGGAGAGGTAAGGGGGTTTCCTCTGTCCCCAAGCAGTTGCTGAGGGGTTGTGGTGATGCCACAGGTTTGGCTCCTACCGCGGTCTTTGGTCCCTCACTTTGCTAATTCCCAAAGGGGTCTGGGCTCCAGCCGCCTTCTCCCCTCTTGCTCCGGCCGCGTGGCCGGGCCATGGGACGGGTTGTGTCCTGCTCATCGGCAAAGCAGGCAGGTCGCCCGGTGCGGCAGGACGGGCAGGCAGGGCTCCTGGTGCTGACCTCGGTGCATTGCTCCGTGCCTCCACTCCCTGCCTGCGGAGCGGCAGGGGGATGGTTGCCACGCCAGCTCCGACGGGCATCCTGAAAACCCTTGGAAAAGCTGCATCTCTGCAGCGTGCTGCCTGAGGTGCAGCCCCAAGGGCCGAGCTGGGGCGGCAGTGGGCTGCACGGGCATCCKTGCAGTGCCGGGGGCAAAGCCCGTCCCAAAGCCCTGCCAGGAGCGGTTCAGCTCCATCAGGAGCTCCACACCCCTGTGTCCTGCCCCGCGTTGCACCCGCGTTGCCCCCACGCCCTCCCCAGCCACCCCGCAGCTCACCAGGAGTGAGCACTTGCAGCCCCGGGGAGCAAAATGCGCCCAGCGCTGTCTGCAAGCGGCCAAGCAGATGGGCAGGATGAGGCCAGCGCTGGCTTGGCTCGGACAGCCACAGTGGCCCCGGGCTGGGCTGCGCTCCATGGATGACCTGTCAGCAGTGATGGATGGAGAGCTGGAGGCGGCCCTGGGCCCGCCGCCTCCCCGAGGCAGGTGCTCTGCTCTCGCCGCTGCCGGTTGCTGCCTGGCMGCAGCCCTGCCTTCATGCCTTGCAGCTGCCGGGCACGGGAGGAGCCGATTCCCCGACGGTGACCACGGTGTCCTGCCGAGCTGTGCCACACTGGGGCCATGGGGTTGTGCGGGGTCTGCTTCCCCGCAGTTCTGCTCATCCTCGCAGCCGCGGGGGTCCGGAGCCGGGAGGGGGGTGAGTGAAGATGTCCCTGTGCATGGCCATGCTGGGGAGGTGTCCCACCGTGGGGCATGCATGTCCCCGTGGGGGATGCCACACTCCAGCCCACACAGCCGGGATCCCAYGTAGTCCGGCTGGGTCTCCGTGCTCTGCCCCACAGGACCGTGTGCCCTCCATGTGCTGGTGGCCCTGGATGTCACCGACTACCAGCAGTCCAACCTGCAGCCCTACCTGGAGCGGGTCCTGCGGGACCTGGCCACGCTGGACCACCTCACCTGCAGCCGGCTCGGCCTGAGCCTCAGCCTGCAGAGCACGCAGCGGGATGGGGACACCCTCTTCCAGGAGCGGCTGCGGGAGCCCTGGGTGGACGTGCTGCAACGCCTGGCACGGGCGCATGCCTTCCAGCGCTCCTACCTCAACCAGCCCGCCCTGCAGAGCTTCCTCGGCACCCTGGCACGGCAGGCGGCTGATGCCAAGGTATGGCACCGGCACAGGCATGCCCATTGCTCCCCGTGAGGCTGGGGGATGCCGGGCGCTCCCGCTGCCGGGGGCTGCTGCAGAGCACTGGCCCCCCCCCTCCTCGCCCAGGTGCTGCTGGTGTTCACGGATGGGCTGGACGATGATGCAGGGAAGATGAAGGAGGCGGCAATGTCGGCTTGGCTGCAAGGTGGGGTGGCAACGGCTGCGTGGGGCTTGGCTGGGTGACCCCTGTGAATGGGGAAAGCTGGTGGGGGCTGGGGGCCACCCAACGCAGTGTGACACCCCGTGGCACCCCGTCCCCTCCAGACCAGGCTGACCTGCTGGTGACGGTGGCGGTGAACAACGTCACGGGGCTGGGGGACCTGCAGCAGATGGAGTTTGGGCGATGGCTGGGGAGCGGGCAGCAGCTCGCCGTGGACATGCCGGAGGCCGGTGGGCATGTGGCACAGGAGCTGGTGAGGACGAGCAGCAGTGGGGTGGGTGGTGGGGTCCCCGCGGGCTCTGAGTGGGGATGCCACCCTCTCCCTGCAGCTGGCCCTGGCAGAGCGGACGTGCTGCCAGATGTGTCCCTGCACCTGCGTGGGGCTGCCAGGTCCGCAAGGTCCCGGTGGCCCCCGGGGGGGCAAGGTAAGGGGCTGGGGGAGTGGGGGGATGTGGGGGGGTTGCCCAGCCCTGCAGATAGCCCAGAGCAGGGCTTAGACCTTTCCCTTCCCCATCAGAGGGGATGTTTCCCCAGGCCCCCCACCATGCCCGCAGGAAAGCGGTCCCATCCTTCCCACCCCTCTCTGCTGGGACAGATGCCTGGGCTTTGCATCACCCAGCCGGGCTCCCAGAGCAAACCTGGAGGCTGGGCCGTGCCCGGCTTAATGCTGCTGCCACGGTGTTGAAGCGCTGAGCAAAGCAGGGGGAAACCGAGGCCCCGGGGGTGGGGGGGTCTCACCACGATCCCCCAGGGGAATTGCACCCCCATGCTGCATGCACAGCCCGAGATCCCTTTCCCAGGGCCAAGAGGAGCCCTGGGAGCTCAGCTCAGCTCAAGCCCTTGTTCCGCTCAAGCCCTTCCTCCCCCAGCTGGGAAGGGAGCCCAGCCGCGCTGGCTCCCAGCCCGGGGTCTGTCATCGGGCCGGGGGGTCGCGGCTGCCGCTCCCAGGGTCTCTCTGTCCCAGGGGGTGACAGGCAGCAAGGGGCGCGCTGGAGACGAGGGCGAGCACGGACACAGCGTGAGTTGGCYGTGGGACCCCCGGGGGTGTGAGAGGGTGACCCTGGGGGCGAGGGGACCCCTGTCACCACATTGCCACTGACGGCCTCCTCACCCCTCCCAAGCGCAGGGGGAGCAGGGACCACGAGGTCTCCATGGCAGCCGAGGGATGCAGGGATGCCCGGGACAGTGTGGACGGAAGGTGAGGGGCCGTCCCAGTCCGGCGTGGCTCCGTCCCACAGCGTGGGTGCCCACTGCTCCCCGGCTGCTCTCCTCTGTCTCTTTGCAGGGCTTCATGGGTCACCCTGGGGAGCAGGTACATCCCTGCCTCGTGGTTTATCCTGTGGCTCCTGCGGGCACTGATGGTGGCCAAGGCCATGGACAGCTGGCAGCGGCAGGGAGACCTCGAGGATGGGAAGGGAAGAGAAGGATCCGGGGAGGGGAATGGGAGATGGTCATGATGGATGGAGGGGTGGGATGGCCCGGGGTGCTGGGAGAAATGGGCCAAAGGCGGGACCTGGCTATTCCACCTTGTGCTGTGTAACCTGGCATCAGACTGTGTCACCTCCCCGCAGGGACCTCCTGGAGAAGCCGGCTACGACGGCGTGGACGGGGAGCAGGTGAGCTGTGCAGTGGGGCATCGCACCAGCCAGCCAGTGCAACCATCCCTCCATCCCAGCACAACCGCCTGAGCGGGACCGGGCATGGGCATGGGCAYGGGCACGGGAAGGGGCATGGGCACCAGCACAGCCTCCTCTCTCCTCCCCAGGGCGAAGTGGGGACCCCCGGCCGCCCCGGAGAGAAGGGGTCCCGGGGGAGGCAGGTGCGGTGCTGCACAGCTGAGCCTCGGTGAAGCGCTGCCTCCTTCGCTCGCCCGCCCGGTTGCTAAATCCCTTCCTCCTGCCTTCACCTAGGGGCAGAAAGGCTCCCGGGGTCCCCGGGGGGAGAAGGGACCCCCAGGCCCTCGTGGAGAGGTGGTGAGTACAGGCTCGCAGCCCTGGGGCTCCACGGGGTGCTGGGGGGCTCGCTGAGCCCCCTCTCTGCTCCCCAGGGGCCACCCGGGAGGAGAAGCCCTGAGCCTGGCACCCCAGGCTGGAGAGGAGATGGGGGTCCCCAGGTAAGGGCTGGAAGGGGCCAGGACTGTGCTTGGGGATGCCGGGTGGCGGCGGTGGAGCAGCCGGTCGGCACAGGACCCTTTTGGGGATGAGATGTGCGGGGAGGACAGCCAGGAGCTCTGCTTCCCTCTCAACACCCATGATTTCCAGGGAGACCCCGGCCAGGATGGTCCCCCAGGGCCAGTGGGACCCCCAGGCCCCCCTGCTCACCCGGTAGGTGCCATGACCATGGGGGCACCAGGGTCCGCGCCCGGTGTCCCTGTGCCACATGTCCCCGTGCTGGGGATGCGGCTGCTGACAGCGTTTCCCTCCGCAGACCTCGTGCCAGAAAGGGCAGCAGGGAGCACAGGTAGGGCTGGCAGCACCCGAGGACGTGGGGGTCCGTCTGCCCTGAGGACCGGGGTCATCTCCCYGCCAGAGCTTGAGCCATCCCGTCTCCTCGCAGGGCAAGAAGGGGAACCGCGGCAGCCCCGGCCCYGGGGGACAGAAGGGCTACGGAGGCACCCAGGTGAGGCCAGGGAAGCCCCTGCCAGCCCTGGGACCCCCGGGCGGGCATCCCTTTTGCCTCCTCTGCTCTCCCTTTGCAGGGGCTGCCGGGGCCACGGGGGACAAATGGTGCCACCGGCCGCCCGGGGAGCAGAGGACTTCAGGTGCTGTCCCCCTCCTTGTGCTGGGGTCCCCAGTGGGTGCTGGTGGCCACCCCGAGCTGACGGCTGTGCCGGTGGGTGCCCACCCCACGGGTGCTCTTTGGCATCCTTTATCCACCTTTGCCTTTTGCCCAGGGTCTGCCAGGAGCCAAGGGCTCCCAGGGAGCAGCTGGCCCAGCTGGTCCCAAAGGGGAGAAGGTGAGTGATACTGCGATGTGGCATTTCACAGCCTCCCCCCGTGCACCTCCAGCCTGCAGCCCCGCTTTCTCTTCCAGGGGCAGGCAGGAGCTGAGGGCAGGAAGGGGAGTGTGGGACCGCGGGGGCCCAAAGGTGCCCTGGTAAGGCTGTGTCCCTTGGGGACGTGGCATCCTCCCTGGGGGCACTGCAGCCAGGGGAGGCATGGAAAAGCTGTGGCCAAAGAAGCTTTGGGAAGAGGGGTGTTTGTGTAGGTCCTACAATAATCTGCTTCGGGATTTTTCTTCCCTCCCAGGGYGAGAACGGGTGTGACCAGAGAGGTGCTCCAGGAAGGAAGGGTGCCAAGGTACTGGCAGCACGGAGCAGGGATGGAGGCGGGTGGGATGTGCATGGGGCAGAGCTCCGGCCCTYCCTGGGGGCCTGTTGGGGGTCCCAGCCCCACTCACATGTGCTGCTTCCCCCAGGGTGCTCGGGGCCTGCCAGGATACCCCGGGGCTCAGGTGAGTGCGTGGGGGGCCRGGAGGGGGCATGGGGACCTGGCCAGGGCCGGCCAGTCCATGCTATGGGGTGCTGGGAAGGACGGGGTCCGCTTCCTCCGCGTGTCCCCCCAGGGTGATGGGGGCGAGAGAGGATCCCCAGGGGACAAGGGCGCACGAGGGCTGCCCGGGCGCAGGGTGAGTACGGTGCAGCCCCCTCCCCGCTCCCCCACTCCGTGCCCACCCACTCAACTCCCCGGGGTTTTCCAGGGCCACCCCGGGAGCAGAGGAGAAGTGGGCAGCCRCGGCAGCGCGGGACCTCCAGGAGAGATGGTGACTCCCTGCAAATTCCCTTTTTCCTGCCACACTTCTGCTTGCAACCAGCCCCGCTGCTCGGGAATGTGTTCCTTGTTCATATTTCCTCTTAATTTCTCTCCTCTCCTGCTGCTCCAGGGCCCAAAGGGCTCGCCAGGCATTCCCCCCTCCACGGTATGGGATGCTGGGGGCGGTGACCTGGCCTCGAGGAGTGTCCTCGGGGGACAGTGAGGAGCTTGGTGGCCGCCTGGCCCCAGCAAGCCTTGCTGGGTTTGCTGGGAAGAGCTGGGTGGGAGAGCTGGGACTGACGCCRCTTTGTGCATCCTTCCAGCCTTGCGAGCTCAAGGCTTTCATCCGCCGGAGCTGCGGTGAGAGCCTGGGACAGTGGTGGGGATGGCAGGGAGGGGACGGGGACCAGCTCAGTGTGGGGACCGCGGTGGAAGGGACAGAGGGGTGGCTGGATGGCGGGGGCACAGCCGATGGATGCATGCCCAGAGGCTGCCCAGGGGAAGGCAGCGGTGGATGGGTGGGCAGGGGTACCATGAGCACAGGATGTCATGGGGGGGCTTTTCCGCCAGCCCCTGAGATGCCGCCATCCCCTCGCAGTCACCACCTCGCCCTCCTGCCCGCTCTTCCCCACCGAGCTGGTTCTGGTGCTGGAAACCTCATCCACGGTGCCACCAGCCCTCTTCTCCCGCATGAAGGAGCTGCTGGCTCTGCTGCTGCGGGACCTACAGATCTCCCCGCTGGGCTGCCCGGCAGGGGCTCGGGTGGCCATGCTGGCCTACGCGGCCACCCCCACCTACCTGCTGCGTGCCGGGGAGGCGGGGAGCGGGGCCGTGCTGCTGCGGCACCTTCGCCGCCTCTCGCCCACCCGCTCCTCCCGGCGCGGCCGCCTGGCCGCTGCCATGCGCTTCGTGGGGCACCACGTGCTCAAGAGGGTCCGGCCAGCTGCCCTGGGCAGGAAGGTGGTCCTCTTCATCACCAGTGGCCGGAGTCAGGACCTGGAGGGCATCGGGGAGGCTGCCCTGCAGTACGAAGCCCTGGGCATCGTGCCGGCGGTGCTCACCTTCAGCCCGCTGCCCGAGGTGGTGCGGGCTTTCCAGGTGAGCCCCAGAGCTGGCAGCCACTCGCTCCGTCCCCCGGATCCCCCCAGCCCTCATCGGCTCTGCCTCTCCCCCAGGTCAACAGCCTCTTCCGAGTGGTCCAGCTCTCTGCTGCAGAGCCGGCCGCGCATGCGGCGGTGCTGCRGGATGCTGTGCTGCCCTGCGTCCTCTGCTTTGGTAGGCAGCCCCGGGGCGGCACTGGGGATGGGTGCCCGCTGCCTCCGGGGCTCAGCCTCCATCTCTCCCCATCCCCAGACCTCTGCCACCCTGAGGGCTGCACCACAGCCGTGCCATCCCCTGACCTGCTGGACGTGGACTTGGCCTTGGTGGTGGACAACGCGGCCCCGGGGATGCCAGTGGAGAGGCTGGAGGCCGTTGGCGAGCTCTTCCACCACCTCCTGGGGCACCTGCAGCTCACGGGGCTGGATCCGGTGCAGCGCGGCACCCGCATTGCCCTGGTGCTGACGGGACCCTCCGCCCCCGGGCAGGGTTTGGCCGAGGTCCCCTTCGGGCTGCCCGGCTCCRGGGAGCAGCTCCGGGAGCGCCTTCGCCTCGCGCTGGTGCCCAGGGCGGCTGCGGCATCTGCCAGCGGCACGGTGGCGTGGACCCTCCGGCATGCCTTCCCACAGAGCTCCGGCAGCCGGCTCCGCGTCCTCTTCGTGGTGGGGACAGGGACCGCGGTGCTGTGGGACAGGGAGGCGCGGCAGGCGCTGGCCCCCTTCGCCCGTTGTGAGGATTTTGGTGTCTTGGTGCTCTCCCTGGGGCGAGCTGGGACGGAGCGGCTGGAGGCAGCCGTGCCCGAGGCACTGCCGGCGTGGCGGTACCACTCCCTGCGCCTGGGCTCGGTCCACCCGCCCGAGATGGGGTATGCGGAGAGGACGGCGCTGGGCTTCCTCAGGAGGCTGCGGGGTGAGCGGGATGGGGAGGTCTCGGGGGGTTGAAGCATCTCCGAGTCCCATCCCCGGCTGCTCCGGGGGGAGGTGGCTTCGATCCCCAAAACCTCTTTGCTGGCACCTCCATCGTGCCTCTGCTATTGCTTCTGCTCTGCAGCGGAGAGCAGCCAGCGCCCCAGCACCCCGGGGTGCCCCTGGGACCTGCCGCCCCCCGGCACCAGGACCCCGGGGACCCCTGCGCAGTGAGTGAGCGGCACCAGGGCTGTCCCCTGTGTGTGCATCCCTCAGTCCCCCGCGACACGAGTTGGGGTGCCAGGGGGTTGCACCTCCCCTTCCCGGGGATGGGGTCCTCTGCCCCCCAGTACGTACTGGGGGGTTTGCTCTGATTTCCTCTCCCAGGACCCCCGAGGTCCATGCCGTGCCCCTCACCGGGATGCCCACGGCACCCTCTGGCCCCGGCAAGGGCCGGAGGGCTGCGGCCATTCCTGGAGCATGCGCCCTGGACAAGGACCCCGGCAGCGCCTGCGCCCGTGTCTCCGTGATGTGGTACCACCGGTGGGAGACGGGGTCCTGCGAGCGCTTCTGGTACGGGGGCTGCGGGGGCAACGCCAACCGCTTCAGCAGCGAGCGGGACTGCATCCGCGCCTGCATGGACCCGGGTAGGTGAGGGTGGGCATCCCTCCGGGGACTGGGGGGCTATGGGGTGCCCCCAGCCCGGGCAGGGGGCACAGCTGAAGTTTTGGTGCTGCCGCTCAACTGATGCTGTGACCATCCCGGGCAGGTCCCGACAGAGCCGGCGTGGGCGAGAGCAACATGACGCAGGGTGAGGAGCATGCGATGTGGTGCTGGGTGTCTTTGGCGGGGGGTGACTCGTGAGCAGAGAGCCGGCAGGGAGGCAGGCAGGGCTGCCAGGTCATGCACCGGCTGGGTTGTGGGGTGCATTTCCCGGCATGCAACCATGCCGCACGCTCTGGCCGTGCCACGAGCGTGCCGTGCCGCCCGCCTTGCAGCTGCCTGCCTGGAAGCACGGGACGCGGGGCCCTGCCACTCCTTCTCACCCAAGTGGTTCTTCGAGGGCCACCAGCCTGGCCGCTGCTCGCTCTTCTGGTACGGGGGCTGCGGTGGCAGCCGCAACCGCTTCGAGAGCCGGGAGCAGTGCGAAGCTGCCTGCCTGCCCCCGGGCAGGGCAAGCCCCCCGGCCCCCCGCCCTGCCAACACCTCCGCCTGCACCCCTGCGCCCGGCTGCCGGGGCTGACACCCCCCCATTGGGGTCCAGGGTGCCCCTGGTCCCCTGGGATGCAGCACCCGGAGGCGCAGCGCTCGCCCTCTGCAAACCTCGCCTGCCCCCGCCTGCGCAGGCTCGAGAAACGAGGACACTTGAATTATTGCACAAGGACCTCGGGGTCCTGCCAAGTTTCTGACAGCTCATCTTCAGCTGCTCCATCACGGGGCGGGAAGGTTGAGCYGGTGGCGGGGGCGCTGAGCCCTTGCAAAACTCTGCACACCCCCTGCCATCCACTGCTCCAGGAGGATGCTGGTGCCCAGGGCTGGCTGGCTGGCCCAGGAGCCTTTCAAATAAAAACCACACCATGTTTCATGCTCGCCGATGCAGCTGGGCTGGGGAAGGGCGAGGGTTTGGGGGTGGGTGCTCCGGAGCCGCAGGAGGCCCTGGACGGGTGCCCCGCATCCCGGCCAGCCGCAGCTGCGCTCTCCCTGCGGGGAGCAGCTTCCCTGGCTGCCAGGAGCAGGGAGCGGGGGCTGGATCCAGGCGCGGGGGTGACGGGGTGCTTGTGGCCCCCACCCTGGGTCGGCCGCGGTGCCGGCGGGAGGCAGCTGCGCTGCTGGCAGGCTCCTGTCCCAGGGGGGCTGCGGCTGCGCTGCTCCACGCTCCCCCCTCTGCCCTGGGTGCTTGGCCCCAGGCCAGCATCCCGGTCCTAATAATGCCCGATCCTGATAACACCGGCATCCCGGTTCTAATAATCCCGGTCCTTGGGCTACAGCTGGTGGCTGTGGCTRCCTTCAACACGAGCTGTCGTCAGGAATAGCTCCGAGACCTGATTCTTCCCCTTATCCTTTATTCAGTTCTGCAGGGCGGGAGAGGACAGACACATTTTTCAGGACAGCCTTGGCTCTGGCAGGGCTGGCAGAAGGAGGGGGCAGCTTAGGTCGGTCCTGTGCCCCGGTGCCGAGCGATGCTCGGGGGGTGCCTCCTGTGAGCCCCCAGGCTGTGGCTGATTCACCTAAACGCTGCTCAGAGCCCCTAAATGCATTTTTAAGGCAAAGGAAGCTGGGAGCTGCTGGGAGCCGGGCAAGCAGGGAGCGAAGAACTGGAACGGAGAATTTTGTTTCTTTAAATGTCATGTTTTTTTAAGCTCATTTTTGCACTTGGGTTTGGCGAAGCTGAGAAGACTTAAGTGACAAACCAGCTGTCCCCCGGCGCAGCGCGGCGCTCGCCCAAGCAGACACCCACCCACCGCCTCCAGCCCCCCCAGCACCGCGGCTGCAGCAGGGATGCGGCGCTGCACAGCGAAGCGGAGCCCCCTGTGCCGCTCCAACACCGACCCCCCGACCCCACAACCCCCCACTCAACCCCACGGCATTGCATGGGCCCCAGCACCTCCCAAAATTGGGGTGGGTGAGGGGCTGCTGGCGGGGGCAGCTGTGGAGGTGTCGGTGATGCTCCTGGAGGGAAGGAGGGGCTGCGGCAACGCCGGGTCCATCGGGGATGCTGCAAGGCAAACCTGGCACTGTGAGGGTGCTGTTGGGTGGGTGGGGGTCTCCCAGCCCTCCCTGCCAGCCCCCTGCCCACCCCTGTGGGCAGCAGGACCCTTGGCACTCACCCAGCAAGGCTAAGCCCAGTAGACGGGGATGATGCTGCAGAGGATGCTCGCCGTGGTGCCCAGGAGGGAACGATCAGCCAGGGRCATGGCGAGCCTCTTCTCAGCCTGGCAAGGGGAGAGAAGGAAAAACAAGGCAGCAGCGGCACAGTGCTGCACCCCAATTCTTCATCGGGGGGGTTGCACAAGACACCGTGCCCGGGGCATTGCCACGTGTCCCCCACGCCCTGTCCTGCCCCAGCCGGTGCCGAGCAGGGTGGCCAGCGCTCACCTGCTGGTGCTGGAAGGTCTTGGCGATGGCATCCAGCCCCGGGATGTTGTCCTTGTCCACACGGGTGACGTAGCAGGCGTGGTGGAGCTGGGATCTGTAGCTCACCAGCAGCTGTTTGCAGAGAGACCCGCATCAGCTCGGTCCCACTGCCCCTTCCCCGTCCCCCGGACTGTGCAGGGCTCCTCTCTTACGTTCTTGTAATCATAGATGACCGTGGCCGGGTTTCCATCCCCGCTGTCCAGGTAGAAAGTAGCCACATCCTCTTCCCAGGCTGGTCCTCTCTGCAACCCCATCCACAGGACCTGGGGGGGCGTGGGGAGAGCTCACCGCCTGCGGCAGCCCCTCCCCGGGGGCGGCGAGGGTCCCTACTTACAGCATCAGCGTGCCGCTGGTCCGCACGCAGCCACATCAGCAAGGCGCCGGCGATGATGACCACCAGCAGGACCACCACCACCACCACGATGAGGAGGCACTTGAGGTGGTGGCAGCTGAGGAGCTTGCGGGGCAGGTAGCAGAGCAGGCGAGGCACGAAGCACAGGGACCGCTTGATGCAGCCAGCGCAGCTGGGGCATTTGCAGCACCGGGGCATGCAGCACCGGGCGCATTTGGAACAGCAAACCGTGCAGGGCCAGCAGCAGCAGCCCTGCTTGCAGAATCTCTGGGAGCAGCAGCCGGAGCCACTGCAGATCTTCTCCGGATCCTGCGGGCATGGGAAAGGCGGAGAGCCAGGGTGAGGGGGAAGGAGATGGGAGCTGGGGGATGCAGGGGGGATGGGGATGGGCTTGCCCTGGGGAGCAGCTCCCATCCCACTGCCCCTGAGGTCTGGGGATGCAGCATCCCATGGGCTCTTGCTCCATCACACGTGCACCGGTGCCTCACCTGGGTAAACCGGGCAAAGCCCTGTGCCGAGCATCTCTGCTGGGCACAGGGACACCCCCAGCATGACCGTGCCACCCCGCTGCAGGTCGCAGGGACTCACCAGCGGCTCTTCAACCACCACCTGCTTCATGCTGCTCTCCATGGCTGCCTCCTCCTCCTCCTCCTCCCAGCCCGGGCTGCCCTGCAGCAGCCGGGGCAGAAAGCTTTATACCGAGGCACTGGGGTGGGGAATGGGGCGGCCCCTGTGAACGGGCTCGTGGCCCTGGTGTGCAATCAGGCTCTGACGTGCCATCCACTTCACTTGTGTTTGCTGACCACCTTCCCCGGGGCTGGATTCCCCTGGGAACCTGCTGGTCAAGAGGGTCTGAGGGCACTTGTCCCTGAGCACAGGGGCCTCTCTGCTGCCCAGGAGCGAGGTGTCGGGGCCAAAGCAAACCCTCCTGCGTGGGTTAGAGCTGCCCTCCAGGGTGGAGCATTCGGCAATGGCTGCACCAAGGCGAGACCTGGCTTGGTGCCGTGTCCCTTCGCCAGCTCGGGCACCTGGAGCTGCTCGAGGTGGGCAAAGTGCAAACGGGACAGCAAAGCTTTCCCACAAACCGCAAGGCTGGGGAGGGAGTGGGGTCACCATGGGGTGGGAACATGTCCCCAGACCATGGCCAGGCTGGGTGCTCCGCAGCCTTGGTCCTGAGGATGCTCGGGCACCGCGGGGGCTCGTGTTGCCCGTGCTGGGGCTTTCGGCGCTGCCCGCGGTGCGGATTTGCTCAGGGTGAGGGGGGTCCCAGCTCTGGTGTGTCACCCTGGATGGTGCAATCAGCAGGGCAGGGTGACACCGCTGTGCCTTGGTCTTGCCCGGACATGAGGTTGCCTCTCCTGTGGTTGGGCTCAGGCTGGGACCTCTCCAGCCTCCCCTGGGCCCCCTCCTCAGCCCCTTGGGAACCCAGATGCTTGCAGCTGGGTGTGGGGATGAGGGTGTGCACCCCGTGTTGCACTCTGCCTCCTGTCCCAGGGTGTCAAGGAGCACGGGAGACCCTCGAGTGGCTCCTGGCTGTTTGCTCTCCGACACCACGGGCAGGAGAGACTGTGGGAGCCCTTATCGCACACCCTTCTTGGCCCTGCTCTTTGCCAGGGTGACACAGGGTCAGGGCCAGAACTGGGATTTTGGGGAGCAGAGCTGCCAGCCCTGTGTCGACACGTGGCAATGTGCAGTTTCCCTCCCGTTCCCAGCAAAGCGTCAGCCCCCGGGGGCTGCGACCCTCCTCGCTGCCCATGGTGGTGGCCACAGGGACGACCCGGAGTTAGTGCCTGCCGAGAGGTTAAATCACGCTGCCCAGCACCGCTGTGCTCCTGGGGGGGCTGGCTCAGGTCCTCCTGGGGTCTCTTTTCTCCCTCCCAGCCCCATTGATCCCCCATTCTCTGGTGCAGCGCTTGGAGGTGCCCCCCAAGGATGCTCCCAGCTGCTTTGGGGCAGAGGAGCTGGAGTTGCCGGGGACGGGGAGCGAACAGGGGATGGAGGGGAGCTGGAGCAAGCAGATCGTGGTGTCTGTGCATGCCCTGCTCAGCCCAGGGCTTGGCTCTCACTGTGGCACAGTCCCTCCGTCCCTGTCTGCACATGGAGGAGACAAGGATGGGGACCTGTCCCAGAGGGGTGGCCCAGACCCCGCAGGGGTGCCRGGGCTGGCTGGGTGCACTGCCCATGCCCATGGGCTGGAGGTGCAGAGGGTGCCCCTGCCATCTCGTCCTCCCTCCATGCAAACTGGGAGGGCACAGGTGGGGACACTGGCCATGCATCCTGAGAGCATGGTGTCCAACGGGGAGGGGTGTGCCGCTGCCCCCAGGAGCGGGTGTCTGAGCCCTCCCGTGCTCCTCGCCCGGGGCTGGACTGAGCACACCAACATGAAGGATGCATCTACCCACGCCGGACCCTGCAGGGAGACATCCCTGGGGCACCGTGCCGCCTCTCCCTGGCACCCCGGGAAGGGCCATTTGGCCGGTGGGGGGAAGGACAAGAGCAGCACTCGGAGGCAGGGGCACAGGCTTTACTTTGCAGACAGAAGCGTAAATCCCAAAACAAATCCCACTTTTTTATTGCAAGTGCCGTGGGAAAGCCGCGGTGCCGAGCGGCTGTGGACAGAGCACCCCGACGGCGGGGCGGCTGCCCCTGAGCCGCATGCGGGATGGAGCCGTGGAGGAGGAGAGATGCCCGGGCATCCCACCTGGAAGGTAACACAGGGAGCACGGGGACAGTGACATCCCCATCTCGCTGTCCCGTCCCCCCRGGAGCAGACCCCAGCCGGCACTACGCCCAGTAGACGGGGACGGTGCTGCAGAGGATGTTAACAGTGGTGCCCAGGATGGAGCGGTCAGCCAGGGGCACGGCGTTGTCCCCGGCCTCCTTCATCTCAGCCTGCAGGAGAGAGAACACGGGGGGCTGCCATCCTTGGCCACCGGCAACCTCCCCTCCAGGGGACGCTTGCYGCAAGCCCAGCAGCCCCACACTTCACCGTGGCTGCCCAGGATGCAGGGGCTGGGCTGGGCTGACCCCCTGCTCACCTGCCGGCGCTGGAAGGTCTCGGTGACAGTGTCCAGCCCCGGGATGTTGTCCTTGTCCATGCGGGTGATGTAGCAGGCGCGGTGACGCCAGGACCTGTAGCTGACCAGCAGCTGTTGGCAGACAGACCCGGGTCAGCTCAGCCCTGTCCCCGCCGCCGCCACCCGCCCCATCGTGCCCCGTCCCCGGGGCTGCCTGCACACCTTGCTGTAGTCGTACACCACCACGGCGGAGGCGTTGAGCCCATCCCGCACGGCAAACGTCCCGGTCCTTTCCTTCTTGCTCATGGAGAGGTGCTGGGGGGTCCCTTCGCCATCCAGGCCATGGATGGTCATTCGCAAGACCTGCCAGGTAGAAGGGGTCAGGGTCTAAACCCCATCCCCGCAAAGCACCAGCTGCCAGTGCCGTTCCCAAACCTGTCACCGGAGCTGGTGGCACCGTGGCTCCCTCCCCGGCACTGCCTCACCGTTTCGGCGTGCGTCTCGGTGATGTGCAGCCCCAGGAGGAGGAAGGCGACGATGACCACCACGAGGATGACCACCACCACCACCACGATCAGGAGGCACTTGAGCTGGTGGGGGATGCAGGGCAGGCGGGGGGAGGCCGTGTACCTCTGAGGACACAGGGGAGCACCTGGCTGAGCTGCCGGCGTGGGGCCAGGGAAGGCAGCCGGTGCTCAGCCCCACGCCGCCTCCCCGGGCTGGGTGATGGGTGCTTCTTACCGGAGGTGCCTCCTCCATCAGTGCCTCTTTGGAGCTGCCGTCCATCTCGCCCTCCCTCGTCGCGCGGCTCCTGTCCCTTTGCCAGCCGGAGCCGGGGGGATTTATAGGGGCCCCGGGTGGGTGGGAGGAGGCTGGGGCTGCCCCGGCTGCCAAGGTGCCACTTATGCTCTGTTTGCTGAGCCTGGAGAGGAGCCAAGGAGGGGGCGTGAAGTCTCTGAGGGTCCTTTCCCGGCATTCGGCCGGCAGCGTGGGGGGGCCAAGGCAAACAGCAGGCAGGCAGAGCGTGCCTGCCCTCTGCACCCAGCCCCGGGCTCTGGCACCTTAGCACGCATCCCCGGGGGTGCTGCACCCCTGGTCCCTGCAACCCCGTGCACGGGCAGCTGCGGCCACCGCAGCGTGGGGAAGGAGCTGGCTGGGCTCATTGTTGGCTGGGAGCGCCGTGCCTGGGACGGGACGGACGGGTGCCCGGTGCCTCCCGCCACCCGGCAGCACTTGCTGCCAGGCCAGGCAGGGAGCTGGCGCGGGCAGCGCTGCAGCAAGGGCACCTGGGCGAAGCAACGGGGCGGGAGAGCCGCCGCGGCATCACCCCTGCGGGTACCCTCCTGTCCCCCATGTCGGTGCACCCCAAGAGCACCCGGCTCTCAGCGGCCACCCCCCCGGCGTGCACCCCTGTGTTTGCACACCCGCACGCTGGTGAGGACATGCGTCCACGGGGATGCTCGTGCTGTCACTCAGCCGCATCCCTCCCTCCCTCCCTCCCTCTTTCCCGCAGCACAGGAGCATGGTGTGCTGCAGAGCAGCGGGTCAGGCACCAGCAGCCTCCACCGCCGCCACCGTCGCTTCCCCTCCACACTGAAATCTCCGGGGAAGGAGGAGAGGAAAAGGCTTYGCCGCAGCTCCCGGGCACAGCAGGAGGAGAAGGACCAGCTCCGGGGGAGAAAGCAGGGCTAGGCCAGGGCGATGGAGCTGCGGCACGGGAGGAGGATGCCGAGGGGCCAGCTCTCTGCTCTCCTCCTCCTCCTTGCCTTGGCCTGGCTCTGGCTGCCGGCGGGGGGTCGGCGGCCTCCCCGGCCTCCCCCTTGCCCCCCAAGCTGCTCCTGCACCCGAGACACAGCTTTCTGCGTGGACTCCAAGGCYGTGCCCAGGAATCTACCCTCCGAGGTCATCTCGCTGTGAGTACCCAGGCAGTGGGATGGGGATGGGGACGGGGGGCAGGTCGTGTCCCCGGTGTGCAGGGCTGGCAGGGGCTGCTGGCTGCCCTGGGGTGGCAGGGACAGCCTCTTTCTTTGTGCCGCGTCGGGGACGAACATGTGGCGGTGGGGGGTATGGGCAGTGTGGGGGTCTCGTGGGGGAAGGGACGGGCTGGGGACACCCTGGGACTGGTCTCCATGTCCTGCAGTGGTGGCAGGTCTCCTTGCACACGCAGCCATYCATCAGTGATGGATGGAGCAGGGCTGCAGCCCGTCCCCACCGTGCTCCCCGTCTGCCGTGACCTTGGGGACCAGAGCCCCAAGGGGACACGGCTGGCGGGTCCTGATGCACGGTCCCTGGGGACACGGCGGTACACYGGAGCCTTCCACGGGCGTGCGAGCGTGCGCGTGGTGGATGCGTGTGTGTATGCGTGTGCATGCAGCTGTGTGCGTGCATGCGTGTGCGTGTGTGTACATGCGTGTGCACTCCGGCCGGGGAATGCCACAGGGCATGGGCGTGTGTGGGGTGGGTGCCAGCTCCTGGGGGCTGCTGTGAGGCCGGGTGCCTCGTCCCCTCTGTGCCACCCCCAGCAGGCAGGATTGCTGCTGGGGCCACTCTTCCATGGGCTGCCACCTGCCCAGCACCCCTCCTCGCTGAGCGGGGGCTGCGGGSGGCTGCACTGGCACACACCGGGTGACAGCAGGGATGGTGCTGAGGGGCACGGGGCTGGCGGAGCCCCCCTGCTGCTGTCCCCTCTCCCGCATAGCCCTGAAGCTTCGTCTTGCCGGCAGGACGATGGTGAACGCAGCCTTCACGGAGATCCGAGAGGCAGCCTTCGCCCACATCCCCTCGCTGCAGTTCCTGTACGTCTCCTGCGCCGGCCGCCGGGCATCCCCGTGCCCCCGTGCCCACCCTGCCCAACCCCGGTGCTGATGCCTCCCCCCCTCTCTTTGCAGCCTGCTGAACTCCAACAAGTTCACGCTGATCGGGGACAACGCCTTCGCCGGCCTCTCGCATCTCCAGTACCTGTGCGTGGGATGGGGATGGGGACATGGGAACGGGGACGGCCCTGGGGAGGGCACGGGGAGGGTGGGGGTATCGGCAGGGACCGGTCCCCTCAGGACAGCCATGTCACCATCTCCTCCCACCCCAGGTTCATCGAGAACAATGACATCCAGGCGCTCTCAAAGGCCACTTTCCGCGGGCTCAAGTCCCTGACCCACCTGTGAGTATGGGGGGTCCTGTGCTCCCCGGGGATGCGGGGGATGGCTCTTGCCCCTTCACTGCAGCCAGGGCTGTGTCACCTCCACGACCCCTCTTGTCCCCCAGGTCCTTGGCYAACAACAACCTGCAGACGCTGCCCCGGGACCTCTTCAAGCCACTGGACATCCTGAGCGACCTGTAAGGCTGCCGCGGCACCAGGGACCCTCGGGACACCGGGATGGGGAGAGGGTGACATCCCGGTGCTCGGGGTTCAGGCAGGGTGCTCTGCTCACTCTGGGCTGGGTGCTGGGGCTGACTCGGTGCCATCCTCGGCAGGGACCTCCGGGGCAACACGCTGGCCTGTGACTGCAAGATCAAGTGGCTGGTGGAGTGGCTGGAGAGCACCAACACTACGGTCCCCGCCATCTTCTGCAGCAGCCCCGGGCAGTTCGAGGGCCAGCGGATCCGGGACCTGGCACTCGGTGACTTCCAGTGCATCACCACGGGTAAGGGACCACGGCCGCCCGTCACCCCACTCCCGGGTGCCTGGACCCTCACCGCTGCCTCTCCCCCCAGACTTCGTGGTGCACCAGGTCCTGCCCTTCCAGTCGGTGTCGGCTGAGCCCTTCACCTATGCCAGCGACCTGTACGTCGCCCTGGCACAGCCCGGCGCCAGCAGCTGCGCCATCCTCAAGTGGGACTATGTGGAGCGCAAGCTGCGCGACTTCGACCGCATCCCCGGTAAGGCATCAGGGTGGGGGTCCCCCCCCCTGGTTGGGACCCCCCGGTTGGGTGATTCGGGAAGGTCCCAGCCCCGACATGACGTGGTCCTGCCTGGCAGCTCACTCGGCAGTGCACTGCAAGCCCATCGTGGCGCAGRACCAGCTGTACGTGGTGGTGGCCCAGCTCTTCGGCGGCTCCTACATCTACCGCTGGGACACCGCCGTGGACAAGTTCATCAAGATCCAAGACATCGACAGCCAGAAGACCCGCAAGCCCAACGACATCGAGGCCTTCCAGATCGAAGGCGACTGGTACTTTGTCATCGCCGACAGCTCCAAGGCGGGTTCCACCAGCCTCTACCGCCTCAACCAGAACGGCTTCTACTCCCACCAAGCCCTCCACGCCTGGCACCGCGACACCGACGTGGAATACGTGGAGAACGATGGCAAACCCCGGCTGATCATCTCCAGCAGCTCCCAAGCCCCTGTCATCTACCAGTGGAGCCGGGCGCAGAAGCAATTCGCGCCCCAGGGGGAGGTGGGGGAGATGCTGGACGTGCAGATGGTGAAGCACTTCAGGGTGAAGCGGGACCAATTCCTCTGCCTCAGCCGCTACATCGGTGACTCCAAGGTGGTGCGATGGGAAGGGCAGCGCTTCGTTGAGCTCCAGACGCTGCCGTCCCGCGGTTCCATGGTGATGCAGCCCTTCTCGGTGGAACAGCGGCAGTACCTGGCCCTGGGCAGTGACTTCTCCTTCACCCACATCTACCTGTGGGAAGAGGAGAAGCAGAAATTCGTCAAGTTTCAGGAGCTGTCGGTGCAGGCACCGCGGGCTTTCCGCTACGTGCCGGCTGCCGATGTGCAGCTCCTCTTGGCTCCCAGCTTCAAGGCCAACACGCTGGTCTACCGGCACGTGGTGGTGGACCTCAGTCTCTAGCGGGGAGGCAGAGCCCGGGCTGCCCCGAGCAGCCCCGACGAGGCTCTCGCCTCCCCCAAGAGCTGCCTGCTCCTGCCCGAGGACACGCATGCGCCCGCCAGCCCCTTCCTCCTGCCTGCAGCCAACTCTGCCCCGTGGTCACAGCCCGGTGCCAGCCCCCCTCCCAGCCTCCCACGTTCACCCACCCCTTGAATTGCCCCCAGGGCAGCACCCAGCCCCACGGCCCCGCTGCCAGGGGAAGCCACGGGCCTCAGTTTCCCCCTGGTACTCCTGGTTTCCCCATGTGCAGCACCCACAGCCACCAAGTCCAGCAGCCCGTGGGACACGGGCAGGAGGGTGGGACCCCCCTCGCCCTGCAGACCGGTGCCCTTGGGTGCCTGCTCTGCGGCGCTGGCTGGGCTGGCAGGGATGGGGGGGCACGGGTGCCTCTGCCCACTCAGGCAATGGGCTGGAGGCTTGCGGCAGGAAGGTTTGGGGGTACGGGAGTGAAGCAGCAGGCAGGGATGTGCACAGGCAGGGCCAGACTGCCAGGGCTCGGTGGGATGCTCCCAGGACACTGGGGTGCTCCTGGGCTGATGGGATGCTCC
>JAYKAV010000889.1:2382786-2403496 GCA_035582835.1 Phoebastria nigripes | reverse complement strand
TGCCCCAGGCGGGAATTGGGGGGGGAGGGGGGTGGGGGGGGGGGGGGGGGGGCGAGCTTGGCCGGGGGTCCCGGCCGTGCAGCACCCAGGCCCGCTTGCTCGCCTGGCTCCCGCGCTGTGGCCAGCTGGGCTGAGTGGCCGGTGGCCAAACGTGCCCGGGGAGTCCCTGGTGGGGAGAGGGAGGCCCTGCAGCTGCGGGGTGGGCAGCAGGGAGGCACTGGGGGGGCACCCACAGCCCCGTGCCCAGGTCGGGTGAATGCAGGCGGGGGGGGGGGGTCGGGGTGAGCCTGGCTGAAGGCAGGGGCGATGCCACGCTGCAGGCAGGCGATTTTCCCTACCCCTGCCCCCCAGCCGGGCCGGCAGCGGCTGAGTCACCGGGCCAGGAGGTGCGTGTTTGGGAATGGCCCCTCGCCCACTTGCTGCGGGGACGACGAGGAGGTTGGCACCGGCACCGAGCATCGCTCTGGCAGGGATGCCGGCAGGGCTGATCCTTCCTTCAGAGGGAGCTGAGCATCTCCTGGCCGGGCTCGGCGGGCTGTCGCCTCCGTTCCGCCGCGCTGAGCCTGCGCCGTGCCTCCTGCCGCCGCCTCGACAGGTCGGGCCGGTCCCCGCGGAGGTGGGCGAGTTTGTGGGAGTTGACACCGTGCTCGCAGCCGACTCTCTGGGCTGGTGCTGTCCCTTTTTCCCGGCGGCTCCGGGGTCGGCATGGTGCTGGAGGGGCTCAAGGCCAAGCTGCGGCGCTGGGGCGGGCAGCTCTGCTACTCCCTGCTGCTGCYGCTCTATGCGGGGTGGCCCGCGTGCCTCACACCCCCCCTTCGTTACAGGCTGGTCTTTGGGATGCTGTACCCTGCCTACGCTTCCTACAAGGCTGTGAAGACCAAAAACATCCGGGAATACGTGAGTAGGGTGCTTGGGCACCTCCTTCCCGGGCTCTAGCCCCAGGCTGATGGGTTCGCCTGCTCCCCGCAGGTCCGCTGGATGATGTACTGGATCGTCTTTGCGCTCTTCATGGCCACGGAGACCTTCACCGACCTGCTCGTCTCCTGGTGAGGCTGGTGTGCGGGCACTGCTGCTGCGGGGGAGCCGGTCTGTTGGGGTCCCCATGCCCTGGGGGAAGGAAGGGGGCTGTCTCCCCCCCTCTGCCTGCAAGGAGAAGGGCATGGGCTGCCCTGCTGCCTGCCCGGCACCTGGCTCTAGGCAGACCCTACATGGGGTCTCCAGGCCTGATGCTAGGGAGAGAGGCACCGTCCTTCCTGCAAGGGAGCAGGACGTGCCCTTGGACCCCACCGGCGTCTGCTCACCCCCACCCCCCATCTTCTCCCCCTCTCCGGCAGGTTTCCCTTCTACTATGAGATTAAGATGGCCTTCGTCATCTGGCTGCTCTCCCCCTACACCCGGGGGGCCAGCCTGCTCTACCGCAAATTCGTGCACCCYATGCTGTCCCGCAGGGAGAAGGTAAGGGCTGCCTGACTCTGGGGGGGGGGGTCCCACACACCCTGGGGGGCTGGCCAGGGGCTTGGCAGGACCCTGGGCTCCCGGTGCTGGACTGGCGATGCCCTGGGACATGACGCTGTGCGCGCTCACGCCGCCGCGGTTGTCTCGGCAGGAGATCGACACGTACATCATCCAGGCCAGGGAGCGTGGCTACGAGACGATGGTGCGCTTCGGCAAGAGGGGCCTCAACCTGGCAGCCACGGCCGCGGTCCAGGCTGCCGCCAAGGTACCGGGAATGGGGCAGGCTGCTCGGCTTCCCTGCGGATGCTTTGGCCCCAGGGATCCCGGGAGAAATGGGTTGCCTCGGTGGTGTGGGTGCCAGGAGAGAGGTTTCTGGGTGCATAGCCCTGCCCAGTGGGATTGCATTGCCCTGGGCTGTTGGTGCCTGGCCCCACATTCGGGTGTCCCGGTGCTTTGGGGTTTGCCCTCTGGGGCTCACTTCCATCCTTTCTGTGTGTCCCCCCCCCCGCCCCGCAGAGCCAGGGTGCGCTGGCCGGGCGGCTCCGCAGCTTCAGCATGCAGGACCTGCGCTCCATCCCCGACGAGGCCCCCGTGCACTACCGGGACCCCCTGTACCTGGAGGAGCAGGAGAGCCGCAGGCAGCTGCTGGGTGAGCTGGGGGGGGAATCACAGTGGTGGGGGGCTCAAGCGAGGCCCGTGGGGGGGCCGYGCTGGGAGCTGTTGTGTGTCCCCCTGTCCCCAGCCTACAGCATGCCCTCGGCCAGCCAGCAGTACGAGAGCGAGACGGAGGATGAGGAGCTCTGGTTGGACTCGCAGGTCTCGCCTGAGCCTTTGCCCCACGGCCGGGACCCCAAGCCCCTCTCCCGCAGCCAGAGCCTGCGCATGGCAAAGAAGAAGATGCTGGGCAAAGAGGTACAGTGGGGGGGGGAGGAATGCGGTGGCGTGGGGCTGGGGCGAGGGGGACCTGACCCATCCCTCCCCCTGCCCAGGGCTCTTCCCGGCTCTTGCGCAGCCGGATCAGGAAGAAAGCGGCTCCGCCGGAGCAGGACAGCTAACGGGCCTGGGGAAACCCTCTGCCAGGAGTCTTAACACGAGTTTGCTGCTGCAGCACCAGGAGGGAGCCACGGTTCGTGCATTCCCATTCCCGGGGAGGGGGCTCCCCCCTGCATGACACTGTAAATACCTTCTCTGACCTCTGCGCCTGCCCGGCTGCACCGTGCACCTCCAGCTGCCTCGCGGAGGGGAGGGGAGGGCAGCTCAGCCCCTACACTGCTCCCGGCCGTGCCCCCTCCCAGACCCCGCTGCTGTGGGTCGGCGCCGGCGCCTCTACCGTGGGGTCTGACCACACACCTTCCCCCCCCGCCCCACTCCTCCCACTCCACGAACACTGCGGGCTCTGCTGGGACCCCCTCTCTCCTGCTGCCATGATGCCTTACTCCCCACATCCCCTCTCCCCTGGGAGCCAGCGAGGGGATGTGCCTTGTCCCATCTGTCCTCGGAAGCCAAAGACACAGCCCCTGGCCAGGGGCCCCCCCACAGCCGCAGGCTGACAGCCCCCCCCCCCCCCAACTCCCTGTACTTGAAACCGGGGCGCCGGTGCCCGACCGTGCCCTGCCCGGCACCACGCGGCTTTTAATGTTCTCCCCTCCCAGACAGGGGGTTTTGTACATGGACAAATAAATGTTATTTCAGACTTTCAGAAACAGGAGTTGTCCCCTTTGCTTAAATGCTCTCCCCTTCCCCGGGAGCTGGGGCTGTGTGGGACCCTCCGGGGTGCATGGGGCCGTAGGAGGGTGCCATGCCCAGTCCCTACGGGGCAGAGCAGGACTGGGGGTGCAGGGAGGTGGGTCTTAGGGTGCAGGGATGCATCTCAGCCCCTTCTTGCAGTAGCCATGTCCCCCACGGCGTGGCAGCAGCAGCCGTGGCCCCGTTGGGACGCCCGGGCCCCCGGCACCCAGCCAGGGCTGCAGACAGACGTCCCCGTCCTGGCTGCCAGCCCTGGCTTGTCCTGACGGCCCCGGCCACGGGCCACTGCCCTCTCCCTGCCGGGGCTCCCCGATCTCACCCGGGGGTCTTGGCCCCCTTTGCTCCTTCCCCCGGGGACTTGTCCCCTGCCCAGGTGGAGGATGGGGCACAAAGCCTCTGTGGGGCAGGCAGGGTGACCCAAGGTGACAACGCTGCTCGTGTTGCCTCTCCTGCCCCCGGGAGCCCTCCTGTCCTCTGGTGCCCTGCTCTCTGGCATCAATCCCCTCGCTCCAAATCCTTCCTGCCCTCACCCCTCAGGCCAGCTTTATTTTTAGCCCCTGGCTGCTTTCTGCCTTTGGGGGTCTTCCCAGGGCAGGGAGAGCGTCTGCCCCTGCCTGCAGCCTCCCCAGGGGAGGCAGCCATCCCAACGCGAGCTGGGCAGGGGGGTGGCCCGGGGCAGGCAGGGGTGTTGGAGCAGATTAGGTGGAGGTGGCTGGATTAGCCGTGTAAAACTGTCTCAGAGACGATTACTTAAAGCAGCGGAGAAGGAAGGCTGGGTGGGGACAGCGCAAGGGCCAGGGGGCTGCCTGTAATCCCCCTAAAGCTGCTTAGGGAGCGTGGTTCCTCCAAGGATACAGCCCAGGGAGGCTGCTGGGGCTGCCTGCCTGTCCTGGGTACCGGTGCTGGGATGCTGAGCTGGGTAGTGGGGTTGCCCCAGCATGGGAGACTGCAGCCCCCTGGCCCCAGGGCTGCCTGGGAGGAGGCTGGGGTGTGCTGCGAGTGAGGTGGCAGCAGCGCTGGAGCCTGAGCATCGCCCGTCCCCAGGATGGGAGGTCAGTGGAGACCGCTGTTTTCCACCTTGGGGAAACTGAGGCACGAGTACCAGCAACTTCTAAGGTAGAGCTGGGAAGGGAACCAGGAGTCCTGGTGCCCGACTGCTGTTTTGGCAAGCGTCCTGTGTATTCTCCAGGGAGAGAAACCCAAGGAGGGGACAAAAGCTGCCCGGGGTGGTGCAGCCCGTCCCCCCGGGGCCGAGGCAGCCCCCTCCGATGCCAGCACTGATCCCAGCTGTGTCAGCTCGCGGGCCTGTGCCAGGCTGCAGTCAGCAAAGCCGTAATCTCCCTTGGCTGGCAGCGCCCCAGCCCAGCAATTAAGTGGCTGACTGAGCTCACCCGGCTGTGGCCATGGTCCCCTCTGGGGAGGGGGTGCCAGGCTGGTGCTGGCAGCGGGGGGCTGAGCCCCGGCTGGCATCGCTGTGGGGTCCCCCGTCTCACCCCGGGGCAGGGTCTGTCCCCACCGGAGCGGGGTGAAGCATACCCCTGCGGTGCACGGCGGTTGCAGGAGGTCACGTAAGCTGGGTGGCTCGCGTCCCTGTAAGCAGCTTCCCTGCTGGGAAGGCATTAGTGGGAGCGAGGGTCAGGTCACTGCCCCCAGCCGGCAGCTCCTGCCAGCTGCCCCGCTGTGCCCCCCGGCCCCCCGCTCCCCTCCTGGGGCTTCCCTGCTCTCCTGCCTGCATCCCTGAGAGCTGGCAGGGGGACTGGGTGACGCAGGGGTGTCCCCTCTCCCAGCGGGACAGGGACAGGGACACTTCTGGTGCTCCAGGGAAGCGTGACACTAAACCCTGGGCAGCTGGTGCCCCCGGGACAGGCACTGCCTGTTCCTGGTGGGCAGCAGCCCGGAGACGGCATGAGCCGGTGCCTTGGCACCGTCAAAGGTCAGCGCTCGGGGGCTGCCGTGGCCGGGTGCTGCGGGGGGTGGCAGCCCTGGCCCCGCTCCCCGTGGCTGGCTCTGCTCCCTCCCCGGGGAGTGCTGGGTCGCAGGGCGGTGGGGGCCGTTACTCACTAATGGGATCTGCCGGCCAGAGCTCCCTGGGGAGCCACTGGTTGCTTTGGGTGCCGTCCCCAGTGCCCCGCTGCACCCACCCCTCGGCATCCTCGAGCATCCCCCCGTGCTGCTGCCAGGGCCGGGTACCGGCTGAGCCCCCCCGATCCTGTGCACCAGCCGAGCCCCCCAAGCCCAGTGACCCAGCCACACTCCCCCAGCCCCCCACCTCCCTCTCTGCCCCTTTCCCAGCTCATTTTACCCCAGTGCAGCCAACCTGAGGGCTGCTGCCCTTCTGGAGGGTGGGGGGGATGCTGGTGCCATCCCTGGGGCTGCCCTCATCCCCCCTCCAAGCTGGCTGTTTTGGGGGTCCCTGGCAGAACAGCACCCTCCCACAGGCTGGCCCCTCCGCAGCGGGGGTCCGGGTGTCCCCTGCCCCTGGTCCCTGCTGGGATCCCCCTGTCCCTGGCCCCCTCCAGCCCTGCCGCCTGAGTCAGCTGTTCCAGGCAGGAGCCATGTGAGGCCGTGCACACATGGCTCCCTGCGCGGCACAGCGCTGTATTTTTAGCAGACGGTATCAAAAGCATAATTATGTCTGTTGTTTAAATGCAGCCTCTTTTCTGGCAGCCCCGGGAGCTTTCAGCTACCTCCCGCTGCAAAGGGCAAGGAGGCACGATGCGGAGCTGCAGGCAGCAYGCTGCCCGCGGGCAGGGGGCTCGGCCGGGCAGGGGCTGAAAGCCCCCCGCATCGCCRCCGGGCAGGTAAGACCTTCCTCCCCCGTGCTGGGGGACACACACAGCACCTCTCTTGCATCCCCCCCCCCACCATCATGTCCTCAAATGCACACCTGCCCCAGGGCTGCCATCACCCCACTGGTGAGGAAGAGGATGGCGGGTGGGAAGTGCGATGGCAGAAGGGGCCGGGGAAGGGGCGTTCGAGGTGACAGGAGTGTGGGAGGACACGGCTGAAGGAATGCTGCATCCCCCCCCGCCCCACAGCTGCCTGTCACGCCGGGGATCCGTCTGTCCCCAGCCAGCCCTGTTCACAGCCTGGCCCTGCCTGCGCGGGCACCGAGAACGATTCTGGCTCCGTGTCCCAGGGCTGGAGCCGCGTCCCTGCTGTGATACCAGAGGCTTTTGCTTGGAGATTTTGGGGACCACACTCGGGTGGGTGCTGGGGACCCCGCTCTGAGGATCACGCAGCATCGCCGGGCACCAAGGGAAACTGAGGCACTGCCTTGCTCTGGCAGGAGGAGCTGGGCAGCGAGCGGGCAGGGGGCTGCCCATCGTTCGTGACTCTCTTCTCCCCACGCCAGGAGCCGTGCTGCCCCATCGCCTGCCCATCACCATGGCTGGCCRGCGGCGGGGCACCCCGGGAGCACGGCGGGGACAGAAGAGGGGCCCGGACTGAGGGCAGGAGACCCCGGCTGCTCCCAGGTAGGTGCTGTCGGGGCCCGGGTGAGCGGGCAGCAGGCAGCTGCCTGCCCTGCCTCTCCGGCGTGCAGGTGGCAGAGGGCTGCCCGTGTCCCTGGCTGCCATCCTAAGCCTTTGGCCCCGGGGGTGAGCTCTTAATTACATCAAAGTATTTGAAGCTGGCGCTGGGCTGGGTAAACAGGAGTCCCAGGCGGGTGGGGGGGAGCCGAGGGGGTGGCACAGGGTGGGCGCTGTGCCCCCGCGCTGGAGCTTGCYGGGACGACTCGTCCTGCCTGTCCTCCCCCGGGATGGGAAGGAGGGATGCGGGGAAGGGAGCATCCAGCACCATTCATCACTGGGTCCTGCATCCCCCTGAGCATCCCCCCGCTGTGCGCGGGGCTGGCACGCAGCCGCAGGCATGGGGGACACCGGCAAAGGTGGGTTGGCTGCGGGCGGCTGCGACGTCCCCYGGTCCCCTCTCCACAGCCGGTCCCACCTGATGGGGACAAGCTGCCTTGCTGCCTCCATCTCCTTACCCCATCCCAGCCTTCACCTTGAGGGCATGCAGCATCCGAGAGCTGCCCGGGGAAGGGGTGAYCCCTGCTGCCCTCCCCTCTGCGGGGGGTAGGAAGGGCAGGGGGTATCAGGGTGCAGCCCCCAGCCTGGGAGAAGCAGCTCTTCTCTCCCCAGCAGCGAAGCGAGAGGGATTAGCGATGCTTACTCACCTCCCCAGGGGAAAGCGGGAGATTAGGGCCGGGAGCAGCGTCCGACCCTGCGGCGGTGGGGCCGTACCGGCGGGGCGGCTGCCCAGGCCACGCCGTACCGGCAGCCAGGGCTGGAGGGGAGCGCAGGCTGCCAGAGCAGTTGGGCTGTGGCCCTAATTCCCAGAAAGCTGCTCGTGTGGGAGTGAGTGTCCTCCCGTGCCCTCCGCTCCGCCGCAGCCTCCAGACTCCTGAAGGTTTGACGTGGGGTTTTTTTTTCTTTTTCTTTTTTTTTTTTTTTTTTTTTTTTTTTTTTAAGCACCGGGTGCAGATTAGCGAAAGCTCTCGCGGCCATCGCGCCCAGTGCTGGGCAGGGGGGGAACGGGGCTGCCTTCCTCTGCCTGCGTCCTTGTCTTCCTCACCTGCGCCGTGGTGGAGGCAGGTAGGTGCGTGCCGGGCTCAGTGCCGGGGCTGGGAGGAGGACGGAGGAGGAGGACGAGGAGGAGGAGGAGGAGGAGGAAGGGCTGGGGCTCTGTGGATGCAGAGAGAGCTGGAGGGGGCTCTGGGCAAGCTGGAGAGGGGGCATGTTGAGTCCATTTTGCATGAGAAAAAGGCTGGGTTTCAGGCTGCTTTCCCAGCCAGAGGTGGCTTGCGGGTCTGGGGGCTACGGAGCCCTTCCCGGGGGTGCCTGGAGCCGGCCCAGGGAGGGCAGGGGACGTGGGCACTGGGGCAGGGCTGACAGGCTCCTCGGCTGCCTGTGCTGCCGGAGCATCAGCGCAGAGAGGGGCTGTTGGGGTACCAGTGAGCCTTTTGCACCGGGACCCCCATCCATCCCCCTCCCCAGTGCTGGAGCATCCCGGGAGCCCCCTGCCCCGGATGGCCACGCATCCCCCCGTGGTCCCAGGGGATGCCGCGGGGACAGTGTCCCTCCACCCCACGTCCTCGCAGCGTCTCTCCCCATCCTCCGGCGTTGAGCGGGGCAGGGATGCCAAGGTTTCTAATTCGGGCGCTTCCGGCCTCCCGCGGTGTCTTTCTGGCCAGCACTTGGCTCGTGGGTGTTCACAGTCCCTCTGCTCGCCCTCTGATTTAAAGGAAAAACCAGGGAGATTGGAGCTCTGGGGCTGGCTGTGCCAAGCCACCAAGGCAGAGCCCCCCCCGGGGGTTTTCTCTCCCAGCAAAGCCTGAGCTGGCAAAACTCAAGCCCAACCCGGACCCCCCCCGGCCCCGATTGCCCTGGGGGACCCTCCACGGGTCGTGCCAGGACAGGGAGGGAGCAGAGGAACCCCGGCCAGTGCCGCTGTGCCGTGGCAGGCAGGCACGGAGCCCGCTCCTGGGGATGGGGTTGGATGGTGGCCAAGCCCCAGAAGAGCTTGCCGGCAGGCTGGCTGCCCCGCAAGGGCTGTGCTGGCCCCAGGGAGGCTTCGCAAGGGCCTCGGGCTCCCCAGCATGGTAGGAGCAGCCCCGCCATGGCTGGGAGCCGAGGGCAGCCGGGACAGCGGGGCCCAGAGATGCTGCCCCAGTGCAGGGTGGGAAATTCCCTCCTGCCCCTCCAGCATCCCCCCGCTCCCTGCTCTTTGCCCTGCCCCAGCAAGGGCTGCTCATGGCCCCTTCCTTGGGGCTTGCCGGCATCATGGTGGCATGTCCATCCCTCTCCCCACCTGACCCCTCCTCGGTTGCTCCCTTGGCACTGCTGCAACAGTCCCGACGGCCGTGGGTATCCGCTGACCCATTCAGCCGTGCCGGGATGCTGCAGACCCTTCCCGGGATCCCTCCTGGCTGCCAGCTCCCCCCCAGCCTTGCCRGAGCCATTATCCCCGGGGAGCGGAGGGAGGGAATGGGAAGAGAGTTTGTCTTTCAGCACCTTCTCATTGCAGGAAGGCGCGGGCTCGCCCACGCCCCAAGCCCTGTCTGGGTCCCCTCCCTGTTCCCTGGCACCCAGCGGGTGCAGCGAGCAGCAGCCGGGCGCCACGGCCCCCTGAACCCTCCCCTCCGCGGCGAGCAGGGCCAGAGGGGATCCCGCTATGGGTTCACCCATGCTGGAGGTGGGATGGGGACTGGCGGATGCCCACTGGCATTGCAAAGGGACCCCGGTGGCACCCGGTGCCCCGAGCCCCGGTCGTGCCCCGGCCAGCAAGGGTTAACCATGGCTCCTCGCTCCCAGCGGGGCCAGACCGCACTGCAGCTGCTGAGCTGTAACCAAGCCCGTGGTCTGATGTTAATCACGCTGCTCGGCTCACGCGGGCCGTGGCCTGCCTTCACCCCATCGCTCTGCGCCCCCGGCCCCGCCAGCCCCCAGGTGCTGTGCCGTGCAGAGCCGAGCCGTGCCGGGGGAGGCTGTGCGGAGCGGCTGTGGTTTATGTAAGGCATGCAAGCTGTGCGCAGGGTGTCCCTGGGACACACGCACACGCACGTTACATAAACCCACCCGGTGCTGCTGGCATCAGCCCCCCTGCCTGGTCCCTTGCCGGGAGCCCAGAAATGGGGGGCTTGACCTACCCCCCTGGGACTGCTGCCCTGTGCAGCCGGCTGGAGCATCACCCCCGGGAGCGGGCAATGGGGTGGTGGGAGCCTGAGGGTTTGGGGTTGGTGTGTCTTGCTGCTGGGAGGTACTGGTGCTGGGGGTGTGCGTGGGGGGGGACGCTGTCTGAGCACTGGCAGGGTGATGGGTCCCGGCTCTTGCCCGGTGGGCTGCGTGGCACGGCTGGGATGTGTGCAAGCCCGGTGGGCTGCGGGGCAGGGGTTTAAATGGCCCCAGGTACTCCTCAGCCCTCGGCAGGCAGCGGCATCAGGATGCTGTCGTAGCAGCCTTGTGCTCTGTGTTAGCCCCTCGGCACCCCTTGGATTGCACCCTGCCCTTCCCACCCATCTGTTGCGGGGTCTGCAGCCAGGAGGGGAGGCAGAGGAGCTCTGCCTTCATCCCAGGCAGCCGGAGGAGGGATGGCAGGAGGGGGAGAAAGCTCAGCTGAGAGACAGGGTGACCCTGGACTGTTGCACAGGCAAGCGGCAGCATGGGTTGAGGCCAGATCCTTAGCGTTTGGGCAGAACTGGAGAGGTCGTGAGCCCCTGGGACCCCCAGCCCGTGGGGTGGCCAYGTGCTCCGTGCCAGGCATGCCACCGCCAGCCCCCCCCGGCACCGGGACTGGGGTGCTTGGCCCATCCTGGCATTTCTCCCATTCCAGTTTCGCCCGGAGCGGGCGGCCGGCGTCTTTCATCGGCGACGGGGCGGCTCGGCCGCGTTGCTGAACAAAGGGCGCTTTCTTTGCACGGGGCAGAGCACACCTGCCCGCCTTGGCACGGCCGCCGGTGCCCCCGGGGCTGGGCGGCACCGCCAGCACCGCGCCGGTTCCTGGGCGTCAGCAACCCCAGCAGCTCGCCCGCCTGCCCGCCCAGTCRCTGCGGGAGCCGGCGGAGGCTGCACGCTCGCAGGGAGCAGAGCCGCCACCGCCGCCTCGTCCTGCCATCGCTCGCCCCAAGATGCTCAAGGCTGCCTAGAGTCGGGGGAAGGTCCTGCTTGCCGCCRCCACCGCTTCCCTGGGTGTCCCTCTCCCTGATCTCCCAGCGCACCGGGAGCCCCCGCTAGTAGGACCATAGGCAGGAGGAGCACGGAGCCCCCCAGGCCAATGGATCAAAAACTCCAGCTCCAGCATTCGGAGAAGAACATCCCCAGGGCCGCCCGGGCGGCTTTCTGCCTCCTCCAGATCCCGGAGCCAGATCCCTTCAGCCTGTGGGTCTAGGTGCTCCCACCCGCCCGGCTTTGCCTCTCTGGGACCCAGCGCCGCTGGCGGAGACACCCGCTCGTCCTCGCCGCTGCAGGGGAGGCGGCGGGGTCCCCGATGGACCCTCCAGGTAGCTGGTTGTACTGTGGGATGACGGGGATGCTCGCCGAGTTGTGGGACCGGCTTCTTGTGCTCTGGATGGGATGAAGGGCAGGGGACAACGCTGCCCCGGCGAGCCCCGGGGGAGCTGGGGGGACCCCAGGGATGGCGTGTGGCAGGGCAGCCTCAGGGCACCGGGAAGGAGCTCTGCTGGGAGCATCTTCCCGGTGCGGGGCTGGATGGGAGAGCCCGGCTGGGTCCTGCACCCTGGAGGGACAGGGTGGGTGTGCCCAGGGTGCCCCCGCGCCCCAGGCTGCCCCTGCTTGGGCAGGGTGCCCCGGGGTGCTTCCCAAGCAGGGGCTTGGGTAGCAGCATGGGCATAGGGAGTTTGACCTCCCCTGGGCAGGGGACGTGACGGGGACAGGYGGCTCTGGGGACACACGTTCCTCCTGTCCCATGCTCTGGTCCCTGTCCCCATCCCGGCTGCCTGCCCAGCCATCGAGGCAGCTCTGTCCCACCCCRGAGCAGGGCTGCAATTTTTCAGGGACCCATGCCCGTCCCCCTCGGCTTCTCCGGCTGCCAGGCAGGGAGGGCAGGAGGGCAAGGGGTGGCGTTTGCTCCGCCGGGAAGGGATGCGATCGCTGACTGCTGCAAGGACTGGCTCTGAACCCCGCATCTGCGTGTGGCCTGGGTCCGGGAGGAGTGTTAATCCAGCAAATCTCCCCAGGCATTTCTACCAGGAGGGGCCTCTGGGAGCTGGGAGCTCCCCCCTCGCTGCAAGCCCTCCTGGGAAGCGCAGCCCAGCCCTGGCCGGAGGCRAATACCTGCGCGGGGCAAGGCCTCCCCACGCTGGGTGCCAGCGGCCGGGCACGGGGCCAGGCTGGGCGCGGAGGGACGGGTGGGTGCAAGGTGCGTCCCGGCCGCCAGCCCCGCCGGGCTGGGCGCAGGAGGGACGGGATGGGGTGGGAACCCGCGCTCCAGCCACGTGCCCTCCYGGATCGTGCATCCCGCCAGATGCCGTGGGGCATGGGAGCCCCAGATCCCCTTGCCGTACTGCGGAGCCTCCCATCTAGCATGGGAGGATGGAGCTGGGGGGTTGAAAGCAGCCCCTCCAGCACCAACCCCCACCATCCCCGTGCCTCAGTTTCCCCCCATTGCAACCCATGCACGGCTGCCCGGGCAGGGTTCRGTGCGGTGTGGTATGCCCCACTGATGCCCCGCTCCCTGCCCGCAGGGTCCGGCCAGCCCGGGACGGCGCTGAGCACCACATGAGCGGCAGAGCAGCATGGCCAGCGACGCGAGGATGGGGGAGACCCCACCGCAGTGGAGGAGAGCCCAGGCGGCAGCACAGGATGCCCGGGGGATGGAGAGCAGTGGGGTGGTCCTGCCCCGGAGCACCGCCGCCGAGCTGGGACTCCCAGGCTACCAGGAGCCCGGCAAGCTGAGCTACGGCACAGAGAAGGGGTGTCCCTGGAGGGGCTCTGAGGGATGCTTGGGGCCGGGCCGGGAGCTCGCCAGTGGCCGGCTGGGCTGCCCCTACCCACCGGCCCCGCCGTGCCTGCGGGACACCCTGTGCCACCCCAAGGATGGAGCCGAGCTCCCGCCGCTGCTGCTGCCCAGGAACGGGCAGCCCAAGGCGGGCTGGGCTGAGCCCTGCAAGGAGCGTCCGGGGCCACGGTGGGCTGAGGCCGTGCTGGCCCCCCTGGCCCTCTACAGCCACGCGTACCACCGCTACCCCCTGTCCTTCCCGGGGCTGGAGAGCCAGCACCCTGGCACCGCTGGCAAGCCCCGCGCCGCTGCAGGGGACGGGGCTGGTGACCCCCCAGCTTTCCGCCACTGCCCCTTCCTCGTGGAAGCCAAGCACAGCCCCTTCCTCCTGTCCTCGCTGCTGCCCACCGGACCCCCGGCTGACCCTCCGTTCGGCGGCAGAGGGACGGAGGGACCGGGGGCGATGGGCAACGGGTGTTTCGCCGGCGTGGACTGGCGCCTGGGCTCCTACGCACCCGCCTGGGGCCAGCCCCTCTACCTGGGGCTCCCACCGAGGTGCAAGGCAGCTCCGGCTCCCTTTGACGACTGCTCCAGCTCAGGGAACAAGGTAGGCAATGCYGGACGGCCGCACCGGCACCTGGCTCTGATGGCCTGGCTCTGGAATGGGGATGCTCAGGGCTCGGCTCCCCTGTGCGCCCCGACTTCTTTGGGTGATGCCAGGCTCCAGCCTCAGCTGAACCCGGCTGGGAGCAGTGGGTTGCGAAAGGCGATGCTGGCACCCGTGCCAGGGCAGGGCCGGGCTGCACCTGGCGTCGGCGGCCCCCGAGCGGGACGCAGCCCCCCGCTCGCTCCTGCAGCTTGTCAGAGTGGCAGCGCGGTGGCAGGGGGGGGTCCCAGCCCCCCAAGGGATGGGGCAATGCATCCCTGGGGGGATGATGCTCTCCTCCCCGGGGCAGCCCTGTAGCATGATGCAAGCCCCCGGGCTGAGTCACGGAGGCAGGAGCCACGGCATGGAGGCGGTGGAAGGCAGAGCCGCCAGCTTGTGGGTGCGCCCGTCGCACCCCGTGCCGCTGAGGCTCCCCATTCCTTTCCCACGCAGGCAGGGGTGACACGGGCACCCCATGGGCTCGGCCACCTGCGGCTGGAAAGCACCGGGCAGCTGCCCAGCTCGGGAGCGTGGTGGGGGGAAGCTGAGGCAGGGCCACGGGATGCTCCCCATCACCACCTCCCAAGGATGTGGGTGACAGAGGCAGGGACAGGGACCCACATCTGGGGCGACACCAGCCTTGACAGCCCCTCTGCTCCCCTCCAGGAGTTTTACCCGAAGAAAGAGCCCGGCTTCCACCCCCCGGCCAAGGACCAAGCACCATCGCAGCTGCTGGGCCAGGGCCAGACACGGCAGGACGGAGACGCGGAGGGGGAACCGGTGGTGCCGGAGCCACCGGGAGCCCCGTGGAGGGATGGCCAAGTGGGGGGCAGCACGGCAGTCCCCGCTCCCCATGCCTGCACGCCTCCCCCCAGCGCCAGCCACCCCCTCTTCCTCCTGCAGCCCGGTGCGGCGGGGGGCTGCGGGGGCCCCTGGGTGGGCACACGGCCCCACGCCACCGATTTCCCCCCGGAGCCGGGGCCAGGTCGGCCCACTGAGCCCAAAGATGCATGCCTGGCGTACCAAAGCCTCCAGCCTGGCTCGCCGCCAGGACCAGGGGAGCCTGACCCATCGCCTCCGCTCACGGACGGGCACTACCCGCCGGCCCTTGCCAAGCCAGAGCTGCCCCTGGCTTGCCTCTGCACCATGCCGGGCTGCGACGGGTGTCCAGGGGTGGGCTGTAGGGCGCTCAGCCCCTTCGAGCCCACCCTGGGCAGCCCAGGGGGCCGTTTTCCATGCCCACCCAGCAACCACACCAAGCTGAAGAAGACCTGGCTGACGCGGCACTCGGAGCAGTCGCTGCCGCGCTGCAAGGCTCCCCGGCGGGATGGCGGCCCCGAGCCRGCCAGCGAGGGCAAGCGCTCGGCCAAGCGCCCGCACGGCACCGCTGACGGACCCCGCGCTGCCGGTGAGGGCGCCGGGGCGGCCAAGAGGGGCACAAAGGCCACCGAGCATGTGGCTGCAGCGTGCCCAGGTGATGGCACAGAGAGCGGAGGTGACGCGGAGGAGAGGAGGATGGAGCTGGGAGAGAGAGGTAAGGCAGGGGGGTGCACGGTGAGTCCAGGGAGAGGGCGGTGGCAGAACTTGATCCCCGGGGAAGTTTTGCATCCCGGTTCCCAGCACCCACAACACGAGCCGGGAACGCGTGAGGACTGGGAAACCTGCTGCGCTTGGGTTTTTCCCGGCACGACTGGGTCTGGCAGCGACTCCCAGGGCAGGGATTTGTAGAAATGGCCCTTTGGGGCAGTGCAGCACCCTCGGGTGTGATGCCCGGCAGGGCGGCAAGCACCATCGCTGCGTCAGAGCCCTCCTTGGGGAAGGTGTCGGCATCTCAGCCCTGACCTCTGCAGTTCTCCAGCCCTACTTTCCAGCCCTACTTTCTGGCCCAGTTTCCAGCCCCCGCCGTGGCGTGCCAGTCCCTCCCGGCTGGTGTGTCCCCATGCACAGTGTCCCAAAGCACCTCCTGTCTCCCCCAGACCTGCCAAGCCACGCCGGCCCGGAGCCGCGGGAGCCGTGGTGCCTGCAGAGCGTGCCCTGCACCGCCCTGCCCGAGAGCATCCCGCGGTGCTGTGCCTGCGCCGCCCGGGCCACGGGGGACCCCGAGGGTGAGGAGGAGAAGGAGGATCCCCCCGAGAGCACCTGCAGACTGCTGCACTTCCGCAGGTGAGCCCGAGGCTCCTGGGGAGCTCACAGCCCTGCCCAGGGCGGGGGGCTCCTGGCAGCCCATGTCGGGATGCATGGAGCATCCTCTCCCATCACCTCGCTTTGGAGCATCCTCTCCCATCATCCTGCTTTAGAGCATCCCTTCCCATCACCCCACTTTTGAGCATCCTCTCCTGTCACCCCGCTTCAGAGTATCCCCTCCTGTCCCCTCTCCCGCAGGTTTGCCTTCGGGGATGGTGGGGAGCTGAGCGTCGATGGCTTCTGCACCCTGGGGGAGGCGGAGGGGGAGACGCTGCGGCTGGAGGCAGCTGGCCCTGAGCGAGGGAGCCGGAGCGCAGGCAGCAGCCTCTGCCTGGCCAAGTACCTGCTGGGGGTCCTGGGGGACCCCTTCTGCGAGGCCGTCCGCAGGGACAGGGACACGTGGCTGGGAGCCCCCGGCGGGCCCGAGGGTAAGCGGGGACCAGGGTGGGGGGGTGACACTGGGGGCACTGGGGAGGCTGAGGGCTGTGTTTCCCGCAGGGGTGACGGCCTGGAGGCGGGGGGAAGGAGCCCCCCAGCTCTGCGACGCCTGCCAGCGAGGCTTCTTCAACTCCCACTGGAGCTGCGCCAGATGTGGCTTCCAGCTGTGCCCTGACTGCCACCGCAGCAGGCAGGAGGCTGATGGCCATGGTATGGGGACGGGGGGGCTTGCAAAGGGGGTGTCAGCCCCGCGGGGGCTTAGTGGGGACGAACGCACCCTCTCTCTGATGCAGAGGGTCCAGCGCGGCCGCATGACTGCATTCCCGGGCGAGACCACCACGTCGCATCCCTCGTCCCCACGCAGTTCGTCCCCACCTGTGGTGAGTGTTGTTCCCCCCCGGCCCCAGGACCCCCCCTGCCCGGGGCTGACCCGCCTGTCCCCATCCGTCCCCAGTCCTGACCCGGCTCTGGAAGCTGCTGCACGAGGTCCGGGCCAAGTTCGGCATCGAGTCGCACTGTCCCTGCAGGGAGGGGGCTGCGGAGCAGAGCCCAGCAGAGCCCCTGGGGAGCAGGCAGGTACAGGGGGGCTGTGGATGGGGGGGAAGAGGGGATGCAGGTGCACCCCAACCCCTTCAAAAGGGTGCCCGGGGGGGTTGGTTGGGCACGATGGCGGGGAGGGGACCAGCYCTGGGGACAGGGGACGTGGCTCCTCTCCGGATGCCCGCATGGACCGGGGTGTTCCAGGAGCCGCCGGGGACCGCGGTGCCCACCCTCCTGCCCAGCAGCGATGGCCGAGCCGACACCTCCCGGCCCATCAAGGAAGGTAGGGCCGRCTGCAGCCCCCCCGCTGCGGGGACAGCCCTGTTCCTGGGGGGGTCGGGGATGCTGCACCGCATCCCCTACCGGGTGCCAGGTGGGGGGCGAGAGGTGGAGGAGGGCACGGGCAGCCCTGACCCCTTTCTCCCCCAAGCAGAGAGCCCCGAGGGGGGGCCACCATCGCCGGGGCAGCCGCCCCCCCGGGGGGCCGTGCAGACCGCCACCCTCTGCGACCTCCTCGCCTCCACCGCCGTCAAGCTGTGCCTGGGGCAGGACGGGGTGCGCATGGCCTTCGCCCCCGTCTCGCCCGCCTTGCCCAGCGTGAGTCCTGGGGTGGGCAGGGCACCCCCCTCGGCAGGGCTCGGGGGGGCCGGGGTGGGCTGATGGGGCTCCCACCTTGCATCCCCCGCCACCCAGGACAACCGCCTGACCAGCATCCTGGACAGCATCATCGCCCGCGTGGTGGAGAGGAAGATCCAGGAGAGGCAGGCGGGGGCTGAGCTGACCCCCCCCAGCCCCCCCGGTCCCCCTGGTCCCCCTGCCTCCCACTGCATCCTGGCACCCAGCGGGCTGCTCTGGCTGCACGACCCCAGCCACGCCAGCAACTACAAGCTCTTCCAGGAGCACTGGCGGCAGGGCCAGGTGAGCCCCCCCCTCCCTGGGGATGCATGGCAGCACCGCGGACCCCCGCAGCCCCCCCCCCCCGGCTCTGCTGAGCCCTGGCTGCCCCGGCAGCCCGTCCTTGTTTCAGGGCTGCAGAAGAGGCTGGAGGGACGGCTGTGGGGGCCGGAGTCCTTCCGCCCGGCCGGGGGGGAGCAGGCGGTGGAGGTGGTAAACCTGCGGGCGCCGGCGAGCCGTGTCAGGATGAGCAGCCAGGAGTTTTGGGATGGCTTCGCTGCCAGCGCAGGTGAGCGTGCAATGAGTTTGTGGGGTCCCAAGTGCAATTCTGGGGTGTAAGGCGGCGGGGAGCCAGCCTGCGCATCCCTCCCTCCCCGGGAGGTGCCCGGCAGCACGACGCCAGCATCCCCGTGTGTGATGCCGTGCTCCATYCTGCAGCATCCCCGGAGCCGGAGCAGGGTGGTGGGGACCTGCTGAAGCTGGAGAGTGGCTTTGGGGACATGGAGCTGTGTCGGTAGGTGACAGCAGAGGCTTCACCGGGGTGGGATTCCCCCTCCCCGGCAGCCCGGTGCCCCCTCCCTTTGCCTTGCAGCAGCGGGATGCATCCCGGTGTGGGATGCAGCGAGCAGGGCTGGGGGCAGCGGGGTGGCTCTGCCAGCACCGGTAGCCGGTGCCCTGGCCTCGAGCACCRTGCCTGTGCTGCAGGGCCGCCAACCTGAGCGCCAGCCTGCCGCTGCCGGAGCACTGCGGGCCCGCYGGCCGCCTCAACCTGGCCACCTACCTGCGGGGCCAGCGGGACCGGCGCTGGCTGCGCCCACGCATCTGCGTGGCTTATGGTGAGTGCCGCCCGGCAGCACCGTGACGCCCGGGGTGGGGGGGCGAGCTAGGGTCCCCCCACCCATGACGAGGCTTGCCCCTCGCCCACCGCCCTGCTCCTGCTTGCAGGCGTGCATCCCCAGGACCGGACCATTGGGACCAAAAACTTGACGGTGGAGGCAGCCGACTCCATCAGCGTCCTGGTGCACACCGCAGCGTGGCTGCCTGAGCGGCCGGTGGCACGGCAGGGTAGGGTGGGTGCGTGTGGGGGTCCCCCCACCCCAGCCCCCCCACCGACCTCAGCACGGCCGCGGGCTCGCCGCCATCCAGCGCCGCCGCCACCGTTGCTGCGCCCCGATCCCCAGCCCCCCTGAGCACCCCTCTGCCCCCAGATCTCCTCCTGCAAGCCGATGCTGACAGCATGGATGCGCTGCTGAAGGAGCGGCTCTGGGAAGCCGGCAGCCGGCCCGGTGCCCTGTGGCACATCTTCCGCGCCGAGGATGCCAGCCGCATCCAAGACTTCTTGCAGAAGGTGGGTGCCATCACCCCCCGGAGCAGCCCTGGCCCCCCCCGGCCCCCGGCTCTGCTCAGCCCCAGCCCCCCACAGGCGTGCAAGGACCAAGGGCAGGAGGGGGTGGCTGCGGCGGAGCCCCCCGGCCGCTATCTGGACCTCTCGCTGCGGAGGCGGCTGCGTGAGGAGTGCGGGGTGAGCGGCTGGACCCTCCTCCAGTTCCTGGGGGACGCAGTGCTGGTCCCCGCCGGGGCTCCCCACCAGGTAGGTAGCTCTGCAATGCCCCCGGGGGCAGCTATTTGGGGTGCAGCTGTGCCAAAGCCCCCTGGGGAAACTGAGGCACCTGACGCTGCTGTGCCTCGGGCAGGTGCAGAGCCTCACCGGCACCATCAGCGTGGAGCAGCGGTTCCTCTCGCCAGAGAATGCCACCCGCCTCCGGGACCACAGCACCCACCCCCCTGGGGCCGCACGCCAGCTCCGCGCCCAGGTGGGTGGGTGGTGGTTTGGGGGCTGGGGGGGGGGTCCCGGTGTGGGGTGCGTGGTGCTGACCCCCCCTTTGCACCCTTGCAGCTGGACGGCATGATCTTCTCCGCTGTGCGGGAGGCTGTGGGCGTCCTACGGGGCTGCAAGTGAGGTGGCCGYGGCACGCCGGGAGGATGCTCGAACAAAGCCAGCGCTGCTGGCCACGGCCACGGCCAAGACACTGCGGGGAGCCGGGGCCGGCCGCCTCTCGCTTGGTGCTTTGCTCTGCAATCGCCCGAGGAGGCTCGGGGCGGGAGCGGGGCAGCTGGGGAATAAAGTGTCTGCAGCGTGCCGGGGCCACCGGCAGCACCAGCGCCCGCCTCGGCATCTCCCTCCCATGTGGCATCGGCCCCTTCATCCCCATCCACGGTCAGGGATGCCCCGGTGGCCCGGGGATGGGGTGGGGTGGGGTGGCAGAGCCGGGGTCTGGCAGTGTGCCCCGGTGGCACGGGGTGCTCCCAGCCCTTGGCGGCTGGCTGARGCCACTGGTGAGATGAGTTTGGCGCGGTCTCTGTGCTGGCAGCCTCACAGAGAACTGGAAAACATCTGGACATCGCGGCTCATCGCTGCCCAGAGGTTCGGGGTCCCAGAGTGCAACTCCATCCTGCCCTGCCGCGGGAAAGCAACCGGCACAAAGGCCTGTCCCAAGGACAGAAACATCCCTGGAGCACTGTGCTCCGAGCGCCGGGGTGCAGGGGAATCGCTCTGCTCCGTGCAGGACCATTGCCTGCAGCTGCCCTAACGAGAACCGGGGCGGGGGGGGGGGGGAACTGGGCTGGCCCCCGTGCACGGTGCCCCACGGCCGCTGCACGGAGGCTCAGTCCCTGCACGCTGTGCCCTGCGCCAGCCGCAGCGTGCAACATGCACCCTGCACCGTCCCACGCACTGCACAGCACCGCAGGAGATGGACCAGGGGCTGTGCAGTGCATGCCATGCACCCTGCAATTAGCGCCCTGCAATTAGCGCCCTGCAATTAGCGCCCTGCAACTGGCGCCCTGCAATGGGCACCCTGCAATGGGCACCCTGCAACGGGCACCGTGTAATTAGCACCGTGCACTCAGCACCGTGCAACGGGAGCCGCGCAATCAGCACCGCCCGGGCACCGCGCACCACGCACTCTGCACCACGCAGAACCTTTCCACGCCCCTCCCGGTCCCTTTAAGACCAAGCTCCGCCCCACAGCCGTGCGGTGAAGTGGCGGCAGGACTAACCAATGGGAAGCGAACTAGCCTCGCGGGGCGGCCAATGGGCGGCGAGCGAGGTGGGCGGGGGCCGGGCGGCGGAGCCCCGGGACGCGGTGAGTCCCCTGGCGCATGCGCGCGGGCAGGCGGGGGCTGCGGGCGCCCTGCGCCCCCCTCCCTGCGCCCCTTCCCTCCCCTCCTGCACTCCCCAAACACCCCCCCACCCCGCTGCACCCTGCGCCCCCCCCAAACCCTTCCCCTGCTGCACCCTGCAAACCCCAACCCTTCCCTTATTGCACCCTGCACCCCAAACCCTGCCCC
>JAYKAV010000889.1:2341354-2373054 GCA_035582835.1 Phoebastria nigripes | reverse complement strand
TGGAGGAGTATTTGGGGTGGAGGGTTTGGAAAGGTCCCTTAGCCCTAAAACTGCTCCGGGGGGGCAGCCCTGGGGTGGGGACGGACCCCCGTGCAAACCGGGCATCGGGATGGGGACAGCCCCCCGTGCACCGGGACGGGGATAGCCCCCCATCCACACCTCGCACTGGGATGGGGACAGCCCCCCGCGCACACCAAGCACCAGGGTGGGGACACCCCCCCCCCCCCCCCAGCTCACCTCTTCCCACAGCACAACCCGGTAGAAGCCAAATTTTATGATTTTGGTTTGTTGTTGTTTTTTTTTTAATCCTTAAAAAAAAAAATGTTTCTACAATTAAAAACAAGCCATGATGAACATAGCTGCTGGAAAGCAGCCCAGGGCCCAGCCCGGGTCCCGCCAACGCCAGGGAAGGTGCAATTAGGTGCCCCAAGCAGCCCCCACCACTCTGCGTGTCCCCCCCGGTTGCTTGGTCCGCAGTGCATCTGCACCCACCCCTGCAAGTGGGTGTCCCCGGGGGGGCTGGGGTGCTGCTTGGTACAACTGGACCTGCACCGGGGACAGAGCCGGCGGCTCATGACCTTGCAACCAGGAAATCTCTGACCCAAAACCAAGGTGCTGGGACGGGCGAGAAGGCAGCGAGCCTGCGAGGGGCTCGCCACCCTCCAGCCCTCGCGCCAGAGAAACTACAAACCCACAGACGGAGAGTTTATATGTATATATATATATATATATATAAAAAAAATAGATGTGCATAGTTGTAGCGTTGATACTGATGGTTAAAAAACAGATACCAGGCTGGTCCTGCACGATCCACGTGCAGCCCTACGTTCTGCTGAGAGATGCCCGGTCCGGCAGGTACGTCTGCGGGTCGGGTGCTGCCCCGGGGCCGCTGCAGCACTGGTCACATCGCAGACTTCATCTCCCACTCCTGGAGAGCGGCCGAGACGGGTGGTCAACCCGCCACGTCCCAGCGCCGTGTGTGGTACCCGGCTCACCTTAACTCTGCCCACCCCACGCAGCTCCCAGCTGGTACCTTTCTCTTCTGCAGCACTTTTCCCTTCTCGACGATGACCGGGGAGGGAGATGGCTTCAGGGCACTCTTCGCTGATGCCGTGCGCTTCAACAGCGGCGCGAGGAATGAGCCCTGCCGGAAAAACGGAGCGGAGAGAGGGCGATGCCTGCCCTCCCAAACCTTCACACTCCCTGCAGCCCGTGCCCTCCCCAGTGCCTGTCCCCGCTGCCCCCCCACCTCGGAGCCAGCCGAGCTGGTGGTGGCGGCGATGTGGCCCTTCAGCGACTTGCCGATGGCCAGTAGGTTCATCTCAGAGCCGGCTTTCAGCCTGCCCTTCATGCGGCAGGCCCTCTCCAGCTGCCCCACCTTCTCCTCCAGCTTGGGGAAGGCTCTCTTCCCTGCAAGGACAGCAGGGGCACTGCCAAGCCCGGGCACCCCTCGACCCTGCCGGCTGCTCGGGCAAGGGCCAGGCACCCCCTGGCACAGGGGCAGAGCCCCTCTGCGGTCCTACCGATGAGGATATCCAGCCCGTCCCGAGCCCCTTTCCTCTCAGGCAGCGTCAGGGTGCGCTGGGACCGGGAGAGATCCCTGCTCCGGAGCTCAGGGCTCACCTTCGCCCGCTGYGGGCTGGCAGCCCTGCCCCGGAGAGCTGCCGCTGATGCTGGGGAGGAAGGGCAGAGGAAGGATGCTCGGGAGGAAGGGCAGAGGAATCACAGCACAACACCGTGCTCATGGGCACCGCAGCCTCCATCCCAGCACGTGGGGCTGCGGTGCACGGGGGGACCCTGCTGCTCCCCTGGATGGAGCATCCAGCCCCTGCTCACCTGCCTGCGAGGGCAGGGCACTGCCCGGGGCGTTGCTGCAGGCACCGGTGAGCAGTGCAGACATGGGTCTCTTGCACTGCCCTTGCACTGCTCGGTCCAAGCTCTGCTGCTGCGGATGGAAGCCCAGGAGAAGCCCGTGGGCAAGCGGACAGTGGGAACCCTTCCCCCTCACCCTGGGCCTCGCATGGGGGGTCCAAGGGGCATCAGCCTGGAGGTTACCAGCTGCTGCAGCCGCTCCACGTTGGAGTAGAGGTGCTTGGGGGCCTCGGCTGGCGGGAGCTGCCCGAAGGGGTCGTCCATATAGGCGTTGGGGGTCGGGACACGGCGCAGCAGCAGCCCGCTGCAAACAAGAGGGGGGTCCCATTACTGCCCGCAGCCCCACAGAGGAGCAGGAGGGCTGGGGCCGGCTGTGCCCTGGTCAGCGTCTCCTTACCCCGCAGCAGGGCAGCTGCTGGCATTGCCCAGCCTGGGGGTCTCGGTGTGGGGGCTGTTGCCGGCCGGTTCCCCTCCTCCCCTGGCCCGCAGGGTCTTCAGCCAGGCTTCCCTCTCCTCGTCTGAATGGGTCTGGCATGGGGCAGAGGGTCCAGGCTCAGCGGGTCCCCCCCCAGTGAGGGACGCAGGGGGCTCGGGGGTGCTGCAGCAGTTGCTCACCTGCAGCAGGGCAAGCTCCCGGCCCCGCTGGGCGATGCGGATGCGGAGGCGCTGGGGAGAGCCGGTGGCCGCCCCCGGTGAGACCTCGCAGCCCTCCAGCCGCAGGGCGCAGACGGGGCGCTGGGCACCGCCGGGCTCGGGGAACATGCGCAGGGCTCCCTGCCGCACCGCGCACCACAGTCGCTGCCACCGCCCGCGCAGCCGCACCGCCAGGAAACCTATGGGTGCATCCCCCATCAGCGGTGGCACAGGGTGCAGGGACACCCCCTCGCCCGGTCCCCACGCACCGCACCTCCTTTAGCGTCCTCTCCAGGCCGGGGGCTGCGGGCAGGGCTCTGCTGGGAGCAATCCTCCTCCTCCTCCTCCTCACCAAGCTGGGACCTGGCAGCCTGAGAATGGAGATCCAGAGAGCCCCGTCCCCTGCAGGTTTTAAGCCCCCTGCACCCTGACCCCCACCCCACAGCAATGCAACCCTCCCCAGCATCACCCAGTGGGGACAGTGGGACAGGGAATTGGGATGTATTCTTGACACCACTGGCAGCCCCTCTCCCGTGCCTGGGTTTCCCGGGGGAGGACAAGCGACCCACCCTGCTGAGCCTCGAGGAGGGCGATGCTGGGACGCTGATGGCTGCCAGCCCACTCGGGGCGTCGCTGCTGACCTCTTCAATCACCTGCCGAGGAAGAGGGGGAGCGCTGCAGCCCTGGGCTCCCGCTCCCCCATCTAATGGGGCTCCAGGCACCCCCAGGATGGGAGAGGAGTTGGGGACAGAAAGGGTGGTCCCCAGCCACCTTGGGAGCACCCCAGCAGGGCTGTGCCCCCGTTTCTCCCTACCCACCCCTCCCTCCTGCCCACGCAGAGCTCTGCCAGGCTGCAACACCTCCAAACCTTCCTCCAGTCCTCAGCCTGCTGCCGGCTCTGGAAGCCGATGACCAGCACCTCGCCCGCCGTCCCTGTCACCTTCAGGGCGTGCGGCATCTTCTTGCCACGCTTGGCTTTGTAGGTGACACGGCAGCCCCGCAGGTCCAGCTCCAGCACTGGCTGCAGATCGGCGGCACATCTGAAGCACTGCAGAGGCACGTCGGGGTTGGCAGAGCTCAGGGACCCCCTCCCACCCTCCATCCATCCTCCTCCAGCCGCTCACCAGCAGCACATGCTCCCGGACGATGAAGAGCTGCTTTGCCCACTGCCCCAGCCAGCGCTTCCTCCAGAGGAAGCCGCAGAGCTGTGCCTCGGGGCGGCCGGGGGGCTCGGCATCGGGGCCAGCGGCCGGTGGCCGCCGCAGGTAGCGGGCACAGTCCGTCACGCCGTCCTCATCCTCCCCGTACGACTCGTAGTGGCTGCTGTCGGTCTCGGCACCGCCTGAGAGCCGGGACAGTGTCAGGGCGCTGGGTGCATGAGGGTGCCGGGGAGGGGGTGCAGTAGGGTGCTCACCAGAGCCAGTGCATCTGCCGGGGCCAAGGGGTTCGGCATCTTCATAGGAGCCGTCGGCTGGTGGGGATGGTGAGATGCCCGGCACCTTGCTCTGRGGAGAGAAGGGGTGCTCCGAAGGTGCTGCCCTCCGGTGTGAACCTCACAGGGTCCCTGAGGGACTGCCGGGGGGCTGTGCCCGGAGCTGGCAGGCAGCACAGGAACCTTCCCGGCCTGGCCGGACCCCCGTGCGAGCGAGGTTGCAGTGCACGGATGGCCATCGGGTGCCCCTCTCCCATCCCCTGTCCCAGCACAGTGCTGCTGCCCAAGCCCACCCGCACACCCACAGCCCCCCACCCCTCCGCTGCCCACCCTTACCCCTCCATGCAGGCTCAGGGTGCTGGCCGGGCGGCACTCGCAGGCTCTCCCTCCCATTGCATCCGCTGTCCTGGTTCCTGGGGGGAAAAGCAGGAATGGCAGCGGTGTGCCGGCTCGGTGAGGAGCCGGGCATCCCCGGCCGCACACGATGAGCTGCTGGTGGAGATGGTGTGCGGGTCAGAGCGTGCGACTCACCCGGGCTGGCCCGGCCCTGTGGGATCCCTGGGGAAGGCGAGAGGCAGYGCATGATCATGTATTCTGCATCCTCTGCTGCGGGGGGAGAGCCCAGTCACAGCCCCGCTCCCGGCCCCTTCCCTGCTGCCCGCCAGAAGGTAACCGGGGGCCTCCCCGTCCCCCCACCCACAGACCCGCGCTCACACAGAGGGCTCTGCAGCCGGGAGAGGAGATCAGCCACCGACTTCTTCTTGGCCCGAGCCGCGGCGCTGAGGCTTTCCTGGTCCAGGATGAGCAGGAAGGACCGCAGGTCCGACAGCAGCTTGTCCAGGTCTGCAGGTGACAGAGACGTGCCATCACACCCTGCCAGAGGAGGGTGCGGGCAGGGATGCCCGTCCCCTGCCCGCCGCACTGGGCAGGGCTGGCAGGGGCTCTCCCATGCCAAGCAAACAGACGTGGGGGTTACGTGCCCCGTGCCGCCGGCTGTGCCCCCGCTGCCGGCACCTACTCTGGCTCTGCACAATCCCGCTATTGACGGGCCTGGGGTGCCGGGGGAGGATGAGGAGGGGGGACGGGGACCCGCGCCGCTGAAGGCTCCTCTGTGTGTGCTCACAGAGCGGGTTTGTTCCCGGTTGGGCGAGGGGAGATGTGGCTGGGGGCTGTGCCGGGCAGCTCCTCCGTGCTGAGGAGGAGGAGGAGGAGGAAGCATGGCACATGAGAGCAGCTGATGAAGGCTGCTCCGGGCACGCCAAAAATGTTAAGCATTTACCCACTGCCCACTCCAAGGGCAGGGAGCAGGGTCGGGGCTYAGCACCAGCCGGGGACCCCGACCCTGCCGTGCCAGGAAGGAGGGATGGAGCGGGACAAGGAGCTGCTTTGTGCCTCCTYGTCCTGGCCGGGGAAGATGGGAGTCCTGCGCCCTGCACAGTGGGATGGGACAACACTGCCTCCGCCCCCAGCCCCCCTGAGGTGGGGGAGACCCGGAGGGCTACGGGCACGGGGAGAGGGTCCCTCCAGCCCTGAACGGTGGCGGCTCCGTCAGCTCTGGGTCCATGCAGGCGTTTCCTGCGCTGGAGGAGCACGTGGCAGAGCAGGACCACGCACACCCCCAGCCTGGCCCCTCGCCCTGCTCCTGCAGAGACCCCTCGCCCTGGGCACCTCCGGCTGCCTCCATAAGAGCAGGCAGATGCCCCCCTGATCCCCCCCTGGGTCGCTGCCCGCCTTTTCCCAGCTCCTTCCTGCTGTGCATCTGGAAGTGGTTTGCATCRCTCTGCTCCGGCCGCTCCGGGCTCRGCTCCCTGCTCCCAGCTGGGATAAAATGTTGCAGACCCGCTGTCGAAACCCACTGCCTCCTGGCACAGGGCCTGGCTGTGCCGGCTCCCCCCACGCCGCCCTGCTCTGCTCCCATCCTCCCTCCTCACCATCCGCCTGCCATTTCCCAATTGGAAGAGGGACAACCCCAGCGAAGCCACAGCCGGCCTGGATGCTGCCCTGGTGACTCCCYGCAATGCCTCAGGCGACCCCGGCATCCCCATGCCCTGCCACATCCCTGCATCCCGCATAGCTCCGGGCTGGCGGGGATGCAATGCACCCCAAAGACAGCAGCAGCCCCCGGGGGAGGTGAGGGCAGGCAGGGGGAAGGAGCCYGCCGATCCCATGTGTGTTACAGGGGACACGGGAGAAGCCCCTGCGGCGGTGCTGGCACGGAGGGAGCACTGTCCCCCTCCCCGGTGTCCCTGGCCAGGGAGCACACACCCCTGCCCGGGGGGAAAGGAAACATCTGGCAGGGCAGCGAGGCTGAGCAATGCCGGAGCTGGGCCCAAACATCTGGATTTCCCTGGAAACTGGGGAAGGGAAGGGGGGGACCAGCTCCCTGGGGGACTGGCGGTGGGGCTGGGGCAGGGGCTGGCCAAAGGGACCTGCGGGCAGAGCGTGAGCATGGTGGGGATGGAGACTGTCCCTCGTGCCCAGTGTGCCTGGCTCTTCCTCTCCCTCCCTTTCTCCTCTCCTCCGCCCAGGCCAAATTCCTCGGCAATGACATCTCCGTCCACTCACCCCCTCAGCCCTCCCTGCATCCTCCCCCTGCGCTCCCCCCGGCCGGCCCCGATGCCCTCGGTGGGGCAGGGGAGCCATGCCCGGTGGTGCCCGGCCGTGCCCGCAGCCCAGTGCAGAGCAGGCAGGGGCTGTCCTCACCCATGAGGCCGCGCCAGCTGCCTGCTGCCGGGGCCAAGGGAAGGCAGCCGAGATGAAAAACAGCTGCCTCGGTCTCCAGGGCGGGAGGAAAACGCCCCCCAAACACACAGCCATCTCCTAGCAAAGCGCCCTGCTCCCASGGGACATGGCCTAGCCCGATGGCATCCTCACCCTCAGAGGAGGAGGAGGAGGAAGGAGAGGGCTGCCCAAGGGATGCCACGGGAGCGCACGATCCCCAGGTGATGCCAGCACCAGGGGAATTCGGGGCTGGCACCTCTGCCCTGTGGCCACGTGCATTTTTCTCCATGCAATGAGGGGCAAGAGGTGCCCGGGCTCAGCCCTGCTCCCCATGCAGAGTTCAGGGGGGAGCAGCGGCTCGGGGGCACCCCAGGGCCCCGCTCCGGCTCTCGCCCAGCACAGGATGACTCAGAGGAGGAGGCTGGAGGCCGCCCCGAGCCTGGAGCTGCTCCTGGCCGCAGCGTGACCCATCACTGCGGGGAGGCTCCGGGCCACGGCTCGAGGGCGGAGGCGCTCCCCCCACTGCCGCTGCGCCCCCAAATTGCCCCAGGGAGAGTGCTGGCAGAAGCCCTGGCATCCCATATCCTGCCACGGCACCGTGCACCGGCACCCCACCGCAGCCCACTGTGTTCGGGGGCACCCAGGCACCCCGTCCCGCCTCTGACACCCCGAGCCCTGACACCCACGCCTTGTCCCTTCCACCCCTTCCCTCCCCAGCACCCATCCCACAGCCCCACGCACCTTCCCACCGCCCCAGACCCCCACTCTCCCCCTTTTGCACGCTCTCCTCCTTCCCGTGCACCCCCTTTCCCTTCCACACCCCCTTTGCACGCTCGCATCCCCGTGGGCACCCCCACGCCCAGCCGCACCCGCGTGGGCACCCCCACGCAGCCTCACGCACACCCTCTGCCCTCTCTTTCACCAGGCTTGCACCCCCCTGCAGCCTTGCACCCCTTTGCACCCCCCCGTACCTCTCTGCCGGGCCATGGTGCGGGCGCGCTCACATCGCGGCGGGGCTGGGACCGGCACCGGGACCGGGACCGGGGCCGCGGCAGCGCTGGCCCGGCTCGGCTCGGCTCGGCCCGGCTCGCACACGCCCTGCGGGCCCCCAGCACAGCCCGGCCGGGGCGGGGGGGAGGCGGGGAAGGGCTCCGCATCCTCCTCGGAGCACCACCGCCATCTGCAGGGACCTGGGGCCGGGGGCGGGCGGGGAAAGCAAAGCAGCGGAGCCGGGCTGGATAAAGCCATTTCACCTTTAATTGTAAGCAAAAAATCACTCTCACGCGGATTCTCCGACACCAGCAAATAAAATAAACTCTAACAAAACAGAGAAAGTGAATCACTGTAGTCCAGTCAGAAAACAACCCATATTTATATATATATTTATAGATATGTCGTTTGTAGAGTAGCAGTGAAAGGCAAGTATGGGCCAGTGATTTCCCGATAAATTACATTCTTTACATCCCAACAAGGTCTAGCGGCTGGAAAGTGGCTGGAAACAGAAACCGGGGAGTGTGGGGGGCCGGGGGTGCGGGGGCAGAGGGGTCCTGCCCAAAACATGTGCCCGAAGAGGGGATGGGAGAGGTGCGAGAAGGGAAGGTGCTGCCTGGTGCCGAGCCCTGCCTGCACGGCCGCGGGGGGCCAGGCAGCGCTGCCCAGACCCCGGCGGCCACGGTGCCCATCGAGCCGTGCCCTGCTCCTTTCTGCCTGACTGCATTGCCCCGTTCATCGCCCCATTGCCCTGCTGCATCCCCCAGTGCATCACCCTGCTGCAGGCACATCTGCAGTTAGAAATGCAGCAGGAGCTGCCCCAGGATCCCACTGGGACCTCCGCTCTGCCACCCCCTGCCCCATCCCGCGGTGCTCCACCTCGCCAGCGTCCCAGCCCTGCCCTCCGCCAGCCCAGTGCCGGGCAGGTTTTGGCAGTGTACGTGTCCTTGCGGTCCTCACTGCAGCAGCTGGCACAGGAGGGACCGGGGGGATGTTAAAAGAGGGGCTGGAGGGAGGCAAGGCGGGATGCCRGCCTGGCTTTACCAGGAGCACATCGGTCTGGCAGTGAGTCGGCCCCCAGGCTCTTCCCATCTATTGGGGTGAAGGCGCAGGGGGCAGAGGGGCACCCCGGGGGTCAGAGGGGCACCCTGGGTGCGGGGGCTGGAGACAGCCGACCCCTGGGGAGGAGGGAAGCTGCCCCACTGCTCGGCACCGGAGCCAGCATGCTCCCAGCCGGCCGAAAGCAGAGCCAGACATTGCCCCTGCCAGCGTGCCTGGGGGAGAGGGGGGCACAAAGCACAGAGACCCCCCCACACCTCCCCTCCTGCCTGAACCGTGCCTGCTACGGGGCAGGGTCTGCCCCCAGCCCCATCACCCTGCTGCGAGCCGGGCGGCGGGGACAGGTTCAAGCCCCCTGAGCCCTTTTCCCGCAGGAGGAGCGAGGCAGGGGGCAGAGCCGGGGGGCTGGGGGAGAGGGGAAGGGGGGATCCTAGTAAAAACCGGCTGAGAGCCCTAAAGCGGTTACACGGCGCGACACGGACTGAGCTCGGGGCCGAGGTGGGCTCAGAAGAGGAAGGCTTTCTTCTTCAGCTCATTGCGCTTCCAGAGGGCCAGCTTGCTGAACTCCTCGGGGGGCATCTCGAAGACCCGCAGGAAATCCTCGGGGGAGAGGTGCCGCTGCAGGGGGAGAGGAGGGTGATGGGGTGCCGGGTCCCCCCCTCCASGTCCCCCCAACCCCGGTTCAGCACCCACCTCCAGCCTGGTCCTGTCCACGCCAGGTGGCAGCTTCACACGGCCTCGGTTTGTCACCATCAGCATTTCATAGGGGTAGATCTGCAAGGCAGAGGGAGAAGGCTGTAAGACCTTCTCCACAGCCCCCCCATCCCTGCCCAAGCCCCCGCAGCCCCCAGCCCCGCTCACCTTTTGCTCCAGCATGCTGGGCAGGGAATTGCCTCTGTCCATGCGCCCACGCTGGCCATTCTGAAGGGGCAAAGCCTGATGTCAGCCGCAACCCCCACCTCCCCAAAGGACTGCCCTCTCCCGCCTGAACTGAAGCCAAGGTGATGGGCTCCAGCCCGGGGACCGGCACACCCACCCTCCCCACCTCCAGCTCTCCCCTCTCCCCTCCGGGACCCATCACAGAGCTGGCCCCGCTGTCCGTGTCCCCCCCGCCCCGGTGTACATCACCCTCTCGCTGGGTCTCCGTGCTGGCAGCCAGACGAGTGCTTACCTGCATGCCTGGAAAACAGAGAGGAGCAGGGCTCAGCCCCAGGGACCCCCCACTGTGTCCCCCCCCCCATCCTCCTCCGGGTGATGACAAACCCCAAGAGGTGGTTTTCCACCCTCTGCTGAGCCCAGGCTTGCCCCAGCATCCCCCATCCCTGGGAACATCCCCCATCACTGGAGACATCCCCACATCCCCCAGGACACCCCCGCATCCCCTGGGACATCCCCACATCCCCCATCCCCAGGGTCATCCCCACACCATGGGCTGATGCTCACCCGGACTGCCCTTATCGCTGCCTGCTGAGCTGAACTCTGCCGACTGCAGCTGCAAGGAGACAGGGGACAGCATCAGGGCGGTGCCACCCCCAGACCCCATCTGAGGCCGTCTGGCCCCGGCAGCGTGGGGGCAGCTGCCTGCCCACTCACCCGGGTGAGGGTGCTCCTGCCGGAGGCGGGCAGCGAGGAGCTCTTGTAGCTCCCCAAGTGCAGAGCTACAAGAGAGCAAGAGATGGTCAGAGGTGCAGGCAGGGCTGTGGGAGCTGGCAGGGGTGCAGGCAGCCAGAGCCRGCAGGTGGGGAAGGGAAGGGAAGGGATGCGGGAAGAGCATCCCACGTACATGTGTGGAAGGGTGTCCGGTCCGGCAGCGAGCGGGTTTTTCTCCGGATGGGGAGAGATTTCTCCATCTCCTCCTTCAGGATCAGCTTCCCGAGGTTGGAGGTGACCTGGGGGCGAAGGGACATGGGTGGGGGTCAGTGTCAGCACGTCCCCAGCCCCTCGCAGGGTGCCTGCCCACCCGCTCTGCCCCTCACCTTACTCAGCTCCTGCCTCTGGAGCTCCCGCAGGTTCTTCATCTCCTCCGTCAGGTCCTCCTCCTCCTCCTCCCCTCTCTTGGAGGCCATCCGCTTCCTCCACTCCGTCTCTGGGGGAAAAGAGGGGATGTTATATCCATCCCCAGCACCCCCATGGGGTCTCTGGGCTGCATGCCCACCCCCTTGCCTGCCCCTGTTCCCCACCTACCCACGACGGCCAGGGATGGGGGGCACGGCCAGTAGTCGGTCTCAATCTTGGCGGGCTGGTTGGGGTCTGGAGGCTGCGCTGCTGGGAACTTGGAGGATTCGATGATCAAGTCCTCTATGAGATGCTTCCCGTGGTGGGCACCGGGATGGTGGTCTGCGAGACACAGGGGGGTGAGGCAGYGCCCTGGGGTGCCCCGTCCCGTGGGACAGACACCCCTGCTCACCTTTCTGCCTGTAGATCGGAGGCTTCTTGTATATGTTGAGCTCCATCGTGTCAGTCTCTGCAAGGAAAAAGGTGGGTTGGGGCCCAGGAATAGGGAATAGGGAGCTCACAGCTCTGGAAAGGTCCTTGCCTGGACCCCCTGCCCGGACCCCCTGGTCTGCGCTGGGGCTCCGGGTCAGGCAGCGCCGGGGGGGCCACGGTGCCAGGGGATCGTACCGGGTCGGTGGAAGTGCTGCACGCTGCTGCGGGCCGAGCTGCCGCCCTGGCGAGAGGTGGGCTGCGGGGCGCTGCCGGGGGTCCGGCTCTCCAGCCACTCCCGGATGACCTGTGGGCAAGCAGGGCCAGTGAGCAGCGAGACCCCAGCAATTCGGCATCACCCCCTCCTCCTCGGAGCCCCCGCGTGCATCCCAGAGCTGGGGCAAGCAGTGTCAGTACTCACCTCCGGAGACGGAGGAGGAGAGATGGATTTGGGAGACAGGGAGCGCTGCAGAAGGCAAGAAGCAATTTATTCCAGCAGCCCCACATCTGCCCTCTGGGACCCCTCCGTCTGGGGGGCTTCCTCCCACCGGCCCCCAAAAACAACTGGGGGATGCGAGTGGCCCGGGGGCACCCTCACCTCTCGGCTCCGGGGCAGCTCCACGTGCTCCATGAGCGAGTAGGTGAAATGGGGTTCGTAGATCATCAAGTCGGGGCGCTCGATGTCCAGGATCGCTTTGTCCTTGGGGATGGCGGCCAGGTCCTTGTAGCCCAGAACCTCATTGTCCATTTTGGCCTGGAAGGAAGGAACAGCACCTTTGTTTTCGGGTGCAGAGAGGGAACACTGGGGAATGAGGAGGGCTTCCCTGGGGCTGGCATCCTCCGTGGCCCCRCTGGGGTGACGGAGAGGGTTTGGGGAGGCACACCCCGACCCCACGGATGGAGGGATGTGGCGGGGAGATGCGAGCGACCTCTTACCACGATGCTGGAAGGCGATCCGGGGACGCTGGACCCGCGGGAGGAACAGACGCTCCCAGGGGAGGTCAGCGGTTGCTGGAAGGAAAAGGGGAGATTTTAGCAAACCTCATCCTCGGCATGGCCAGCCCAGGAAGGGGCTCAGGGTCATGGTCGGGACCCTGGGGCACGGCAGGGGGGCCCGGGGACACCCCTGTGCCCCACGGACCTCAGTGCACCAGGGCAAAACGTCCTTAGGGATGGGGTATTTCTGGATGGGCGCTGGGATCTCCTTTGCTCCAGCGTTGTGGTTCAGGGCAGGGGACACCCGGGAGGTGACAGTGGCTTGGCCAGGACACGTTGCCACTAGATGGTGCTGCCAGGCTGGGCTGGGAGGAGGAGGAGGAGGAGGAGGAGGAGGAGGAGGAAGGCAGGGCCCTGCTAGCAGCATCCCAGGGTGACTCTACCGATGTCCTTGGCCACCAGCCCCTGCCCTTGGCCACCAGCCCCTGTGTGCCTTCCCTAGGTGCAGGGCTCTCCGCTGCCTGCATGCCCCCAGCACCCTGTCCTATGCCCCCAGCACCCTGCCCACAGCCCCCAGCACCCTGCCCACATTTCCCCCTTACCTTCTGCAGTCTTTCCATTCAGCTGCGGGCTGGAGGGGCTGTGTCAGTCACAGGGTCCTGCACGGGGAGAGCAGGTGTTTTGGGGCACTGCCAAGGTGGGCACAGAGAACCCCAAGGTTGGCCCTGGGGTGAGGTGCCTGAGGGCAGCAGGGCTGGGCAGAGCCTGGCTCCCCACACCCTCCTGCCGTGGGGCTGAGCCYGGCAGCCCCCCACACACCGGACCCTAACGTGGCACGAGGCCGGCACAGCCCCGCTGTCAAATATTCACGCGCTGGCAGCAGGACAGCCTTGCCAGGGGATGCCACCGTCCCCGGGGTGGCTGAACGGCTCTGGGTCTGCCCCGGGGCAGGGGAGAGGCGCTGGGGCACGTCAGACCCCCACTCACCGCTGCCTCTGTGGCTCCACATCCCTCTGGGTGCTAACAGCGGGCTGGGGCTCGGGTGCTGCCTCTGCAACAGAGACGAGAGAGGTGAGAGTGGCTTGCAGGATGACAACGGCGTGAAGCTCAGCCTTGTCCTCCCGCTGTCCCTGCAAACCCCCCCGGTGCCCGCAGTGCCCTGCCTGTGCCGGCTGCCGGCCCCGCTGCCCAGCGGCGTGGTGGCTGCTGACGAGCGCTGGCAAGCGGAGCAGAGGTAATGAAGCCCTTTGTCCACCAGCAGTGAGCAGCCTCGAGAAGGCTCCAGCGGCAGCGGGACGGGCGTGCTGCACTCAGCCCCTGCCCCGCAGCCCCCGGGCCTGAGCCCTCCCTGTGCTTTAAACCCACAATGCCACACACAAAGGGGAAAATTCCCCATTCTCCTCAAAACTTCTCCTTTCAGAGGGGAGGGCATTGGAAAAACCTCGTGCAATCCAGGCAACAACAGCAACAGCAGCGTGGAGCCCTCCAGCCTTGAAGCCCCCCCCCAGCAGCCTGTGCACAGGGCTGGGGAGATGCCACCGCCTCTGGGGACCCCCAGCCCCGCTGCCCCCCAGCCCCACGGCTCCCAGCACGGGCGCAGAGCCCATCGCTGCGGGATGCAGAGATGGAGAAGAACCAGATCTGACAAAGCCCGGAGCATCCTCCAGCTGCCGGCAGCCAGCCCGGCACGAGGTACCGCCCTCGGCTCGCTCCTCCGAGGGTCGAGCCAGGATGAGGAGGCTCTGCTGGCAGCTCTRGGCTTGAGCCACTCCATGCAGGCATCGTCCCTCCTTTGAGACCACCCTGCCACAAATAACCCCCCAGCTTTGGCACTTGGGGGGGCCCAACCCACTCATACCCATCCTCAGCACCTCCCAGCCCTCCCAAGGGTCTGCAGGACCCGGTGCCAGTGGGATGGGCGCTCCCGGATTGGCACTGAGCATGGTACAAGGCGGCATTGTCCGGGCGAGCAGCGGCCGCCCCGTGCACCCATGAGCTCACACTTTCCAGCAGCAAAGCCAGGGCAGCCCCCCGCCTCTGGCTCGCACCCCACGGCACTGGGGGCACGGGCAGGCTGGGGGCAGGCGGTGGGGACGTGGTGGCACGCGGCAGCGGCGGTGAGCAGATGGATGAGATAGCAAATAGCAGGAGGCAGAGGAAGCGGCAGAGGCCGGCGGGAGGGTGGGTGCGGGGACGGGTGGATGCGGATGCTGGCGGGGAAGGAAAACAAGCCTGAGCCAGGGGTGCGGAAAGATGCCGCGACGGAGCCGAAGGGCTGGCGAGGGGTGCCGGGGCTGCACAACCAGCTCGGGCACGGTCCCCCCCGGCCGGGGGATGCGGGGACACCTTATCTGGCGCAGGCAGGGAGCCACCGCCCTGATGGCAGCCTCTCTCCCCATGGCAACCTCCAATCTCCCCAGCAGCCCTCGCTGGCAGGTCCCCCGCACGCTCCCTTGCTCGCGGAGATAAGGCCGGCCCCGTGCGTGTTTGGGATTTTCCTGGCCAGGAGAGCGAGGGGGAGCGGGGCGAGGGGGGGTTACGCCGTGCCCCCCTCCCGGGGCGATGCTGCGGGTACCCACAGCGCTTCGCCGGAGTGGGGAGAGAAAGGTGCTGGGTGGGGATGCACGGGAAGAGGAAGAGTGATGGAGGGAGGGATGGACAGACGGACAGACCACGTGCCGGCGGGGGCTCACGGGGCTGCAGGGGTGCCGGCCCCCCCTGCGCAGCAGATCCCGGGGGGGCCATGGGGAGGGCTGCCGCTGCAGCGGGAAGAGACCAGTTCCCTCCTCCCCACCCAGAGGAAATCCGGATTTGACTTTTCACAGCCGCCAAAGCCATCAGCGCCCGGCTCCCAGGCCGGGGGCCAGGCTGCATGAACCCCCTCGCCTGGGGGGGAATGGGCAGGGACCCCCAGCCTTCCTCCCCTCTCCCTCCTCCTCCTCCTCCTCCTCCTCCTCCTCCACCTCCTCCTCCTCCTCCTCCTCCTCACTGCCTGCCTTGCCCTTGCCATCGTGCTGGGCACGGGCACCCTGCCGCTCCCGCAGCTGCCCCGGCTCCCCGCCAGCGGCAGAGCGGGGGGAACATGGCGGGGTCACAAGTTCCCCGAACAGACGGTTCCCGCCAGCCCTGGGAACGGTGTCCAGTGCTTCCTAGCCCAGCCCCGGCCTCCTCCTCCTCCTCCTTCTGCCGCAAACCCCAAACAAACACGGCACAGGAGAGGCGCCGAGCATCCTCCCCGCCTCGCCGGGGGAAACCGAGGCACCGCCGCACACGGGGGCCCCACTGGCAACTCGATCGCGGCGGGGCCGAGCCGTCGGGGAGCACGTGGGTCCCCAACCCGCGTCTCACCGGTGTCCGGTTCCTCCTTTGTCCTGTTTCTCGCCCTTTCCCTCCCTGCCGGAGCATCGCCCGGCAGAGGGGAGCGACCCTTCAGCTATTGACAGCCCATTGCTTCCGTGCCGTTGCACCCTGCCCGGCACAGCTCTGCCGAGGGACGCCTCGGTGGCCTTAAAAGCCACCAGCTGCCAGTGCCTGGCCCCTGGGATTTTTCCATCCCCTGGGGTGGAGGGTGTACCCTGCCTGTCTCCCCTCCCGCAGACACAGGGCTGCTCCCTGCCTCAGTTTCCCTGGCTGGGGGGGGATAGCAGCAATGCGCCCGCCCCATCCAGGAGCAGCTGGAGATGAAGGGGGCATTTCCACCTCCTCCGGCTGCTCGGTTCCTCCCATCCAAGGGATCTGGGCCAACCCAGCTGCTCTCCTGGCCCCCAGCCCTGCCAGGAGGCTCCGAGCCCCCCAACAAGTTTAGAGTGGGGATGTGTGGCGCTCACCCTAAAGCTCCTGGATGGGGGGGTCCATCCCCAGCCCCCCTGCCCTGATGGCCACGCCGCAGCCCGCTTTGGGCAGCAGCTCACGTGGTACATAATCTGGGATTAAAATGGGATTAGCCTGCTCATCCCGCACGCGGAGGGGCCGGGAGGGACCCACCGGGGGTGTGTGCGGAGGCCACGTCCCTCCGGGGCTCCCGGCGTGGGTCTGGTGATGCCCCTGGTCCCCGAGGAGCCCCCAGCTCTGCCAGCCCTGGGCACTTCCCCACGGGATGCCCTGCATCGAGCACCTCGGGATGGCGGGTCCCTGGGTACCCYGATGCCATGCATGGGGCCACCGCAGCGAGCCACCCGCCTGGCAGGACACTGGGCAGTGGGATGTGGCCGGGGGGCTCCCTGGGGCCGAGGTGGCAGCTGGTGGCCCAGGTCTTCCCAGGAGAGGCTGGGCTTAGCCCTGCCTGACCACTGGCCCCACACGCCCACGGCCAGGAGCCGACCCCCCCGGGGAGATGGCTCCATCCGTGGCCAAGAGCTGGGGGGCCGGGCTTTGCACCCCAGTTTTCCCTACCTCAGGTTGCCCCCCGATACTCCGCAGCAGTAAGGCGATGGGAGTTTGGCCCCTTGGTGCCTTGCCAGCGGGGCTGGATGGGGCCAGGAGGAGCAGGGGGGCTCCAAAATTGCGTGCCCATGGTGAGACCCCGACCGCCACGGCCCCACCACGGTGCACACAGAGAGCATCAAACCCCGTCACCGCCTGCGCCCGGGGGGAGTGGGATGGGGGCGCCCCCCCCAGYAACAGTGCTGAGACCCCACAAACTCACTCCACAAGTGGGGCTGGGAATGGCTGGGCTGCTCTGGCCTCCTCCCTTGGGATACCCRGTGCCAATGGCAATGTCCCCAGGGAAGGAGGACAGGGGATGGCCCTGCTCCGCCGGCAGCAGCCGAGCCCTGCTGGGGGGGTGTCCCGGGGGGGGCGTGGGTTGAAGTGGGGTGCTGGGAGCACTGTGCTGCCGCGGAGGGGATGCGGGTGGGAGCCCTGGGAGGGGTACCCTCGTTGGCGACGGAGCCCATGTCCCTGTGTCCCCGCCTTGGGTCACCGCCCTTCCTCTCCCCGCAGCCCCCCGGCAAGGGCAGCTGGCTTTGCAGTGCCRGGCGTGGAGAGGGGGCACGGCCGCAGCCCCCAGAGAGGATGGGGGACAAGATGTGGGGCTGTCCCCAGCCCCCCGGGAGCGGGGGCTACGCAGAGCCAGGGGAGGGGGAGCAGCGGCACTGAAAGGCGACTGGAAAGCAAAGAGTGGCCGATGCCAACCCCGACGAACCGGCCCCCGCAGACCCCCCCGGCTGTGTGTCCCCCACCCGTGGCCACCTCCCTCCCCTCTCCCCACCGAGCCACGCGGGGCACGGCCACTCACCTAGGGACGGGGACACCGCATACCTCCAGCCGTGGAGAGCTGGGGGGGGATGCCCCTGGCCTCCTCTGCTCGTCCGGCCACTGAATTACCCCGTGGGCTGCCGGGCCAGCTGCCCTGGCTGCGGCCGAGCCACCACCGGCGCGCTGCGGCGCGCATCCGAGAGCGTGACGGCCGGGCGCGGGCGTGCGAGCGTGCGGGCGTGCGAGCCTATCTCCCAGCCCCAGCACGGTGGCTGTGCCGCCCGCCGCACCGATAACCGATGCTGGGCGCCGGGTAGGGCGTGCGTGGGTGGGTGAGTGGGTGGGTGGGTGGGTGCGTGGGTGCCACTTGCCTCTCCCCACCTCTGCTGCTGGCTCAGTCCCTTTCTGAACAAGAGGAGAATTAGCCGGCATCATGACGAAGCAGTATTCGCTCCCGCCGCTGCTCGCTCCCGCTCCCACCGCTTCCCCGGCACAAAGAGGGAGGAAAACATAAATAAACCCAGCCTGCCCGGCACCGCCCGGCTGCCAGAAATAACCTGGCCGGTGCCGGGGGTCCCCAGCACCCCCCTCCTCCAGCCCCCGCTGCAAACGGGGGATGCAGCTGGGGATGGCATCCCCTGCCCCCCTCCCCCGGCTGGGGTTTTGGCACCCCCGAGCCCCACGGTGCTGAACAGGGGGGCTGAGCACCCCACAGCGTGTGGGCTGGGCTGCGGCATGGTGGGTGGTGGGTGAGGATGGCACCCCCAGTCCGGCCCGACTCCCAGCCTGGGTTTGGGGGTGCTCCGAGGGTGGCACCCACCCCTCGCTGCCCTGRGAGGGGAAACATAGCAGGAATTTCCATCTGCGGGGCCAACAGAGCCCAGCGAGGTGTCGAGCATCTGCTAAAAATCAAGCCCTGACTTCTGCAGACGCTGCCTTGCCCCCGGGCGCTGCCAGGGAGAGCCCGGAGCCGGGCAGCGGGGAGAGCCGCTGCCCCTCGCATCCCRAGCCCCCCAGGTGCCGGGGGCCATGGTCCAGCCCCTGCCCTCGGGCAGAGCCCCCCGGGGCCCGGCGGTGGGGCTGGCCGGGCACCCAGGGCTGGGCTGGGCAGGGCRGGGAGGCTGCGGCCATCCCCGTCCCCCCAGACCCGCTGGGCACGCAGGCCTGGCCAAGAATCCCGGTGGCCAGCACGGGACCGGTGCCACGGCCGGACCCCGCTGGGGGCGGCAGGGCTGCGTTGGTGCCGCAGCGCCGGGAGCCGGCATCTATTCCCGGCTCTGTGTGGGAGAGAGCTGCCTGGTGACAGCAGCTCCGTTTCTGGGTCCTCTCCCCGGCGCTGCACTCGATGCTGTTTGCTGCCTCAGTTTCCCTCCTGGCTCAAGTGAGGCCCCCTTGGATGCACGTCTGGGGGGATGCCCACCCAGGGATGCCCGCCCAGGGATGCACATCTGGGGGGATGCCCATCCCAGGGGATGCACGCCCAGGGATGCACACACACGCCCTTTGGTGCCGGGGCCAGCCTGGCTCGTTGGACCAAGAGCATCACGGCCTCGGCCCCGGGATGCCGCCGTGCCCCCACGCTGAAGGGGCTTTGCTGGCCCCAGCCCTGCCAGCCACTCCCCGGGGCCGTGCCCATGAATAATCGAGGCTGCGGCTGCCTCCCCCATGCTAACCCAGTTTCTCAAACATGAAGACAACCGCAGCGGCTGCCACCTGTGCCCGGGGCTGCTCAGATGCCTAAACCGGCCGCGGTGCCCGCCGTGGGCTCAGCCCCCCATGCTGCCTGCCCAGCACCTGGAGGTGCCCGGAGGGAGGGAGGAGTTTGGAAACGCACGTATCCTGCGCCGGCCGGGCACCACGCACTGGCTCTTGCACCCTCGCATGCACCCACCATGCCCGGACACGCTTGCCAGAGCCCCCCGTGTGCCCACCGGCCCCGCAGGGTCACCCCTCATCCCAGCAATGCCCTTCAAAGCCAGGCCCAAGAGGGGCAGATGCTGGTCCCCTGCCAGGGGGGCTGCTGGGGGACCGGGGCGTGGGGGCAGAGGGTAGCAGGGCCCTACCTTCAAGGGAGCCCATGGCCCGCCGCAGGCAGGTCTGCCTGTCCGCCGGGAGCCATGCCTGCGCCGAGCATCCCCTCCCCTGCGCAGCACGGCACGTTGCTACAGCGACCGCCTCCCGCCGCAACCGGCTGGAGCCGAGCGATGGAGGATGTGCAGGAGGCTCCTTCGGCCTCGCTGAGCGATGGAGGATGTGCAGGAGCCTCCTTCGGCCTCGCCGCTCCACGGGATGGGGGCGAGGAGCCTTCCCGCAGCCCCGGGGGGGACGCAGCCCCTGTGCCCCTCCGCGAGGCAGCTGCCCGACGCAAAATTGCCCGTCCTGCCCCATCGCAGGGCTGCTGGGTTTGCAGGGGACATCTCCCCAGAGGAGCCCGGTGACGGCAGCCCTACGAGGGCTGGCCTGGATGTGCCTCAGGGGACACCCAGCCCTGGGGGACACCAGCCCCTACCACCCCAGTGATGCCCCCAGTTCGGCTCAKGGGAGCCCTCTGTCAGGACTGGGACCCTGTGGAGTGCGAGGACCGCGGGGCTGGGGATGGCAGCAGGGCGGGGGGCTGGCACCCATCACCCCTGCAGTGAGGTGGTTGCTCTGGGGTCATGGATCTGGGGAGCTGCCCTCACTGGCTGCACAGCCCCCCCCAGCATCCCCAGCCCGCGGGAGAGCAAAGCCTTGGGAAAGGCTGGGCACGCTGCGGCAGGGCGAGACACCCTCCAGTGCACTTTCTGCACAGAGGACATTCCTGTCCCCACCTCCGCCCCCCGCCCCGGGTCTCACCTCAAAAAACAAGAAAGAAGCAGTGTGAGGTTTTTTTTTTTTTTCTTCCCCGGCCATAATTAAAAAGGACTCACCCTTCCGAGCCCTTTCTATCCCGGGAGGTCGAGAAGAAAGAGAGGGGAGGAAGGGGAAAACCCTGAAAGAAAAGAGAGGAAGGGCTTGGGAAGGAGAAGAGAAGGGGGGGTAAAAAAAGGGACGGGGAAAAATTAAAGCGGAGATTACACAAAGGGAACTCCTCTACCTTTGAAGCTTTGGCTAAATTGGGGAGGGGGCGGCGGGGGCAGGGAGGGTCCAGACCCAGTCGGCCCCTTTCTCAAAGCCCTCTCCTTTCAAGAATGTCTCAAATTCCTGCGGAAACAAGGAGCCGGGGTTGTGGGGCTGAAGGAAACAGGAGGGGAAAAAAAAAAATTACCCCGGCCACTCAGCTAATTCCTGCCCGCCACACCTGGGCAGGCAGCGCTGGGCGCATTGTTCGGCCATAATTGCTGGGTGTTGCATTTCTCTTCTGCTTTAAAGCTTCATTTAACTCAAACTGTTATAATTTTCTCCCCATTGCCCCCCCAGCCGTGCTCCCCCTGTGTATTATGCTGGCGGGGCTTTGTAGGGGCTGGGTGAGCCCCGGTTAAGGGATTACATCCTCCCCGCGGTCCGGCTGCCGCCTCCCAGGGCATTGTCAGAGGGGAAAGCAATTACGGGGAGGGTGGGACGGCACGGGCTGGGGGCACTGAGACCGGGGACAGCGGGGACAGCCCGACCGGTGGCTGTCGTGGGGTGGGCGAGCCGGTGGCCCCGGGCAGGGAGAGCAATGGGTACCACACCGGGTACCACGCTGAGGGTGATGCCCTGTGGAGGGGCAGCGGGTACCATGCTGGGTACCATGCCAGGGGTGATGCCCTGTTCACCAGGATGCAGCAGACACCCCCAGGACACAGACCAGGGGGGCACAGACAGGGATGGGGAGACGGGGAGTCCCCTCCAGTGGCCACCGTCATCCTCCTGCCATGCAGCATCTCTCCCCGAGCATCACCCTAGGTGGGTGAGGACACCCTGTGCCAAGGGGGAGCTGGGTGCCCCCCATTCCAGCAGGCAAAAAGCCTGCGGCAAAGCCTCGGCACGGGAACGAAAACTCCCCCAGGCTCCATCAGTCTAGACACTCGCTTTTATTTGCCTCCTTTACACAAATAAACTCCAAAGTCTAACTGTTTAGGCCTAAAACTGACTCGTAAAGGAAACAGCAGAGCTTGTAAAAACACACAAACAACAAATCAAAAACAATAAAAATAACCTAAAGGCAGTTTCTCTTTGGCCAGCGGAGCCTGGTGGGCACCCACACGTGTCCCCATGCCGCCAGCACCCCGGTGCCACCGGGAGAGGGCACAGACCTTCCCCTCCAATAAATAACGCAGAGACCCCACGGCCGCGGGGATACAAGTGCTGGCCCCAGCGCCTGCGTGCCCGGGCACCCCAAACCTCCCCTCTGGAGCTGCACAGACAGACAGACGGACAGACCAGCACCCCGCACTCCCCATCACCTGGCCGCCTGYGGTGCCCTGCCATCCCTCGCAGGGATGGGCACAGCATCCCACGGGCCCCGGCTCTCCATCCCGCTCCGGTGGGGACATCCCGCAGTCTCGTGGCTGGTCCCATCCATCCCTGGCACCGAGAGCCAGGTCCGTGGGGACAGGAACACGTCYGGGGTCCCAGCCCTGGGTGGCATGGGGACAGGTCTCCGAGGGGCTGCCAAGGGGAGCGGGAAAAGGCATTGGGTGGTGAACGCGGGTACCACGGGATGCTCCAGGGATGAAGGGACCCCAGCGTGGGACTATAGACACCAGTGACTGTGCCTGAAGCGCGTGGTCCCCAATCTATTCGTGGTGCCCAAAAGGAGTATAAAAATAGAGCATCTTTAGAAAAAGAAGCGGGGAAGAAACAGTGCTGGAGGGTGCCGGGAGAAGGGGCAGAGTCTGGCGAGGCTGAAGACTGTGAGGGTGAGGAGGGCAGGGCCCGGCGGGGGGGTGAGTCCGGGCGTTACGTGCGTGGGCGAGGGGCGCGGGTGCGGCGGGTCCGGCGCGTGGGGGAGGACGAGCCAACGAACTCGAACTGCTTCTGCCGCTCGGCGTTGTTGGGGAAGGGCAGCTGCCCGCGGTACAGGCGTTTGATGAAGTGGGCTTCCCGCTGGTTCTGGCGGCTGCGGGAGGCTTTGCGGGGCCGGCCCTTGCGGGTGAAGGCCATGTACCAGCCCTCGTAGCGGGCGTTTTGGAAAGCCGTGTAGTTGTTCTCCAGCACGATCTCCGTGAAGATGCAGTCCTTGCTCTTGCCGTTGGGCTGCGGGAGGAGGAGAGGGGCACTTAGCACCCACAGGGATGGGAATGGGACCCACGAGGTGCTGCCACCCCCCTGCCCACCCCTGCCACCCCCCTGCCCACCCCATCCCTGCCACGTTCACCGTGGCACCGACCGCAATGCACCGGGACCAGCTCCCTGGGGGCTTCTCCTTGCAGGAGCCGGGCTGAGCAGCACAGTGCTGATGGAGGAGAAGGGGGACTGGCAGCTTCTGGAGGGGGACAGGGAGAGGCCCCCACTGCACCAACGCAGCCCCTACGACTGGGGACACGGGGACCAGCCTGGCTGAGCATCCCGGCTCCAGCTGCTGAGCTCCGGGGACACGCGGAGGGCGAGCGCAGAGAGGCTGGGACTCACTTTCCCAATGAGCTTGCCCCGCTTGCTCATGCAGATGTACTTCTCGCTCTCAGCCCCCTTGATGCGGACGCGGCTCCCGAAGGTGTCCGTCTCCACGATGAGCTTGGCTGCGAGGAAGGGAGCAAGGGGGAAGTGTCCCACGGGGGCTGCAGCACCCCCCCATGAGCTACCGGCACCCAAACCACCCCCGTCCCCTTCTCCCTGCCTCCGTCTCGCCCCCCAGCATCCCTCCCTTCCCYTCCTGCCCATCACCGGTGGGGCCAGGAGGACGGCGAGCCCCCACAGCCGCGGCAGGGCAGCCCTTGCCAGGGGATGCTCCCCAGCCATGATGCTAAAGGGCCTTTGTTAAAACCCAGCAGAGTCAAACCGGGCGTTTGATGAAGGCGCCGGGGAGAGCAACGGCCCCTTCCTCCCCCCCGGCACATCCACATTGTCAGCGATTCAATGGGTTCTCCAGGGCTAGACTGAGTCCAGCACCCGGCGGGTTAATTATCCTCGTCCTCATTGTTTCCCTACAACCCAGCAGTGGCTGCAAAGGTTGGGAGCTGACACTGAAACCAATGACCCCGGCGGGTCCTGTGCTCCCGACAGTCCGTGCCTGAGCCGGCAGGGAGAATTCAGGGAAAGACCTGGAAAGGTGGTGAATCAGCCTCGCTGGTCACCGGGCTTTAAAAAGCCTTTCCCGAAGCTTTTAGATGCTGGGGATGCCAGCCTGGCCTTTGTGGGGCTGTGATGCCCGTCAGCGTGGCGTCAGGGCTGGGGGTCCCCRGCAAACCCCGTGGGGAAAGGTGATGCGGCTGGGGTGGGCTCTGCCCCAGGTGGGCTGCCAGCGCTGCCCACCACGTATGGATATTTAAGAGGCTGATGCCGGGATCAGGTGATTCTCCTCCAGGAAAAGTTGCCTGTCTCAYGCCAGGAAGAGATTAGAAAGCAAAAGCCCTAAATATGGGGCTTATAAATGCTGCATGGTATCAGAGAAAGGCATGATTTTGGAAGTTCTGAGGTGAGGGCTGGCTGGTTGGGAGCCGTGCTCTCACGGGATTTATTTGGTGGATTTTTGGGTATAAAACCAGCCAGTTGGGGCAATTAAAACTTCCCTGCACCCCCCATTCCCCCTGCAAAACTCCTCTGGGAAGAGACATTTCCCTGGCCTTTTCCAGCCCTTGCATGAGCACGGCTGTCCCGGGCTGTGGGCAAACCCCTCCGGGGAGCCGCCRGCCCCTTACCGAACTTGTTGCCGTCCTCGGCGGTGGCGGTGATCCTTTTGCCGTTCACCTGGACGTGCTTGCCGCTGGTCCGGCTGTAGAGCTGGTACTCCCTGATCTGCCGTCGGCTCAGCTGGTCRGTCATGGCACCCTGGTCCCTCACATACTGGTTAAAATTAGGAGACGGTTGATTCTCCCCCTTTGTTTACAAAGGGAAAAATAAAATCAATTTGTTTTGGACAGCCGACGGCAAGGGGACGGAGCGGGGAGCCCGGCGGGGCGGGAGGGCTGGGGCTGGCCCCGGGGGACACGGAGATCCACCCGCCACCCCCGCCTACGGGCGTGGGAGAGCTCCCAGCCATCGCCAGCCAAGCTGGGCCCCTCTGAGCAGCAATGACGGCACCGAGCAGATGCTTTGGACCCGAGAGCGACTGGTGTTGTGGGCAGGGAGAGGCAGGGATGTTGCTTTGCAACCCGTGCATGAGGAGGATGCAGGGTCTCRCAGGGAAGGATGCTCTCCTCTGGGAGCCGGGTCGAGCTGCTGCTCCCAGCCATGCCCCGGGGCCAGACGGACACTCAGCAGCATCTCCTGCTCGGGCAGCACCCTCTGCTCCCAGGCAGGTACTGAGGACAGGCTGGGATGCAAGGGCTGTGCTTGCAAAACACCCACTGGGTCCCTCATGGCAGGGTGAGACCCATCTAAAGCCAGGCTGGGTGTCCCAGGAGCAGAGCCATCCCCTCCCGGGCCACCCCRAGCATGCACCAGCCCTGGGCTGGAGGAATAAAACACCTTGCAGACCCCAACCAGCTCCATGGGCAGCGGGTTATTGTATGGTAAACGGCAGCTAATTACTGCAGATGAGCCGGGAAGGGGAGGATTAGTGCTGGTGGTCAGCCCCCGTCCCCTGCACCCGACTCCAACCAGCACCTCTCAACACAGATCTTAAGAGAAGACTTGGTTTAATCCCGGTGCAAGCGGGAGGCCGGGGCTCAGGGCAGCACTGCAGCCGGCCGAGCCGCCCAAGGGACACCGGCCCCGGCTGAGCCGACCCGAAAACCRGCTCTAAAAGGGCTGTGGGCAGGGGGATGTGCTCCGGGAGCTCATCCCATGGGAACACCCAGGGAGTCTTTGGGGTCTGGCTGCCCAGTTTGGGGTGCACAGCATCACCCGGGTGCACGGGACCTGCCGCCCCGCATGCCCTGGGCTGYGGCATCGCCTCGCTGGGCGTGAAGCCCGGCACGAGGGGAGCTGGCCCTGCCCGCTCTTGCAGGCGGGAGGAGCAGTGGGATGGTGGGGGGCACTGCCTGCCCCCCCTGCACCCCCCCCCCCAGCTTGCCACCACCTTTGTATGCGCCTGGGGACTCATTTCCTGCCAGGATCCACTTTAAAGCCTTTGGGGCTGGCCGAGGAGGTGGGCTGGGGGGGGGCGGCCCCTCTCCATCAAAGGCTGTTCCCTTCCCCTCTCATTTTCAAAGAAATAAAAGCATTTACCTTGGGGAAGAAAAAAAAAAAAAAGGGAAAAAAAAAGAAAAAAGAAAAAAGGTCCTGAGCACGTATTAAGGCTGCTGGGGCCGGCAGCTATGGGGGTTTTGTTCGGGCTCTGGAGCAGAGGGTGCTGATATGGAACAGTGGATTTTAATAGCCGCTGCCTTTCTAAAGCGCACAAAAAGGGGACGGATGGTGCAGCCTGAGAGGGTGGGGGGGGGAGAGGGGAGGGGGGTGTCGAACCTCACACCACCCCACTGGTGGGGGGACCAGAACCCGCTCTGCCCCGTTAACCCCCTCGGCAGCCGGCCTCGGCGTGAGCGAGGGCAGAGTCCGGCCCCGAGAGCTCAAGGCTGATGGACTTGGCACGTCCCTCCCCGAGCAAGGCTGCAAGAAATGTATCGCCTGCCCCGGGAGGGCTTCCCCGCTGACCTTGCCCGGCCCCAGGCAGACGGGGATCCGGAGGGGTCCGGGGAGGACGCGCCTCCCACCGCAGATACCCCGTGCAGCCCCCCGAGGCCGGCACTGATGGGCACGGCCGGCTCCGGTGGGGACCCAGTCCCATGGGCACCTTCGCAGCATCGTTCCCCTGCCCAGAGCTGGGTACCACTTGGGGTAGGCATGCACCAGCCCCCTCGGCCACCGGGAAAGCCCCTCGCCAGAGCAAAGGACATCCCCGAAGCAATCGGTTAGCTCAGCAGATCGCAGAATGGGTGCCTTCGCCCAGCCTGGCTCCGCCATGCAGCCAGATGTGCTGCGGGGTTAGTAAAACACATCCACGTACCTGGGTCTGACAGGAGAACATGAGGAGCTGGAAACATCTGCAGCGGGAGACAAAAGAGAGAGAAACAGGGTGTTTCGTTCAGGGTTAGTTGTTTTCTCTTTTTTTTTTTTTTTTTTTTTTTTTTTTTTTTTTTTTTTTTTTCCCCCCCCCCCCCCCCCCCCCCCGAGGAATAGCTGTGTCTAACGGCACTAAGAATAAACTACTGATAAACCCGGGTTGCAAAGAATTGCAATAAGCRACACGCGGGGCTTACATGGAGAGGTTCTGCAGGCTGATGGGCTGCATGGCGCTCGCCGAAGCCCCCCAGACACCGGCATGAAACGAAGGCACCGCCACGGGCTCTCTGCAAACCTGCCCTCCCTCACCGCCGGCACATCCCCGCCGGGGCAGGGAAAGCCAAGGAGCAGCCTGTCCCCTCCTTCCTCGGGTGATCCCCGTGCTCGGGGCTGGCGAGGGAAAAACCAGGTGAAACCCAGGCTGCCGCCGCGCTGGCGAGCCCACGTGCGATGCCAACGTCTCCGGAGCAGCAGCGACGACGGAGCATGGGGGAAGCAGCCAGGCTTGGGTCCTCTCCTCCTCCTCCGGCCCTGGGGGCTGCACGTCCTATGCCTTGGGGGCATCCAGATCCATCCTGTCCCCTGCGTCCCCACCCCATCAGCCTCCCGTCCTTGGGCTAGATCCCGGTTTGCATCTCCCTCCGGCAGCAGCTAGAGGAAAAGGTGGCTGCGGGCAGGGCAGGGCTGCCCACCGTCAAGGGCAGCACCCGCAGCCCCCCACTCCATCGAGCCGGCAGCACCCTCCTGATCCCGGCCCAGCGATGGGAGTTGGGTGGGCGATGCACGAAGCAGCAGCCTTTAAAGGTGGGGAGAGCCCGTGCAAAGAGGGGCCGAACCTCTCCCGGGAGGCAGTCGGCACTGCGGAGGGAAGGAGGATCGGACCTAGCGGGGGCCGGGGCAGGAGGAGGGGACGGGGGAGGCGGGGAGGAGGCTCAGCCGCTCGGGGTGTCCCCATGGCCAGGGATGGTGAAGCCCCCCGCCTCGCCCGGCAGAGGGGAGGATGCCGGGGCATGGGAGATGGGGGGTGATGCTGTGGGGCATGGCGATGGTACCAGGGGTGGGAAAAGCCCCCGCTGCAGGGAGAGCCGTGCCAGGCCTCGGGGAGGGATGCGCCGGCACAGAGGATGCTTTTTGTCACCTTCCTTTCACCAAGGTGCCAGGCACAGCCCTGGTCTGTGCATCACGCAGAGAAAAGCACCGCAGCAGATTTTAACCAGCTGGTTTAGTGTTGGGGGGCTCTGGGGGCCCTGTTGCAGCCCACCCCACACCCACAGACAGCTCCCCCCTTTCCCCTGCCCCATCAGGAGGCTGTGCATCCCTCCATGCTCCATTTGCTCAGCCAGGAAGGTGCTAAGTGCCTTATAAATAGCCTGGCAGGGAGCTGGGGTAATGCCCCGGGGGGTAAAACACCCCCGTGGGGCGTCCCAGAGGGAACAGCACACGGGATGAGGGGTTTAGAACAAAAACTACTTGCCTCCGTGCTTGTGCCTCAGTTTCCCCATCAGTGCAAGGGCGGGTATCAGGCCCCACGGGAAAGACATGATGGAGATCAGCAGGGTACCCACACCCCCATCTGCAGGAGGGTGGGGGGCCTGATTCAGTGCTAACGACCCAAATTAGATCTCCCCAAATGCCTTCTCACCTCCTGGGCCAGGAATTCAGCCTGAAACACAGTTTGCAGCCCCCAATAACCACAAGCGTGGCATCCCCCAGCTCAGGGGTCCCCCTCCACCCCAATCCCCGGGGGGACATGCAAACACCCCCCCATCCCATCCCCGAGGCTCGGCATCCCTGGGGGGCCGCAGGGCAGGGCTGTGCCTCGGCCCCTCCAGCCGCAGGGGATGATTGATGGCCGTGGAGCCGTCATCGCTCCTGGTGTGTCCCCCCTGGTTTGGGGCAGAGGGTCTCGGGGAGCCGTCAACGCACCGGTGGGGGGGCTGGCTTGTGCAAGCAGCTCCTGCGGGGCAAGGAAAGGCTGAAGGGACAGGGCTGCCTGTCAAAGCCTTCTGCGTGTGGCCCTCACAGGCGAGAGCCTGTGGGGTCCCCCCTCCCAACCCCCCCATCCCCAGCACAGCAGCTCCCCCAGCCCCATCCTTGCATCCCAAAATGGGGTACCCTGCTCCCCACCGATGGGGACTGACCTGGCCCCAGGTCCCGTCCCCCCCCCCAGCCCTGGCATCCCCCAGGGGCTCAGCCCTCCTGCCCCACACCTGGAGCAGACTAAAGCCTGCCTTTGTGGCAGGCTCGGCTCCCCTCTCGGAGCCAATCTGAGACACAGCAGTCCCCCGAGTGCTCCCGAGGGGCACTGGACCCTCCACAAATACCTGCYGCCTCCGGACCAAGGCCAGGTCAATGGGTTATAATCATCTCCCTGCTGCTCGGTAATCCCCCTTTGTCTCCTATTCACAAGCAACACTTGTTACCCTGTGCGGGATGGCGGGGAGGGGGGCTGCCGCCGGCCCCCCCAGSCTGAGGGGAAGGATGCTGCCAAGGTAGGCAGCCAGAGCCAGGGCAGCGGGCAGAAGGCTCCTCGCAGTCCTGGGGGGAGGCAGGAGCATCCCCCGGCCAGGATGGAGGATACTCCCATGCCTGCCCCCCCAACCCCTCCATCGCCAGCACAGAGAGCCAGGAATGCAAAATATCCTTTATTGGGGAAGGACACCACCAAACCAGCAGCTTTCCAGGCTCTTCTGCACCTGGAAGGGAAGGAGGAAGGGTCTTACACACGGGCAACCCATGCTGACCCTGCTTTGGGGCCAGGGTCCTCCCCAGCTCCACTCAGCCACGAGACAGGGGGCATGCACGGGCCCCCTCCCAGCCCCGTTGGGACCCTCACACCCAGCTACCCCATCCTGCTGCCCCATACCTGGCCAGGCTCCACCACAGCTCCTGCTACTTCTTCACCGCTGCCTTCCTGCCCCGGCCGGCTCCTCGCCCCTGCGGGGACGGGGCTGTGGCTGAGCACAGGGAACCCCCAGCCCAGGGAGCCCCCAGCCCAGGCACAGCTGGCCAGGACAGCCTGGCCCCATGTTTCTTCCACATTTTTGAGTTCAGCAGCCGATTAGCATCACACATCAGCCCCTTTCCTTCCCCAAGAGCTCCCAGTCGCGATCAATGAGTGCTAACCCACATGCCTGGCTGCAACGGGGTAAGTGGGAGATGCAGAGGGACACCCCGGCCGGCTCCTACCTTGCTGGGAAGGGGATCCTCGGGGGAGACGTTGTTCCTGCTTGGGAGAGAAGGGGAGGGCTGGGATTAGGGGTACAGGGTCCCAGCAGCGTGGGGGATCCTCTGCTCCATGGCAGGGCTGGTGGATCCATTTCCCTCCGTCATACTCACAGCTCGTCCTCCTTCTCCAGCCTCCTCTTCTAGGGGAGAGAGAGGAAGATGTGGACGGCAGGGCCAGGCACATGCAGGCAGGAGGGGGGCTCGCTACAGAGCCTGTGACTCTTCCTCCCCGAGAGATGAAGATGACAGCTCACCCCCCTTACAGAGAGGGGTTTGGGGCTGGGGCTCGGTGGGAGCGTGGAGCAGCCCATCCCTGGGGTCAGGGTACAGGAAAGCTCCCAGCAGAGGAGGCTGCATCCCCGCCCCCCCCCCCCCGCAGCACAGGGACCCCTCCACACACCGCATCCCCAGCCAAGGGGGTCCTTACCTTGGCAGCGCTGCCCTTCTTGGCAGCTTGGCCCTTGGGGGGCTTCTCAGGGGACTCCTCGGCTGGCTCCTCTTCCTCGGCACCCTCCTCTTCCTCTTCTTCCTCCTCATCCCAGGACAGGTTGGGCATCACTGTGGGAGAGGCTGGCTGAGCCTCCGCTCCCAGGGAGGGGTCACAGGGCAGCGGTACCCCAGTACTTACTGGAGACGTGCTGCCCGCTGATGTAGACGGGGCCGGAGCCGGCTCTCAGGCGGAAGGTGACCGGAGGGGTCAGCTCCACTCCCACCAGGGTGGCCTGGAAGAGAGGAGGGTGGCAGCACCCACCAGCAGCAGCCCCCCCCCGGGGCAGCCCCTGCCCTGGGCACTCACCATGGGCAGCACAGAGGGCTTCAGCGTGGCGAGGGGCACTGGGGCGCGAGCATCGCCCTCCTCGGCTGGCACGATCTCCACCACGTGGAACTCATCCCGTGCCATCTCCCCCAGGCAGATCTTTAGGGAGCGAGAAGAGCATCGCCCCGTGACCCCCATGGCACCTGGGCACCCCTCACCCAGGACCTCCAGGGGTTTGGGGGAGACTGGGACCACCTACCGTCCGCAGGGCCAGCTGCTGCTCGCACTGCCACTCCTCCAGCACCTGGAAGGTGTAGGAGTCCCGCTCGCTGCTCAGCTCACACCCTGCGGACAGGCGGGTGTCAGAGCAGGTTGGGGGTACAGGGGAGGGGGAGCTGCCCAGTGCAACCCCCAGCCCCATGGGGATGCTGCTGGGGGGACCCTGTGCCTTACCCCAGATCAGGGACACGGGCTTCTCAGATTTGCTGTCGATGTCAATGCTGTCTGTAAGGGACATGGCTCCGGGATCCCTCGGCCTGGGGGAAGCACACAGCACTATTCTGCAGGGCTCCCTCCAGGGGGGCTTCCCCCAGCCCCCCTGAGGCTGCAGGACCCCCCAGCCCCACACCAGCTGCAGCCAGAGGCTCGGAGCCAGCCAGGGCAGGTCACCCCTTGTGCTCCCCCAACACCTCATCCCCAGAAGTGATGCAACTACATGAGAAAACTCACCCCCAGACACTCAAATTTAATTACCAGCCCAAGAACAGCCTCCAAGCACAGCAGCAGCACCCCCAGCCAGGGCAGCTTATAGAGGCAGAGGGACCCCCACCCACCCACGCAATCAGCACCCTGGCCCCTTCCGTCTTAAATAGCAACAGCCCTGCAGGGGCAATTAAACCCCTCAGGTGTGTGCRATGCACAGCCTGGAGCCCTGCCCTGCATCACGGCTAACGAGCAGAGGAGCCCCTCGGGCCCAGCCCAGGAGGTGGGGTCCCTGCTGAGCCCGCGGGTCCCCTGCTCCCATAGCACCCTGGTGCTGCGGTGCTGGGCAGGGGGACCCACCACCCCAAAAGCTGCAGCAGGAGAAGCATCAGCCTCGTACCCCGAGCATCCCCTGCGAGTCCCAGCCTGCAGTGGGGTGGTGGTGAGGGGGGCCCGGTGCCCCCCCGCTGCCCCAGCCTGCTGGGAACAGGCTGCTGCGGGCACAGAGATGGGGCACAGCCCCACACCGGGGGTCTGCAGTGCCGGCCCCTGGCACCGCTGCTGGCAGGGCCAAGGGGCTCAGCAAGAGCAGGGACCCAGCCGGCTGCGGTGCTGGGGTCCTGCCGTGTGCCGCCATGCTCTGCCACAGGTCACTGTGCCGTGCCACGGGTCACCGTGCCCTGC
>JAYKAV010000889.1:2287978-2336722 GCA_035582835.1 Phoebastria nigripes | reverse complement strand
TTTTTTGCGCTTCTCTCTACACTTGTCACTAAATATATCTCTGCACTTTCACACACCCACCCCTCGCCCAGTAAAGCTTCAGGCCTGCAGGACACGCTTTCCTCGCTCGCATACACAACCCTCACGCCAGCACCGGTGCACCAGGACTCTGTAAAAATTTCAATCACACTTTTTTTTTTTTTTTTTAAACTGAGTCAATATAAACCTTGTTCAAAATGTTATGAAAAAATGTACATGTTTATACAAGGCAGGCTGCAGCAGAGCGCTGGCGTTCCACGCAGACATTTGGGTAGGGAGACGCTGGATTCTTGCACCTGGCTTATGCCCTTCCACCCCCTCCCACGGAAACAGAAGCACCCTGCCCCGGTGAGCTCAACAACCCCTCCTGTTCCCTCCTCCCTCGGGACGTGGAGTACGGCCCAAAGCGAGCGCCGCAATCCAGCCCTGGGGAAGAGCAGGGATTAGAAACGCCCTCTTTTCTTTCCATCGGAAACGGTAACCCCTCTGGGCCAGGCCAAAGAGATGCTGCTCTGTACAGGTGGAGTTGGGAGACGTCAGCTCATCATGTCGTTGCTGTTCACACCGTAGGTGGAGTTCTTCATGGAGTCGTTCACCTCTCGCCTGAACGCCGACAGGTTTTGTGTAAACCTAAGGAAAAGGCAGAGCAGCGTGTCAGAGCAGGAGGTTGCCCGTTCCTCCAGTGTTTTGCTCTCCATGAGGCTGCCACGAGGACCACAGACTCTCTAGGCTGTGCTTCTGCATTAAGCTGTGGGCTCAGCACACCTCGGGACAGGCTCAGCCCCACAAAGGGGTCTCTGGCCCATACTGACCTGTCCCTGTTCTTGGTTAGGAGGTTGCGTTCGATGCCTTCCATGAGGTTCTCAAAGCAGAGGTGCATTGCCTGCTGTTTCTCCGGAGGCTGGCTGTTCACTATACTGTTCCTCAAGTCAGAGAAATACTGGGGGAGGCAAGAGAAGGATGGGTTAATTTTCAGAGGAATAGCCACCTTGGCTTTGGGAGAGGGCATGCATAACAGGCTCTCAGGAAGAGGGAGGAAACGCGTTACAGCTCTTCAAGTGACTTCTAGTGCCCTTATAAATGAAAGTTAACAGGATTCATTAGTGCCAAGACTGCTGCAGGGAAGGGCTGGACGCCCTTCCCTCGACACATGATCTCTCCAGTCCCGACTTCCCAACCACCTGCTCTGACACCGTTCTGCTCCCTTCAGCCCGAAGGCTCCGGCATCATTCAAGCCCAGACAGTTCCTCCAGCTGCGATGGGAGAGTGGGATGTTTACCTTTTCATTGAGCAGTATCAAGCCGAGCAGAGGCCGAGACATTGACCACTGGTTCCTGCAGTCCTCAAAGATGATGATATTCAGCACTGTCGACAGCATCTGGAAGAGGGAAAGTGAGGTTTAAAACCAGCCCTTCCATCCCAGCTCTCTCCTCACCACGGCACCGTGCGGGCTCAGGAGCAGTAATTCACCTTTAATGCTTCCAGTATTGGAGCCTCAATGCTACAGAGCTCTCAGCATCATGGGACAAGAGGAGGACCTGGAGCCCCCATGAACTGGTGGAGAACTTCACTGAAAGCACAGGGAGGAGGTGCTGAAAGCTGTTAGAATATGAGGAAATGGCCTCAAGCTGCGCCAGGGGAGGTTTAGATTGGATATTAGGAAAAATTTCTTCCCCAAAAGGGTTGTCAAGCACTGGAACAGGCTGCCCAGGGAAGTGGTGGAGTCGCCATCCCTGGAGGTATTTAAAAGATGTGTAGACGTGGTGCTTAGGGACCTGGTTTAGTGGTGGACTTGGCAGTGCTAGATTAACGGTTGGACTTGATGATCTTAAAGGTCTTTTCCAACCTGAACGATTCTATGATTTATTCCTGACACACTCCATCCTGCCCCAAGCCAGCCAGAAGACTGTCTCATCTTCAACTTAAACAAGGTAATAGCAAGTGCTTAAATGCAGAGAGCACATACTGTGGTGCCCTGGGGAGCTTCCTCTAGTCCACCCTAGGGGTGTCTGCATTCCCTTCCACAGCCTCCTTAGGCTAAAGCCAGTACCTAACCTAGATGGGTTTGGAAGATGCTGTTTCTCTTTTTATCTTCAGAAAACACAGCTTCTAGCCCAAAAAAAGCCTGCTTTTTTTTGCATTTGATCTATCAGCAAGGGTGGAACAATATTCCCTGCTTTCACGTGGGAGTCATGCTGACATGCACCAGCGAGTGAGGTTGGATAACGCTGTCAGAAATGCACTGAGCACTGCTGTTCAAAGCAGTACGGCCAGGCAAGAGGCATATAAAAGCATTTTGCTGTAAGGTATGGATATCCAGATCCCAATGCAGGGCCCTCCGGAGCACCAAAACCTCTGTGGACAGAATCATCTGTCATGAAGTGACACAGAGGTACCTAAACTACATGGTATGTGTAGGTAAATGCTGAGCAAAGCCTGATCTAAGCAAGGAAAATGTCTTAGCTCACTATTGATCCTCTGCCACTGCACACGCTCCTGACCCAGAGAGAAGACAAATCCCAGCAAGCTCCGTGTCTATCAGAGGTGTTGCAGATGGAGGCAGGAGACAGATGGCAGATGTGTCACCAGCATGTAAAAAACTCCATTATCAAATTCACCCTGCAGAGGCCGTTCTGAAGACAGGCATGATGGTGCCAAGGCAGCACGTGCTCCAATAGGCTGCAAACCCAACTTTCATGTGGTCCCAACATGAGCGCCACAGCAGAGAGATTGTTCCCGTATGCTGAAGTCTACGCAGAGCCTTGTTAAGCATGGGGACCCCACGGTGCCTGCTCTGCTGGGAGTGCACATGTACCACGGAATTGTTCCAGGGATTTAAACAAACCCTGTTTTTTTTTTTTAAAGCAGCAGCAGAGCGCATGCTCTCTGGCTGAAGGTATGTTTCCTGGCTTCATTTCTGTGAACTGCCAGCACCGCCCATAACTTTTTTTTTCCTTTTAAAGAGAAACACAAAGACAAAAGCTCATTTTTGGCTACTTCCTTTCATATCTGAAATGCAAAAATGGTGTTCCTTGCACAGGGAGAACCACGGCCCTGAGGCATGGCTTTGAATCAGATCTACCATATGATGAATGTGTAGGAGAGAAGCAATACTAGCAAAAAATCCTTTTTGCTCTGGAAAAGCCCAGGGCTCTAGAGCAGGGAGCATGCAGCCCCCATATTACATCATGCTAAGAAAATTCAGGGCTTATCAGGGAGTTTACCGTGCCATGCCACAACAAGGCTCTACGCCTTCGGTCTTTACCTGCTGAATCATCTCTGGGTGCTGCTGCATAATGTGCAGGAACCGGTCGCTCTCCTGGGTCAGAGGTGTGGTCCTCTTCTTGGTGCTGCGAGACAGCTGCTTGAAGAGATAGGTGACAATGTGGTCCAAACAGGAGCAGCAGCCTGTGCAAACCATGGTGTCTGCAAGAACAGGAAAGGGGGAGATATTGGGGTACTGCCAGCATTTCCCTTGCTCAGATGCACCTGGGCAGGCTCCCAGGGAAACACCACCATTTATCTGGGTCCTTTTAGGGACTTTGCAAGCAAGAACCACCTAACCCTAAATGGGTCAGCAAGCTCCTCACTGACATATTCACTATCCCTAATGTTCCAGCTTTAACAGAGGTGAAAATCCTCCACCCATTCACAAGGTATATGTCTTAATTTATCTGTTAGCCTGAAATACCATGCATTAAAAAGCAACCAAAATCTTTCTCCACTTCCAAATCAAAGCCCTAAGAGCCCAACAGAGAGCAGTAGTAGTTACCTAGTGCAGTGAGGCCTTCTGAAATGGAAGAGAGAATATACATGATTACATGAGGCTCCAGACTGGCTATAAAGTTCATGTGGTCCTGGGTAAGAACTTCCAGCAAGGAATAGTATGACTGGCTGAGCTTGGGATAATCCTGCAGAGAAAGGAAGAGAGAAAGACTTTTAAGGCCTCACAGCTAGCCTGTAACCATCAGTTAAGGCTTTCTGCTAGACCAACCCATTCATTAATCACCTGAAAACTGCTTACTGAATCTCCTGGAAAGAGAACAAACCAACCTCTCTAACAGCATAACTTATGGGCCAACATATTTTCCCCCCTTCTCCCCCACCAAGAGCCTTCCAAACAGGCTCCAGCAACAATGGCCCAGCAGGTTCCCAACACTGTTATATCAAACCATCTTTCCCCACTGCTTCGTTCTTTTCTAAATGGGGAGTGTTAGCTGACTAATGCCAGTGCTGGAGATGCAGAGATAGGAATGGCTCTCCAGGTGTCCATGCGGAGTGCCAGAACACATAAAAATCAACATGCACAGTGCTGGGCTCAGCAGCCTGCTCTGCAGTCGGTGCCACAGACCCCTCAGCAGCCCCCAGACTCGGGGGGACTCTGCTGGGACTCCTGCAAAGTGGCCCCATCTCAAGAGTTGCATTTGAGCTGCATGTCTCAAGAGCATGGTTTCGCCACCGGTACATTAAATCAAGAACATGCTGAATGCAGTCACAGAGATGGCAACAACTTCTTTCAGATCCTGCTATGGTAATAAGACAGATAAGACTTGGGAGGAATATATGCTGCCCTCTCTTTGATATGTTGCCAAGTAGGACTGTGCTGATAGGGTCTCAAAGCTCTGCCGCAAAATGGATTTCTGTATACGAGGTCTGGATAGGAGCAAGACTCTGTAGGTGGATGTCTTCAGCAAGCAGGTTGCACTGTAATTGCTGATGCATTGAGATCTCTGCCCACAGGCGATACAGGGAAGAACAATCCTTCACTTGCAGGAAGTGTTTTTCAGATAGAGGAGGAATTATTTTGGTAATCGCTCTGCTGAGACCTGGAGCATACTCTGCTGGAGAGCTGAGCAGCGGGGCTGCCCAGCAGGGCCTTGGGTGGTGGGGTTACAGCCTTCATGCAGGACCTGCTGCTGCACATTCCAGGAGCTGTAATTTCCTGCTGGCCTGTGCCTATAGCTGGGGTTCCAGGAAGTGGCATAAGTTCACTCATCTCTGTGATTAAAGTATTCCTTTACTGTATAATCTTCCAACCCTGTCTTCCCTAGCCATGTGTTTACACTGCTAATCGCAGGTGTCGGCTTACCAGAAGGTCACTGTGAGGGATGGAAAGCAGAAGCTTGATAAAAGTTTGCAAGGCATTGTCCAGTGCATCATCCCCGTACAGCCGGAAGACCCCAAAGTTGACGTAGCTCCCGCTCAGTGCAGCCTTCAGCATAGAGAAGCAGATGGAAATCCCCTTGAGCTTCAAGGCATAGACTTGATCCTTTGGGACCTCCCCAAGCGTTAGGATGCGATTTCCTGCATAAGCACAGAAGCAGACTCAGTATTTCAGGAACCACATCCAAACCCTTTCTCCCCCAGGGTGCAGGAAAAACAAAAGTAGAGCTATAAAGAGTGACTGAGAAGTCAGCCACAAGCACCAAAGACTTATCCCCCAGCCAAAGGTTAAGGAACCCGACACAAGTTAAATGGCTCTACTAGGAACCACGGGAGAACACAACTGCGTGTAATTTTGCTCTGGAAACAGGACAGCATAAGGAGAGGATTGCTCTCCACACCCTTCACAGGTTCGCCCATGTCACCTTGCACACTCACAAGGGGCTCAGCTGGGCTCCTGCTTGTTGCTGTCATTTTCTTCCTCATTTTCACGGCAAACACCCTGCCCCTTCTGCTCGCCTGCCTACCCAGCACTTCAAGCAGAAGCATCTCCCTGTATCTAAGCATGCATTCAGCAAGCGATTTGGCACTGCTTCCCAGCCCGGGCTTGCTCTCTGAGCTGGCAAGTGCCCCACCCTCACTCATCAAGCAAGCGGAGGAGTCAAGGGCAGACCGAGGCTGCCCGGATCCCACCTGCTGGACACTCACCATACGTAGTTATCATTTTACTTGTTTCTCGGAAGAGCAGGATGCCATTTGGTGAGGACACATCAAACTGCAGCCGTTGGGATCTAATGGAAAGACAGGGAATAAATTGGAGCTCAATCATACCTGAGAGGAAAAACAAAGCTAATACTCCAGCACCTCCATGCGCTGCTGCGTACTGGGGTACCCTCCTCCCAGGGCTGCTCCCCAGAGTTCAACAAAACACCCTGGTCTGGTAGAAAATACTGCTGTTCATTACCAAAGCCAGACAGGACACAGCCACTTAGGGACAGACAAGCTCTGCTGTCACAGAAGAAAGGGCCTGCATTTCACAGACGTTAGGAATATTACAAGATCGAGGCTGGAAATCCTGTCTTGGCAATAGTCACTAGGCTACTGTACACAAACACAGCGAACATCTTGGAAGCAGCATTGTAGGGCAGGCTGACTAGCTCCTATTCATAACATGACCAAGAATTCAGAGCTTGGCATTTTTTCCCCTACAGTGAATAGATCTTACAATTGAAGTGCAGCGAGTTGTCCAGTTCACCTCTGAAATAAATGAGTGGACATATTCCAGTAAGGATTGTCCTACTGCAATGATGCCGCTCGGATGCGGCAAACAGTCTGACAGTACGGAGAATCAACTCTCAAATGACTGTGCCTGAACCTTGTGTCCCTTCGACTCCGCTGTAACAACGGTCCCTTCCTATAGGGTTGTGTTCAGCTGGCTGTAAGCCAGAGCAACATCTTGGCAACCTTCCACTGCCAGATTAGACAGCTTCTGAATTATCTGAATAGCATCAGAGGTACCTCTCCGCTGGCAAAAAGAGCTGACACTCTAAAGCAAAAGTGGTCATCTGGCTGCCAGATAGAACAACGCTCATTTTAAACACAGGTTTTAAAAATTAACATGAGTTGCTTGCCTCCATCTTATAGTGCTGTCCTTGGAAGCAGACGCTGAACAAATTCAGTGTTTATTGATTGTGTCTCTTGGTCTGAGTCATGACATGACTGATATCTGAACTGTTAGAATTTCTTCCTTACTGAAACAGTGCCAGTTTCCCCCCGTCCCCTTGGCAGCCTTTATAGCATAAATAGACCGAAGTAGAGAAAACGCAACTGGGCACCAACGCCCACACAAAGGCTGAAGCAGCAGACAGACACAAATCCCTGCCAGCTTCAGATGCTGGAGGTTCATACCTATTATGTACCAACTCAGCCATCAGTTTGAGGACAGGTGTAGTGCAGGCTGGGTCATGGTACCAGAGTTCAATTGCCCGCTGTAGGATGGGCATGTAGGATGGGTAGCTGCAAGGTGAAAGCTAAGGAACTTTGTTGCTTTGCATGAAGAGAAAACGTCACAACTTCTACTAAAAAGGCATATTTTGTGTACTGCACCCAAACCTTGCAAAGGAGCTTACTTAACAAGGCTAAACAGAGATGCTGCTTGCTGGGGTCTGCTTTATCACAGGGAAAAAAAGAAAAAAAAAAAATCTTAAGTCCGTTGAAGGAGTTGCATACATACTTCTTATACTAGGACAAACCAGAACCAAAAAGGTTTTGAATGAAAGGGAAGACAGATACAAAGATCTGTCACTGCAACAGCCAGCTGACCTTCACCAGCCAGAGAAATCTGGAGCCCAGATACCGTGCTCTTTGAGCAGCTATGCTCTCACCAAGAGGACAAAGATACCAACTGCTGTTGGCGTTAGTGAGCAAGAGGAAAGTTTTTGTTGCTGCTGAGACACAAGCATCCCATTAAAGGCCTTTGTGCTTTACAGGTCAAATCTCTTCAGATCCAATTGGAAAAACCCCAACAGTTCAGCTTTGAGCAGATTTCTAGGTTGACTTGGTTGCAGACAGACCAAGTCAAATCTATTTTAGGGCTTAGAGACAGGACACCGAGTACTATAAAAGTGAAGAGAAACCCCAGTCAGGATTTAGCAGGGAAAATAGGGCATTTGGATGCAGTCAGCCAGAGTTCTCCCCTCTGACAGACAGGATGACTCAAGTTTTAGGGCAACAGAAGGATACATCCACTCAAACAGCATCATGAAGCTGGTCTTGGCATTGAAGGCAAAGGCTATTCCCCTCAAGTCTCTCACCAAACCAACCAAAGTTCTCTGTATTGCAAAAGAAAACATATGTTAAAACATAACACACGTATGGATCTCTCCCTCCCCGGCTCCACCAGCCCAGAGCCACTTCCCTTCCTCCCATCCCAACAGCAATACAGCCTTTCTGTGCTGGATGCCAATCCCAGGTTACACAGTTCTTCCTCTTCAGTGCCAGAAGCCCTCTTCAATTTGAGCCAGTGCAGTGACAGTACTGGGGTATTTCATTCCCAGCAGAAGGAAAGCTAGCAGATGAGGCTCACTGCTTCAATTATGAACTACACCTAGACCCCAAGGGATACAAGGCACACCACCGCTTCCCCATATACTGAAAAAAAAAGCACCTATCACTCCAGGTTCTACTTGTCCCGTTCAGAATGCAGAATGGCTCTCACTCTGCAGGAGTTACTTGTTCTCTCCTGTCTGCCTGAACTGAAAATGTCAAAGCCTCTAAGGGAAAGAGTAGGGAGAGCATGGATAACAGGGAAGGTCCTGCCCAACTTACTTTTGCCTCTTGTTCATTGAAAGTATTTGTGCTGAACATCTGTGCCACAGTCTCAAAGGCAGCTGTGAGGGGAAGCATGAATTGCTCATACTGATCCTCATCTTCCCCTGAAAGAAAAAAAACAGAAGTCAGGAGGAAACAGACTGCACATCCCTGCGCCGTGCAATACTGCCTGTGCTAGACATTCAGACATCGCTCACCCATGGAGCTAGAGGCAGAGAGACCACAGGTTTGCAGACAGGTGATCTATTACTGCCAATATCTAACTTACAGATAAGGCTTAGAACAAACTCTGCCGTATCAGGAAAAATTTGGAATATTATGAAGGAAAAAATTTAGCCCCAGCCTTGGTGGTGTGCACCTCTGGACTACCTGTACCCAGCAACATGGCATCAAACCCACTCTTGAGCTTCTTTCCCCTCCTTTTTCTTAACCCATTTGCCTTTTTGCATTCCAGCATCCTTTGCTGGAGGAGCTTACAGCTCCCTAAATAGCATGACCCAGCATACCGCAGAGCCCAGCATCCAAACCACAGAGTTTTGCTCTGGTTCCCAGGAAAAGACCCTAGTACCTAAATCCACCATGAGAAGACGCCCAAGTGCAGTGTAGAACGTAGTCCGACATCTCATGTCAGTCAGGTTGGACTGATTGTTAATGCCCAGGAAGGAAAAGTGCTCACTCTGCAAATGGAAGAGAACAGATGGGTTAAAGGGGAACCACCACCTTGAATGGGCTCCTGTATCATGTGCTGAGGATCCCTCATTCCCCTGTCTAATTCTCAGCTTGTGCAAGGATGAGAAGCAGCAAGCTGCATGGTTATCTTGCTAACCACTTCACATCTGCCAGCCATCTCGGAAAACAGGCCACCAGAGGGCAACAGGCACCGCACCTGCACACCCTGGAGCAGTGTCCTATCTGCCAGCAAAGATACCAGCTATCATCTTTCATCTTGGAATTCCCCAGGACCAGATGAACAAGGAAGTCTTGCTTTGCCTCCAGAGCAGAGAAGCAATCTGCCCCGCTTACTCACGGGGACCCTTCAGGCATTAAGATTGCTGAAAACCAGCCCTCTCCAGACAGATCCCCAGTTACTCTGCCCACATTCTCCACGGAAACAGTAGCCCCAGACAATACAGTATGAATGCAGCTTCTGGGCCAAACACAGGATGTGGGACTGCCTGCAAAATATCCCCTAGCTCAGGGAATACAGCACCTCATTCAACCAGTCAATGCAAACCTTCTGGATGTGGTGCTGGGAGTCCTATCGCTACAGTATCGCAGCATCAAATGACCATATGCTCCCAGAGGCAAGTCAGAAATCTGATACTTTGCTGCTGGCTTCTAGTTGCTCATTCTAACATTTTTGATTTCAAGTCAGCATCCCAGATCTGCACATGGAGTACCATACCGGTAGTGACCAAGGAACAAGGCTGCTATCCTGACCACTGCAAGTGATGGCACTTCTTCCAAACCAGCACTATTAGAATGAAAGCTGGGGCACTGAAATGCTGTTATATTTTGCATTAAATTGCATAAACAGTGCTCGCTGCTGTCTGCATGTGCAGCAGTATCAGCTGTCTCCCGCATTTCACTCTGGAGATGGCTGTCTTTCAGTGGAGAGTAAAGAGATCCCCACATTAACCCTTCAGGGATGAAAGGCACCACATAATTACAGCCCCTCAAAATTGAAGGGCAGGCTTTGAACAAGAAGAGATGGAACACAGATCACATTTTCTAGAGGCTCATCTAGTATGATGGAAGCATCTGGGAGACAGGTAAACTTCAAAAGTGTGTCCAGGTGTTAAAATTTGGGGATTATCTCAGCTGCACAAAGGCAGACAGAGGAGTTTGCTGTGAGACGAAAAGCAGAAGGTGGAAGGACTTACCGTGTGATTGTTCAGCATGAACTGTACGGCGCTCAGTTTCACCAGCTTTCTAACACTACTGTATGTAAAGGGGGTGTTAAGGAAGCAGCAGAGTCAGCAGAAAACTTCTTGCAATGCTTGCAAAGCACTTTCCAGGGCAAAGCTGGAAGGGGACTTACGTCTATATTATTCAATATGTTCTAGCCTCTCTTCCATTTGTTTCAAGAGCAACCAAGTTGCATACATCTCTACCGTAGAGACCTGTAGTAACCATTTTTATTTACTGTCAGGAAGAACAAGTAGAAGACCATAAGATAGACTGTAAACGAATTAACTGTGGAAGTAAGCTACAAAGCAATTATGATCCAAAATAAAAAATAACTACATTATAGCCATCCACTGCAATTCAACAGCTAGATAAGACGTTGACCAAGCACTCGTGCTCTGCTCTTCTCACTACCCAAAAGATGAAGCGGTTCAGGAATCTGTTACACGCAGAGTGCTCCTGTTCCAGCCGAGCATCTGCGTCACTCTTCCCCCATCCTGAGGTTTAAGTGTTCTGTGGACCCAACAGCTCTTCTGAAAAGGATATCCAATGGAGAGGTCATTGAGCAGCTGCAGCGTCTTGGAGGTGATAGGCTCGCATCGACCCCAGTACTTCAAGTTGGTGATGCTAGGGAAGAGGACAACAAGGACGGATCAGAGGGGTTTGCTCAGCTTCCCCTTTGCTGTGCGGCGGATTCTTCCAGTTCAAAAGTCACCCAACATCATCAGCTCCACCCTCCACCGAAACCACAGACATCACAAGCCACAAAATATTGGTATAAAATTACTGTACTTACATTTGGTTGACTAGAAAATTATCCTTCAGATAATCTTCACTACTTGGGTCCCAAGCTACACTGGCCCATACCCAGGCCCTTGGAATTCTGTGGCACTCCAGGGCTGGTTTCTGCAGCAAGGGTAAGAGAATTCTGCGGCAGTGACTACATGCAGACGTATGCAATTCTGCACCTGCACCATCCACTGTCAGCTGCAGAATTCTAGTAGCCCTTGCTTCTTCCAGGAGAGCCATTTCACCCCTTGGGGATGATGCGCAGCCAGGGCGCGCGAGGGTAGGCAAGGCCCCATGCACGTAAAGACGGGGGCGATGCTAAAGAAGTCAAGGGGGAGCTAGCAGCTGCACGTCGCCAGGCACACGGCACTGGGCGTCAGCATTGGAACTACTGAATTGGTTCAAAATGCTAACGGAGGCTGCCAAAGACATGACAAAAAGCCAGTCGACAGGATTGGTCCAGAGGAGAGCTGCCAAGGAACAGGCTGAAGAGGGTGCCTACCAGAGTGGAAGAGTTTTAAGAAAAGGACTTGTGCTACTCTGGTACTGAACAGCACAATTTGCAAAGAAAACCTTTGAGGGAGCAGTCCCCTCCCCATAGAGCTTTCGTGGCTGGTGATTGCCAATAGTCAAGTGATAGGGCGTGAGTGCTTGAGGCTGTCCCCTCTCTGACTTTGGTTTTACTAAGCAGGCACTGGAAAGAGAATCCATTATCCTGGTGTACGGCTTATTTTTGTGTCTCCATAGCCCAGGCTAGAATCCACGGTGGATAAATCAATCCTGGATATTGCGCGTGACTTAAGCCCTGATAAAAGCTGTAATTCTCTCAAGTAGCCAGATGTTACTAGCTTTAGACTGAACAAGACTCCCTCATATTCCAGTTTTCCTGGTTACACCTTCAAATAAACCCTGGACACTCTGATGCCTGCAAGCAGGAACACTTACATTTTTCCTATGAAGACGCTCAGGACCATGGTCTCATCATTCAACCCCAGGACCTCTGAGAGACGGCGGTACAGCTGGAGAGGAGAAAATAACACCAATTTAAAAGCTGTCAACAAAACAAGTAATAATCAAGGATTATTTGTTTTTCACTTGCTCTCCCTTTGTGGCACACATGCCTCGGAGGGTGTATGCTCTATGCCCAGATCAGTCAATGCACAGAGATGCTTGTGATCTGATCCAGACCAACACTTGCCCTAATCACTGCTACCTCTTTTCTATTGCTAGTCATAGCAGGTTCAGATACTGTACACAGAAGCCGGAGCACTTGCTTTTCCTAGGGAAAGGGGACATCACAACTGTGCTCCTCCACCTGCACCTACACAGAGTTTCTTAGGGAATTTGTCTGGAACTCTAAGCCCCTTGTCACATTGCTGCTCCGAAGTCTGTGAGATGAGGAAGGAAGGTCACAGTCTACTGGAAAGGAAGAGAATCTAATTCTAGAGTAATGATGTTCCCATTCTTTACTTTTTTTTTTTTTTTTTTTTTTATTTAAAAAAGGTATTTTGCATCTCTAAAGATGCACCAAGGCATTCAAAGTCCAGTACATCTACAATTGCCTTCTGATGAAGAGAATGGATATTTATCTTTACTTTACAGCCAAGGAAGCAAGGCACAGATGCTAAGCTCAGGCTCCTCATGGGTGCACGAGGTGGTGCGACTCGCACACTTGCACAGATATATAGGCTTAACGGATTCATCTGAAGTCACAGCAGAGACCTGGCAGATAACAAAACTGAACCCAGGTCTCAAGTTCTAGGCTACTGTCATAGTCACTGGCTCCTTCCTGATGCAGATGGAACACAGTGTTTCAAAAACAGCTCAGGGTTTGCAATGTTAACACTGGACATGTATCTAGAAAACACAGCAGATATAGCTGAAAATATTTAAGAGACAAGGAAGAGAAAACAAGTAATGCCACTTGCTTTCATTTAAAAAGGGAAGCTATTACTGGACTTCATATCACCAAAGAGACATAGCAAAGGGTACTGATTACCTTGGAAGACTTCTGCACCTGATCTCCAATATAGATCTTCCGGAACTGCTCAAAGAAGCTCAGCATGGCAAGCTCCAGCTTCTCATTCCCAGCCTGCGCCAGACGAGAGTCTGTCAGGTTCATCAACTGCAGCACCCTGGAGAGAGGTGGAAAAAACATGCCTTGCTGATGGACACTGGGAGAAAGGAGGGATTTCTGGCACATGGTGTTGTTTCCAGGCTGCCTGCAACAGTATTTTTTACTTTCTGTGGGCACTGTTGTTTTGGGTCAAGAACTGACAAAACTGATAACAAAACACTGACTAGGGCACATTCCTCTTCTGTGCAAGGCCATTATAAGGCTCTATATCCCTTCTAACAGGGATGCAAGACCTTGGTTTTAATTTGCTGCAGAAGTGAGTTTGAGGTGCTTTAGCACACTTACCCAGTGACTGGTCCATCATGTTCTCAAACCCACCTGCGAAACCACTACCTGCTCCCCTCAAAAGAGCCAGACTCTAAATGACACTACCACTTCAGTTTGGCTTTTGTTGTGAGCCCTGCAGAAACAATGCTGTGACCAGTGCACAGGCTCAATGAGCAGACCTTGCTGGCAAGGAAGGGGTGGAGAGATTTTAGGGTAAATAACACACATGCAGCAGAACAGGGGGGCCAAAAGCAGTGATACTCTTTTTGGCAAGTGCCACAAAGCACAGAGTGGGAAAGAAGATAAAATGTAAATAGACTTCCGTGAACAGGTTATCATATATGCTGGCACTAAAGGTAGCTGAAATATATATATGGGGTGTCACTATTTCCCCTTCAATAACTCATCAGCTACACAGGAAGCCAGTGCTTGATGTTATCTATTAGCCACGGCTCACCAACAGGCCATCTTCCATACATTCACAGTTTAGCTCCTTTTCCTACCCTAGCTTCCAAGCAGAGCAATTAGGGTCTGGACCAGAAGGCACTCAGCGTGACTCAAGGTTGTTCATGAGTAGTAAGCTACATGTTCTCACATCCATCAAATAAAGCTTGCACTGGAGAGGATTTACAATCCCGAAAACCCAGCACATGTTAGAGAGCATTATAAAGTTCTAACAGCTATAGAAAAACTACAATATTCACAGCATATTTGCGGACAAAACCCACTTTGGATTATTACTAGGAAAAAGATGTCCCCCCCACCCCAGCAAAGAACCATCGTGCATTTAGTTCTACTCCAATGCATGCATTTAAGCCCGGTATAATTCCCCTCTTACATGCTCTTCCCCTCTCATTCTCTTTCTTATAACCCAGATTTCCCAACTTAGCCAAGCCACAGCAGAAGTTTGCTGACTGGCTCTAGCTAGTGCTGCCAATCTCTTGTTTCAGGGTGGCCAATTCCACGCTGTTCTTTTCAGTGAAAAGAGGGGAAGAACATGGTTGCAGCTTCACAATAGCAATTCTTTTGTTGACTTCAAGAGTGGTGCAGCTAGAAAACAGTCAGCATCCCTACCGACAAACCAACTCGCCATCCATCGCATCCTGCTCATCCGTGCTGGCGAACGAGACCCTACCACCAATCACTGCCCCGATAATATAGACGAGCCACGTCAGGCGCCCTGAAACCAACAGAGGACATCAGAACCAAGCACGTCACACATTACACGGAGGAAGCCGAGATTTGCATTTTATTTTGGCAAAGACAGGCTTCACAAGGAGTACCTTTCTGCTTTAGTGCCCATCTATACCAAAATTACTCCATTTTCCACTTGGTGGAGAACAGGCATGACTTTACTAGAAAAGAAACAAGAATGCCGGGTCTGCCTGGAAGATTTTCGTTATTTAAAGCTATTCCACTGCAGAAAGCCACTTCCTTGTAAAACTGTATTCTATGTATTTAAACATGTGCAGATGCCAGCAGGCAGCATTTATTCTTTCAAAGTACATGTGGCTGGTGGAGAAGTCAACATCATATGGAGTTTTGCCCACACACACAGGAAAAAAAAAAAAAACCAACAAAAAAAGTAGTACTGTGTTAGATCAGACAATACTGTTTCAGAAGGAAGAGGAAGTTTCCATACTTGTGCTGATGTGCTCAACTCCTCCACGAAAGGGGAAGCCAGCTACATTATTAGAGACGGGGCATAACACAGCTATACCTGAACCTCCAAAGGAACTGCTTCTTTATGGCCAGTGTTAAGCAATTCCTAAACCAACCAGCTGTGCAAGTACAAAACCTCCATGCTGAATCCACCCAACGCTGTGGACAGACGCCCTCCTTCAGGCAGTGGCACCAGCTGAAAACCCCACTCCCAGTTACTCATTACCAACCACCAGCTGGAGATTTCTGCCACATAGTCAGCGTGGAGGTTCAAATGAGCACTCCATATCCTGGCTCAGACAAAAGAAGGATGGGGCAGGCACTGCTGACCACCTGTGGGTGGGGGAACATCCTCATAACTTGTCTCTGAAAGACTGGGCAAGGAGATGCACTACATTTCCCCAAAAAAGGAATGGCGTCAGTTGTAGGACAGCAATATCTTCAGCCAGCACTGCTGTGTGTGTTGGGAGTGTCTGTCCACAGCCAAAAATATTCTACACCATATGGGCACCTCTCCAAGGGAATGTTTGTGAGATCTGCCTCCCCATTTATGGATTTCACCAGGAATGCAGGCTTCTGAAATGGTATTTTTGAGAACGGACAACCTACTGCAAGCTCACAGGCTGCAGTCCTCCAAACATGCTCACCTTCTTGTACAGCAACATCCATGGGGCTGGCGGTGGCACTCTGCAGCAGCTCCTGGTAGGACTGGGCTGACTGGTCAAAGAGCTGCACAAGCAGAGCGCAGGTCTTCTCATACTCGCACCGGCCAATGGTGGATAGCTGATCTAGCTGCTGTTGCACAAGGCCAGTATCATCCAGTGGATCCTCCAAACCATCCCTAAGCAGCAAGAAAGCAGATTAGAAAATAACTTAAAATGCAGATAGCTTAAACCATAACATAAGCTTATTTCTATCAGGTAGAGGATGCTTTCCTAGGCACAACTCCAATGACTAAAGTCTCTGCCTCTACTATTTGTCACAATGGGGAGCTACGCAGACCGACGTAATCATCTGATCATTACTGTGGCCATAAATCAGAAGAACAGTAGTAGTTCAGGTGGAAAGGCCATTAGGACCTGGGATGAGTAAGCTCTTATGTCTTTAATGTTTATCCAGGTCTTTGAACCGAATGCGCAGTGCCAAGAACAAGGTCTCTGGTTGTCTTTGTATAACAAAATCTTTCCATCTTTCTCAACGTTTCAGTTGCCTTTTCCTCTAAATACACTAGCCTCAACAGTAAGTTTACTGTGAACTCCAGAACTAGCTAAACCTGCTGTTCCTTCCTTGCGTGGCTAGATACCTAAAAAGGGATAAGCCAATCAGTCTTCCTCAAGGGAGGCATTATTTTTCTATATTTGACCATTTGTTTTCATCAAACACAAACACACACAAGGTGGAATTCATCCCACACAAATTCAGACACTGCAACAGAGTCCTGTAGGCTGCCCCTACACTCAAAGGAAGCGGGGGGAAGAAAAGATACTTTTAGGTATAATTTGTGCCATCCTACAGCAGATATCTAGAAGTTAAGCGAATCACACTTTGCATACTTATTCCTCTCTGCTACAATGGCAATTCAGAGGGTAAACGGTATGCTGCAGATGTATGATGCTAGGTAAGATGAATTCTACCCATAAGATGTTGGAGACCACTCAGATCAATCTCAGCCATTTGAGATTGAGCAAGGTCTAAAAAAAACCAGCTAAAAAAAAAAAAAAAAAAAACCAACAAAATTCTTTTTTTATAAGAGACAGAATATGCGATTTAGGTAAGCCTCCCTTAGAAATCCTTTGTGATGACTCACAAAACTTCCTGCAGTCATGCCCATTTTTAAGAAATACACACTAGAGCCTCCTGCGTTAAGACTCTGGTGCCGACACGCAGAAGTGCTGCCATCTCTCTGCTTTTCTTACCTCAATATGATGTGCACAGATTCCAGCCTGGACGTGATGTAAGCTTTTGTGACTTCTGGTGTGTATGTTTCAAGCATGTGAGGCTCTGTGGCTTTAACGTAGGGCACTGATGCAGCCAGCCGCTGCCACAAGCTTAGGAGATAGTGAACGCTGTTCGGCGCGAACTCCCAGTGCTACCAGGAGCCAAGAGAAAGAAAAGGAAAGGAAAACAGCGAGTTATGGCCTTGATTATTTTACCCGTATTATTTTGACTCATGTAGCACTAGATATAGCAACATCTAAAACCTTTCGTGATCTGGTTGCCAATTTTAACAATGAATTTCAGTTCACACCTGAATTCAGTGGGTATTATCAGCATTCAGTAAAGACTGAAAGATAATGCCGAGCTCCTAGGCTGTGTAGCTGAGCCAAAGCCTTTGGTCCCAAACTACTGCCGAGCTCATACTGTAGTGTGCTACAGACAGCTCCCCAAACAGAATGTACAGTTCAAAGCTGTTTTCCAGATAAATATTAAAATTTAACAAAGGCATTATGTAAGCTATACAATTTTTTTTAACCATATTCTGTGCAGGGGTGTAGTTACAAGCTGTATACCAGTGGAAAACTCAGTGGGAATATGGCATGATATTCCTATTACTAGCGATCCCTGCAACTGCATTTTAATAGTGAAGTGATACATAATTCTAAAAATAAGCCTTATTTAACAAGTTGGTCCCCCCCCCCCCACTAGGACATGGAAAGACTCTGGAGGCATAGCAACCCTGCCTTCCCCTACATACTGCTCCTGTTCCATTCAGTAGGAATTAACAGAATAATCAATGCTACACCACAGGATTCTGCCAGCAGAGTCTGCAGGATTTTTTGGTAAAAGTAATATACAGCAAATTAAGGGGCAAAGAACAGACCAGAGGGTTATAATTTTGTTTCAAGAGAAGACAAGGGGCATAAACACCCACCGAGGGTAAGTAAAACCATTTTGTACCTGCAGGCTGGTCACGGTAAAGTTGGCAATGAGTCGGATGACCTCAGGGTAGTTCTCCACCTTCACCAGCTCTCCCAGCTGGTAATTGCTTTTCAATCGGGCCAGCAATCGGCAGAACTCATGGTAGTTATTTGGGTCTGACAAACTCTGAGAGGAGAAAAAGAGGACAAGAATTGAGAAACAGCACTACTTCGCAACACATGGCAGTCAGCTACAAGAGGCGCATATTTATGGTGGAACGGTAGGAAAAGTAGAAGAGCAGCAAGATGTTGCACCCTTCTCCCCAGTGCCACAAGTGGGACATGTACATTAGAAAGTATTTTTGGTGAAGAAACTTGATGCAGAGGAAGCAGAGACACAATTCCACTGACTGCATCTGAAATACTCACCTGTGGGTTTTCTAGTATTCGTTTAACTCCATCAACAAGATGAGATAAAAACTTTGCTCTTTCCGCATTGTTGAAGAGGGATCTGCGTACAGAGGCTATCTGCACTAAGCAGGATAAAACCTGAAAGGGGCAAAGAGAATAAATAGAAAGGGAGGGATTAGAACAATAAAATGGACAGCACGTTTCCTTTTCGTGACACAGCAAATCATTTAAGTCTGATGCTCCTTTGCATGCTACACAACAGCTCCTTCATCTCTGCAATTCTGTGTAGTTTATGTAAAAACGTAGAAACAAATTACAGCAGAGATAAAAACCACATCACCCAAAGGAACATTTCCATCCTGACAGTAAAAGGTGTGTTCCAAACTCTGCTCCCAAAAATGCTGGGATTTCTTCAGATGGAGAACACCGATCGCGTAAGACTGAAAATACACTAGGACTGGCAGGGAAAGCTGGTAAACTTAACACAGACTTGGAAAAGTATCGCAGAAGATAGAAGACTGGCAAGAAAAACAATTAAATTGTTCTCAACCCAAACCTCTGAAATTTAAATCGAAAGTAAATTTCAACGGTGCAGCTGCAGTAGTGAGTTACAGGCTGGTGAACAGGGTTGTGAAGAGCAGCGGCAGTCAGTTATGACTAGCACCCTGCAATCCTTATCTGGAGGCAAAGCCCCATTCCCTCTGACCAGTGTAAGGACTACCTGCTCAACTGCTAAGCCTCTCATTCTTGCTGGCTCTTACATTTACTGATCAAAGAGGCAGGACAATTAAAGGCATAATTGCTTCAGATTTCTATTCAGTAACAAAGAAAAAGAGTCTCACACTGTTAAAGTCTCTCATGAATATCTGAGGCTCTAAATTCAGAATTAGCAAGTAACCTTTCAACATAACGAACACTGCTGAGAGTCTCAGCGGAAAAAGTACTTCTGAAGGACCCTTCCCTCCCTAGCCAAAGGGCATGTTTTCATTGTAGCATTAATTATGAAAAATATTTATTCGATAGATAAATGCCTGGCAGGCAATTTTTTTCAAGAAGTAGTAATCCAACTTTTAGTTCAGTTGTGCTATTGGCCACTTCAACCAACTGGGACACGGCCTAGTTTTAAAGTGTGGAAGGAGAAATTACATTCCTCAGTTGTGCTCCCAGACTTGCTACCTACTCGCAATATGGTTTTAGGATCAACTTAGCAGTACCGTGGAAATAACATAAGCTACATCCCTCAAAAAGGGCTTACTGGAAGAGCAAGGAGGCAGACTCTAAGCTACGCAAGGACAAAGAAGTAGGTTGGACTTCCAGCAAACAAGCTGCTCTTAGGTCAAATCCAAAACCTGCAGATGCATCAAAACTATCAGCAGCAGCACCAGACCAGCCTCCCCTTTGTCGCTATAGCACAAGGCAGTGCCATCAAAGTAAAGGTAGCTGTCTGAAGTCAGCCTATGGCATTTTAACCCACAGCAAGTCTCCCGGATGAATCTACAAACGCTTTCTGGTAGCGGAGTCTGTAAGGAAAGTGAACGCTAAACTTACCAGAGGAGAAAACGAAGGAGGGATGGAATGATAAAGATCAAAAAACAACTGAAGGGTCGAAGAATCCAAGAATGCTGAAACAGAACAGAGCATTTTACTGAGAACACCTCCATTTACTGCTTTCCATAGGTCTAACGCTTATCTTGCCAGCAATGGCATGTGTACTTGTCACATGAAGTACCACGCTATAAGAAAATTTCCAAAGGATTTTACATTTTTACACAATTGCCTTTCCTAGAAATAAAGTAAACCCACTGGTACTTGGTACTAAGACAAAATTACAGGAAAATATTTTAAGAACACAATCTGTGAAACTGCCTGCAAAATGACTGGTGAGAACAGCAAGGATGTTGAGAACAGGCGCCGAGTTATCTGTTATTTACATTTTAAAAAAAAAAAAAAACAAAACAGTTTACTGTTTCTGGAATTGGCAGGTGTAAGACTGGAAGGGTAGAAGAGTGTTTTTATAGCTCAAGATAGCCAACCCAAACTGAACTGCATTTGTAATCACACTAAGGAAAGGCTGGATTTTACATCTGGCATTGTATGCGAAGGTTTATTTGTTAAGTACAGAGAGGGCTTTAGCAAGTCACCCATGCTTTCAGCTGGTATGCTGTAGATTAGCCCTCTTCCTCCAGCAAGATTACCTGATCTCCAACTGGTTGGGATCTGCACAGTGCAAAGATCATCTGAGGACTCGTCTGTTGATGTGCCAATGAAATCAAAGTTCAGGCAATTATGTGTGAGCTTAAGAAGCTGCATGAGCAGACCATGCTGGCTTTCATCATTTAGATTCAGGTTCTTCCCAGAAGCCTATAAAATACATCGGATTAAAAAAAGTAAAAAGAAAAAAAATCAAGGTGACAGCTGAGTTTGAGGCAGTAATTCAACTTTAAACAGGATGTGGCAATCATAAGGATCATATGCCACAAGCACGAACCCCAGCTATCACATAATTTTACAGACAGCATGTGTATTTACATGCTTAGTCTTTACATGAGATGGATAAACAGACAGCACTTTCTTTTTCACTCGGCTTATACGGCACAGGAGAAAAGCAGCCAGGCTTGCCAGCTTGCAATTATACTGTGATATTCAGGAGATAAGGAAGTTCTTATTAAGGTTAAACACAAGAATACATTTTCTGCCTGACAAGCACTTAGCAGCAGCGAATCCTGTTGCTCCACCTAACCCTCATATGGAAATGAGTGCATTCACTTTTGTTGCACAAATGATCTGTATAAGCCCTGCTCCAGTTACAACGCTCTGCTATGGGCAGGGAAAACACAGATGCTCTCAAGTAACACAAAGAACTCGATGGACACAAAATGCAAGGTCATTTCACTGCAGTTTCAATGTAGCACTCAGGTCTATACTCCAGGGACAGGCCAGCCCGTCTATCCTTTGTATTATCGCTCTGTACTTAAAACAAAACTAACTTCTTCCAGCTTAGGTCTATTGTGAATAACACATTGCACCATGCCGACACTGCCAAGACCAGTGCCAGTGGTCGCTGGAATGTCTTCCTCACTCTCTCCGCTGTATCACAAAGACTTACTCTTCTGAGGTTGCCTAAATGCACCCTGTTTTATGGATGTGGATACAGACGTGATCATTGGTTTCTCACAGCCCAATCCTCCCCACCTTAGAAACTTCTGCTTTATATACAGAAGCTTGAGACAGCTACTATTAAACAAAAAAAGACATAACCTGGGTAGTAGGTGTTTAGTCACAGGAAAACACAGATGTTGCATGAGACAATAGAAAACATTCCAACCTGTCTTAAACCACAGCATCCCAAGAAACAAAAGCAAGATGATTAAGAGTTAGGGTGGAAAACTAGAGGCTTCCTCCTGAGACAAGCCACGTCTTTCTAGTCTCTAAGTCCCCACGGTCACGCAGCAACAGTAGTGTGGACAATAGCTCAGCCAGAGCTACATGTACAGGCCAACAGTAAGAGTGCAGTTCTGGGGACAGCAGGTTAACAAGGTCTGGTTTACGCCTCCTGGCTGAGTACAACCACCTGCTGAATTTTCTCCAACAAGTCTGGGCAGTTACAAGGACCCTGTCCTGCTGCACCTCCCCAGGCACTCCTTTTCACAAAACTAAGAGGAATCCTTTTATTTCTGAGACCTCTAACTGACCACCAAATGCACCTGAAATAAGCCAATGAATTCAAAAGTTACCAGAGCTGTTATGGTTCAGGAGGATGGGTGCATGGGAAAGGATGACTAGCATAACTGTAAAAGCCTTGCTTCCTTTAGAAACCAGGAGGAGAAAAAAGATCAAATTACACCCACGTACCCACCTTTATTACCGACAGAACCAGAGCTGCTCATTTTGAAATATCTTTAAAATAAAATTTCCTTTTCACTCTTTGTGCTATTTGTCAACTTTGACACTTCACTCAGCTGGAAGGATAAAAGTTAAGCTAATCAAATCTGTGCTACTGCCACTCAGTTTATTGGGGTAGACTTTCTCATAAAAGGCTATTCTTGAAGGCACCATTAGAACTCCAGATTAGCTTTTTAGAAAAGAAACCTGATGCAGAATCAAGAATTTTCTTCAGATAAGCTACCTGCTTACAAAATATACATGTGCTACTTCAGCCGAGTAGTAGTGCTTTTTGGGGGGTAAAAAACCAACCCTACTAGCAGAGCATTGCTGCCTTGTCCCAAGATAAGTATTTTTAAAGCAAGTTAACTCATGTGTGATAATTAGCACAAAATAAAAACCTGGGGAACACAACACAGTCTAATATTTATCATGTGTTAAAACATCAAGGGCAGTCTTTAGTCTCAATCTACTAGCCATATCTTTTCTCTCATTTTTCTCTCACCATGTGGGTTTTAAACTGAGGTTAAAAAAAAGAGACAAGGACTTACTTTAGAGGAAACCTCTCAGCCAGTACTGTAAATCAAAGATATTTAAAATGTAAAACAAACACCTTATCTCTTTCCTGATGCTTTAAGACAGGAAAGTTTAACCCAAGCCTCATGGTCCAGGCACATACGTTCAATCAAAATTGTTGAAGAGTTATATTTCTGTATTTGTGTCATGTTCTTTTTTTTTTTTTTTCCTTAATACAAACCTAAGTCAAAGCTTTCCTGAAAAACAAGTCCAGAACATAGCTTTTAGAACAAGAGCACTCATTCCAGGAGAGTTACATCAGAGGGAACTTCAGCCCGAAGTCTGTCGCCCCAACATACAGCCCCCAAGAGAGATGACAAACGACAGTTTCCTTACCTGTTTCAGTAAATTACATGACAGTGTGAAAATATCAAATAAGGATGAATCTCGGAAGGAAGAGGCTATTTTCCTGTGCTTGGTCAGTGGATGAGTAGTATCCGCCTAAACAGAGAGAAAACCAGCGCTTAGAACTGATGGGCAGAGGTGGAACAAGACCAGCAGAACCTGTTGGAACCCTGTTAAGCACTGGGACATCAAGGTTTCCCTCCCCAGAGCAATGTCACACCAGCTGGCTAAACCAGGGGGATGCACTGCCACTGCGGTAGGTGCTGCTACTGCAGAACAGTGGTTCTTCCACGGATAAAATCATATTGCTGGCTGATGACAGGACTTTCCACCTACAATACTTACAACGCAGTTTCACTGTACCCCTGCCAGAAAGCAGGGTTGGGTTTACTCGCAAGTTCATTTAAATCTCTTCCAAAGCAGGATCAACAGCAGTCTTTTCAACAGCACTTAAGTCACTTTAGAAACTTGAACACTGCTTTCTAAAGTGCTCCACACTCCTAAGAGTTAAATCCTACCTGAAGCCGCTGGGCAGACACATGGTCAACTACTAGCAATTATAATTCCCCTCCTGAACCTGCACAGATGAGAAGAAAACTAGAAGGAGAGTTAACCAGTGACAGCCAGTTTGGACTGTTGCTGTATCTATTATAAACTCCAGTTCTGGAGCTCTCACCAAATCAGAATAAAAAGCTGAAATATGATCTGAGGCAAATACACACATACTGCTTTATACTGGATAACAAAGTCTCCAACTGATTCAACAAATGCATTCTAGTGTGGGCAAGCACAGGTGAACGGCAGCGCGGGTTACGTCACTTTGTAGAGCACTTTCTAGGAAGGGGAGAAAAGTGAAGTGATACTTCACATCTTTGCCATTTATTTGAACACAAGCTGGCAAAATTCCACTTGCCCAGGATAAGTTATTTGATGGGCAGTTGATTATCACAGTGCATCTGGGATGGAGCCTTATTGCAGCCCTGTGCAGAGGCACACAACTTGAATCTCCATCTTCTTTATGCTTTTGTTACTATACCTCTGTTAACCTTAAATATGCACACATCTCATCCAGTATTGCAGGAACCAGTACAGCTCTAACCACTGCAGACCTCACTTTAATGTACTAACCTTCACAAGGACCTCATGGAGGACGCAAACACTCTTGTCTCTTATATTATAGGTGAGAAAGAGAAGCCCTGCATCACCCAGTAGCTGGTGGCAGATCAGAACTGGACCTAAATTTGTCAGGTGCTCTAACGACCGAATTATCACTCCTCAGCTCATGCTATTAGATTTCAGGGTCTTTAAGAAAGTGAGCATTATTTACTCTCTCCATGGTTATTACAAATCTCATGTATTTCTGGGCTTGTGGCAAATGAGCATTTCCTTTTTCTTCATTGTGAGGTCACGTAGCTTAAATCAGTGAACTTCTACAATACAGTGACACTCAGTACCTCCAGGCGAGTCTGTGCAGTACTTGCAGGATGAAAACTGATACTTCAAAACAGTTACTAGAACTTTATTTTATTTGTACTGTGAGCTTTTGAACAAAAGCTTTAGTAAACAGAGCTCTAGAAGATTCGGCTCTCATGCAATGTAGTCGGAAGTTTAGTTATCAAAAAAAGCCTAAAGAGAAGCCCCACAAGGGTTTTTTTCGGTGGGTTTTTTTGCTATGTACACATACATGACCCCACTCTGATGAGTGGGCATGTTGGCAGATTTATTATTTTGCAAGTAATAGCAAGTTTTAGACTTTCCAAGATGAGTCACTGAATCCAAACCTGTGCAATTGCTGGCACAAAGCACATCTAGGAATGCGTAATAAACTGTGGCAGATTTAATATCCAAGATATCAGGAAGAGATTTTTGATCAAAAGTCTTTTAACTTCATTGCTTATTTCAGTATCAACCTGTAGAGACTCTGGAACTGGGATCGGTGACAGTTTCTGTGCTGACCGTTCTCCTGCAAGCAGAAGCTGTAGCCCTGTACAAAGATGCTGACAGACACATACTAATTTATAGTAAGAGGTAAACAGACTTGCTTTCATCCTTGATGCAAGGAAGTGAAGGACCAGCCCTCTGCGGAGACGGAGTTAGGATTGCACAAAAGTCTGGGCAAGGAAATGGTAACAGTAACAAGACATGGCTTAAGAGTTAGGAGGAGAGCTATGCGTTAGGATTTACTGATCAGGCCAGGCTTGAAGAATGAAAGTGAATTTGGGGTCTGAAATGGATGCAGAAGCCATTCAGATTACAGTGCAGGGCTTGGGAAGTTCAGCAGAAGAAATCGCTGCTTTGCCCTGGCCAGGACAAAACCTCCTCCTCCATCTCCAGTTCTGAAAACAATTTGTAATCATCCTTCAAATCCCACTCAAGGATCTCTCCGTTCCAATGCCTGGATTAGTCAACATACCAGCAAAAATGAAAGGTTAGTTTCCTTAGTAAGATATTAAAATGAAAAAAACTTAGTTACACCTGGTCCTCTTAGCAAAATTAGAGACATTTATACACATGGCAACCCTCATGCTGCCTTAGGACAGTGGTAGCCATCAACGGTGCTACAAAAAAGTCTGCCCGACTGATTAGGTAAACGATGTAAGCTTAGATAGCACCAAGTAAAGCCGCTTGTTCCAGCTTTCAACATAAATACCGAGAGACAGCATAACGTTAGAGGGGTCTACAAACCACTGACCTAACTAACCTGGAAAGACTTGCCGCAGCTGGCATGACTGGGTGCCGTGCCAGAGTACCACAGACTCGGCGTCTCCAGTCTTTCTTCTGCCAGTCACCCAGGGCTGGGGCTGTGTAAGGGACTCAGCACTCAGCCCCGATAAACCGGCAGAATTTGAGAACTACCTGCTGGGAACGCTATGAAATTTAGTACTGAATGAAAAGGACGCTTTAAAAATCTGCACAATGTGACAAATCCTCTTTGCTTCATCTCCCTGGTCAACACGGAGGAGGGCATGCTCCACTCGCTTCTTGGCACAAGAATGCTGTAAGCTGAAACAATGCACAGGGACCAACAACAGAAGGTGCTAGGGATGTCCTCACACTCGGGGCTTTGTCCTCACTAGGTAGGCTTGGCTAGTTGCTTAGCATTGCTCTTTCCTTTTTCATCTCAGAAGATTACATCAAAATATGAGAGAAGATGGAAGATGCCAGTGAAACAAAACAATTCCTCAGGACAGGAGGTTTCAGCATCTTACCACAACAATAAGTGACTGCATAAAACAAACAAACAAAACAAACAAACAAAAAACCCAAACCAAACAAAAACCAAAACACCCACCACACAACACACCCTCCCCACCAAAAAAACCCAAACAAAAACCCCCAAACAATGCACAGACACACAGCAGGACACACAATATGAATGAGAAAATTGGACACTTACTTCACTGAGGAAGGCTGTAGCACTTACTTGATTAATTTCATTAGTTAGTTGGGACAGGATTGTCACTCCTATGATGCAGTGCTCTACACTATCCTGAGGAAGGAAAGGGGGACAGGGATAGCAGTTAGCAGTACCAGGATGTTTTCATTAAGCTTCATTGTCATTCAAAGACCTTTCTGCTTGGAAGATTTCTAGACATGTTTGTCTAGAAATGCTTTATCTTTGTAGTACTGTGACTGGAAAAATGCCAATACCAAGCAGAGAATTTAAAATGTGCTTTTAAAATACTTAACGTTGTTAACAATGCAAAGGGTTCTAAAGAGTTCGGTAACATGAGCTAATAAAAATAGGCTCCTTTTATTTAACAGTTTAATCAAAAATTTTTGTGTTATGTCCTAACTCTGAAAAGATTTATTTAGACTTAAATCAGTTTGTTTAATTTTAACAGAGGCTGTGGTAAAATGTGCGGAAATTTCTGCAACATTAGGATGAGTACTAAAGTTGCCAGATGAAAACTCTGGGAAATAAACTGCTCCCCCCCCCCCGCCTTTTTAAACTACAGACCTTGAACAACATGAGCAGCAGCTGACCAAGTTTCTCCACACACCCACCCCACGACCCTCCTGCCAAGAAGGACAGCCTATCTCCCAGTGAAGGGAGTCCATTCTTCACAGCCTGTTCAGCCTCTGGCTGCACTTGAGACTGCCAACAAGGGGCCAATTGTGAAATAAGTCTGTTACAGATACCTCTTCACTAGAAACGGTAATCCATTTATCAAATGATTTAAGAGAAACAACCTGTATTGTTCCTTTGCCCCAGTTTCTGTTCTGTAACTAATAAATGACGTTTCCTTTCCTAGCTCCGCCTTGCTTTGCACATTCTGCACAAATTGCCCTGATCTCCAGCTTCAAAGACTGAACTCATCTGCAATAGAGAAATTCAAGCATATTTAGGCTTGGGACCTTGGCCACTTCTTTACTGGAGCCATCTCTTGATGACAGTCTCAGTATTTACATGATAATATCTAGACAGAAGCCACTGGAAAACCTTGCTGAACCATGTCTTTAAAAAAAGTGCAGCCTCCTGTACGCTCTAGCAGCCAGAACAGGTAACTTGAGCAAACAGGAACAGACCATCTCAAACTGAACACAGCAAGTAGATATTCACACCATTTAATTAGGTTTCTGATTAAAAAGCACACATTCCCCGTGTCATGAGCTGGGAGAGCAAGGAATCTAGCTCTGATAATTTCAGCTAAGAGCACCTGCGAACTATTTGGGACATAGTTACCAGCCCAGAAAGGAACATGATCTTTAAATTACTTAACACCTTCTAGATCCTACACTGCAGACATCTGTAAATGCCTAAAATAATAGTAGTTAGCCTATTTTCTGAATGCCCACACTCTACCACTCCAGAATTAAAGCCTCGTACACACTGCATCTCCTTTTCCACACTGGGAAGAATTTCTGGTCATTTTGAGCTCTTCTTCTGTCCTCCTCCAACTTTTGATTTTGGGACAAATTTCAGAGCAAATAAATCAGTATTCATAGTGTTACAGGATTTACTGATCTCTCTGGGAAGAAGTTTCAGTTTGGAGACAGCTGTTGATAAAACTGCAACCTTCTACCTATACAGTCTTTTGGGTTGGGAATGAAACCCTATACTGTGGTGACAGCATGTACATTTATGAAACAACAGTCAGGTCTTCTAAAGAAAATTAACAATGACGTTTGCGTAACATGCTAGTTTTAAGCTACATTTTGTTATGATAACTCAGATAAATATCAAACCTGACTTCCATGGATATATCACCCTTGCGATGAACGAAAGCAAGTCAAGCATGGCACATACTTCCCTCATAGACAATAAGCCCACACGTTTACCATTCTGCACTAATCAGCATGGTGTATTTAAGCTTGAGAGCTTGAAAGAAGAATTGTGCAACTGGAACACTAAAAGACGTGTCTTACTGTTGAATACTAATGGTGGCAGTTTCCAGAAATAAATCCCTGCCCCACCAAACTTTAAATTATAAAAACTGACCTGTCCTGCCAGTTGGCAGCTGCTTAGCCTTGGTAGTCACTATTCAAACAACAAATGCACAGATGAAAGGCTGGACAGAGGATACTAAGGTGCAAAACAATAACTGAAAATGCACGGACTTTCAAATCCCACAAGGTGTGTATTCATCTCACAAAAAATCTGACCTGTAAAAACCTTGTGACATCTGTGATCACGTTCCTGAAGACATATTCATCCTTCTGACAGTCAAACCAGCCCAACTTTGTGATCCTGGCATATAACTGGATTAGTGCTTGTGTGACAAACGTTGCCAACTTTGGCCTAGTGGCAAGGTAGTTGAGCACATAGTTCCCTGAAACACAGAGAAGAGGTGTATCTGTAGACAAAAACTTGGCAGATGGAACTGAGATGGTAACACTGATAGGAAAAAGCATCTTTTTGAAAGCTGTTTAAAAAAAAAAAAAAAATCAGCACAGTAGTGGGTTAGATACAAAAGTTGACCTTTTACTTGTGCCTTTAACATACTAAAGCTGTGGAACAGATCTGGAAAGTGCTTAGAGACAGGTGAGAGTTCCTCCCCACAAGCCTAACTTGTTTTGTATTATCAGATTAAGTCCAATCCTCTGTAAGCACATGTAAATAGCAAGAAAAGCTGAAAATATTTCAAGACCTTTCCTCAGGGATGATCATCTACCACATCATTTGTAAAAAAGAAAGCAGACTGAATGGCATTCAGACTCCTTCCTCAGACGAAAGGAAGTATCAGCCATTCTCCAGGAAAGAGCATTGTGACAGACTGACTGCTCCCTTAGGAAATACTCTAAATAATATTTCAGAAATAAAGGATTTTCAGTTTTGGAAGCATGTCCTCAGAAGAGGCAAGCACCATGCTTATTTTATGCTCCAAAAGAAATTTATCAAATGCAACTGGTTTATTCACAAGACCACAGAGTTGTCATTCCCTTCCATCTGGAAAAATTCTGTATATTTAGCCTTGAACTCTGTTAGCTAATGACACAGGTGAAGATGCCATCTAAGAGAAATGTTTCTTTGCCTTTTGGGCATCCTATACCTTAGGATGCCCAAACTGTAAAGCACAGTAGCTTGCAGAAAACCTCTCACCCGTAGATGAAAGTCCATACGACAAACATCCACACTAGTTTGGTTAGAAAAATTAGGTCTTGTACTTACGAATATCTATTCGTTGTTCCAATGGTAAAGGGTTGTTTGTGCGTGACACGAGTTTTGTAAGGCATGTAGCTGCCAATAACTGGGAGTAGGATGACTGTAAAGAAAAAAAAACAACAAAACACAAACAGAAGTTTACCGCACACTTCAGAAGATCAAGCAGCAATGCTGGATTTTAAGCTAATTGCTCTCTGGAAATTTGAGTTTAAACATTAATTTAATTGGTAAGTCCAAATACTCTATATAGCATTTATTCTATGTTTTTATAGACACTAAAGTAAACCAAATACTTGAAGAAAGTGTCTAAGAAAGAAAGGAAAAGCTTTCAAAGAGCGGAAGACAACAGAACCGTCACTGAAGGCAGGAGTAAAACTGCAAACATAGTCAAACTGCATGAAGTTACCTTAAACGCCATGCCTGAAAAGGACAATTAGCCCTCTGAGCCATAGGAGTACGTTAGTCTACATTAAGAAGCACTTACAACTTCCACTTGATTACTAAATACAGGTTAAAATTTATTTCTTACAGAACAGCACACAGACCACTGAACTGTAATCTAATTCAGTGACACAAATGATGGCATTCAACCACCTAAAACCCCTGGCTGCACCCGATTCCATAAATTACAGCTAGGGAAATGACAAACATTTTGCATGCTAATTTCTGTAATATATAGTACTGTAGAAAGCTTAGTATCCAAGATGCAGGAAACCTATTTATTCCAACATTCCCAAGGACAGTCGGGTATAAAGTGAGTCAGATCCCAGACTGAAAAACCCCACAACCCTCTGGCAAGGGTCAGAGAGGCAATGGATCACACGCAGAGACTGAAAGCGGGCTTTAGGAACTTTGCTAAAAAAATAAAAAAATAAAAAAAATTATTTGTCCTCAGGTAAACCAGTTACTAGTTTCCATCAGAAGAGCTTCAAATCAGTTTGTTTTGAATTCACTGGACTTCAAATCTAACAAAAAGTTAAATAATTCGCTTTGTGTAAGTTTGCTAAGCCTGTTAAGTGTCACTCTTCTCCCCCTCCCTCCACCACCTCCTCCTGGAGGACTTACTCTTTACAACAGGCTGTTTAATGTTTCCTATTTTTGTGAACAAGGCTCCAATCTGATAGATATGAAAGCTTGATGCACACTCTGCAAAAAGTCAAATCTTGCAAGATCATGTGGCAAAGCCATTTTAAACATTATTTGTGCTGATACAAATGGCCACTTAAAAAGAAGAAAGCTAAAAAAATCAGGCAGGATTTACTGCTGGCATATTTTACATCCTTTCTCTAACACTAATTCTAAAGCACATGATCTAATTTTCCCTGTTTTAAACTGCTGGATTATTAAGACAACACTATAGCAGGGGCAATTTTCCAAGGAAACATTCCAGAAGAAACACTGCTGGTTTTATCCCCTATGAACCTCTGTGCACACACCATTTTCTCCCCAAAGCCTATAGAGAAGGCAGTGGTTCCCACAGTCTATGAAATACCACTGCCATAACAATGTTTTCAACTTAGAGCTTGACATGTCTGGGTGGTAGCCTGCGAAGAATGCAGCAAGGCCCACAAGACATTAGAATTGACAACCGTTTGTAGTAACCACTGCAGCAGCATAATTAGCCATCAGAGCCGATGCTTTTTTTGGCATAGGCTGCCCAAAAAATTGAGATACATGAGAGCATACTGGCTATGCAATATAAACACTGCATACCAGACCTTGGGGCTATTTCCCTTTTCAATGCCCAAAATACCAAGGTACATTTTGGACAATTATATTGTTTTACATACACTCCCTCTTTCTAGAAGAAGCTGGCACTTGCTCAGGCAGTCTGGACTGTTGGTGAACTCAACCAAGGCTTTCTCTGCCTGGAGCCGTGTCGCAGTGTCTGTGGTCTCATACAGCTGCTTGCACAGGTTCTCTAGCTGGGCTAGGCTCTGGAACACAGGAAAACAGATCAATTAGAAACAAGAGGTTTTACAGGTTAGTTACGCAGCAGTTTAACCCAGATTACATGTACATATACATACACACATACATAACCTTACTGTTTGCGCAAAGGAAGGAAAACGCTCAACTCATGGTTTGTTCTTCCATCATCTAAATGCGTTTAACCTACTAAATCACTTGTCTAGAAATTTTACAGCTACCTCTTAAACCCAACAAAGTACCATGCTGCCTCCCCACTTTTACCTTTTTTACCTGAACTCAGGCACCCACTCCCAGGGTCAGCGCTCACCCAGCCTGAGCGCACTGCGCTGTGCGGCTGATGAGACCTGGAACATCTCTTACAGCTTGTGCTGTAACGGTGACAATCCTAACCTGCCCATTTTAAATAGTGAAAAACATTCTCACATCTAGTTTATATGTTATAGAGTGTCAAATACCCCACCAACTTGGGTTATATTCCCTTTGCGGGGCACCGTAACAGACTTCAGCATCCCAGGATGCTGGACGGATCTCACGTTAAATCTTCTACACCACACATGCCAAAAATACCTAAAGCAGAACAGAGCAAACGAAGAATGCGATGGATGCCTTTGAGCAGCATCTCTGTGAACGCGTTCGAAGGGAAATAAAACTACCAGGCAGATTCTGTGTGCTCAAACAACTGGAAAATATTTGCCATAAACTGTGATCCAGGCAGATGGTTTCCCCCAGTGAAATCTTAGGTGTCCTAGTTAAAAAGTGGCTTCACAGATGGATATAAATATTCCCTCAGGTTCTTACTGCTAGATTAATAAGCAGGTATTTTCAACTGCTTCAGGGCTACATTCTAGGTTTCCAGGGTAGATCATTACAAGCATACCATAACTTCTGTGCTTTTGTGCATTTGTAAAAAGAAGGATAGCATCAGTCGCCTAATTTATTTTTGGAGGAGAGATTGTTATGCAAAAGCCGAGTTATGGACAGGGATGGATTCACGCACCACATCAGTGCACAGCTGAACGCTTTCTTATACACAAGCACAGCAATTCCATGCCAAAAGCACACAGAAGTTTTTGACGCTCTGTTGCCGAGATGATCATCAGACAAGACAGCGTTAGAAGAAACACAGAGAGGGACCTTCTGTAAAAATTCTCTTCCCTTGTACCATATTCCAGAGCTCTGGTTTTTTTTTTTTTTTTTTTTTAATAACAACCTCATGGAAAATGTTGCCCTGACAGCTTCACTACGTTAGAGAAATTAGAGAACTTTGCCAAGTGCCAGACAGCAGTTCAACATACAGTTTTGTTTTTGAGAAAGCCAAAACCCAAAGACTGAAGCTCTACAGAGAAAATCCTCAAAAACCTAAGATTAATATAAACCATTATTAACCATAAACTATTATAAACCATATTAACTACGGTTAAGCATTTGTCAGTACCTGTCATTTCTCATCACGAATCCACTTTCAGTTATTTAAAATCAGTTGGCAAAGTCTACATACAGGAAGGTGCCTGTTTATGTGTACCATCTTCAGCCCAAGGACAAAATACCATTTCCTCCAAAATCCCTGCAACCATTTATCGATTTGAAAAGCTACCACGACCATTCAGTCCATGTGTGTACAATGGACCAAATCCTTGGGAAGCTGCTTAGCCTAGCTCCACCACCCCGGCAGGACAGCGATGAATTGCAGCCCATGGTGCCACACCGAACCAACAAACACTGATCTGGAGAGCGTAGTTTACAATTTTGGAAAAAAGTATCTATTTTTAAGAGTTTTACACCACCCTGCATTAATTCTTCGAGAAGCTCAGGAATGGGGTTTCCCTACAGTCAGCTTTCTTCACACCTCCAAGAAACACTAATTCCCTGCGACTGTTTGGGACTCGGTGGCAACAACCATGGCTCCTTTTGTGCGACACTCGCCATGACAAAACACCCTTGTTTGTGCACAGTGCGTGATCCGTGCCAGCCTTCTTGCAGATTACAGTTAGTTAACTCCCTCGGAGCTGCAGGAAACACACAACCTCCGGGACTGAAACAAAACAACTCTGAAAAGCCAACCACACCAACCGAATAGCCCGTCTGCTGCCCAAGAAATATGGCACACAAGGTCACCATTAAATACCCCATTAATGACGCTGCAGTCATTAAAGCACAGTTTTCATGTGAAAAAAAAAAAAAAAACCCCACACATGGAAAAGCTAGTCCAAATTATCCAGGAGCGTGAATCCAGCAACTTGATGGGGAATAAAAGTGCACTCTATTCATGTTAGACTAAGCCAAGCATCCACACCAGGTTTTAAACGTATTTTTAATATCTCATCTCTTATTGTGCAGTGTCAGCTGTCCCGAGTGTCCCTGTCCAGACAATCCTCAAGTTAAAAGTTCACTCAATACTTTTTCCTCACGGTATCCCCAGATACGCAGCTGCAGAGTGGGGCTGCGGGATGGAGAGTATTTTGGGGCATGGTACCAAAGCGTATGAGGGCAACTCAGAGGGAAAGCTGATGTCCAGACTTGGGAGTTTTCATCTATTATTTCAAGTTTGTGAATGGTCATTTTATTTTTTTAATTTAATGTGCTCAAATATCTGAAAAAAAAACCACATTCATGATTAAGCTGTAATCCGACCAAATAAATTTCTCTGATGAAAAACCTTTATGCATAATTTTCAGGATTGTCTCACCAATAAATTTCTTTCCTCCTCTTGTGCCCTAACTCGATTATTGCCACAGACATGTAGAGCAGTTGAGCTGCCCTGATACTGCATTCCAGGTTTGCAACATTAAGTCTTCAGCACATTTTAATATTGCCATGATGAGGGCAGCGGAGTTCCCCTCCTCTCTGCCAATGGGGTAGAAATCAGGCTAGCCTTACTCCAGCACCCAGCTTCGAAAGTCAGAGATGTTTGGGCGTTAGGGGTAGCAAGTAGGTAGGGATTATTTCACTACAGACACCGGGCAATACCTACTCTTTCAACCAAGATAAAAAAAAGTACCATTTAGTATAACGATTATGCAGGGCAAGAGCTCTGCATATTCTAGATAAGGACTAAAGCATGAGACAGCAGAGTATTTCAAACAGGGAGACACACTGGCATCCCGCTAGTGCTGCGCGCGTGGGGCTGCGTTACAGCGTGGAAAGGTATGCGGCCAGTGAGCCGAGAAGAAAAATAGCACTAAAGGCACAATTACAACTAACCAAAACTTGCGTTCATCGCTCCTTTGAGAATGAACAGCTCCAAAAACTCTTTGTAAACAGAAGAAACCAGTCCTTCGCTCCTAGGGAAGGGAAGGAGGCGTCGACGAGGGCTCAGGGTAGCAGGGAGCCGACGGGGACTCTGCAGCCGCGAGGCAGGGGTTGGGACGGCATTTTAGGAGGAGAACTGCTGAGTCACGGGAGACAGCCCCAAGTGTCAAACACCTCCTCCCACCCCGGCTCCCAGCCTTCCGAATCGCTCTTATCTGCTCCTCGCACGACGGCACTGAAATCCCAGGATTTTTCTACAGTTGCACATACCATATTCTACTAACACATACTAGTATGCCCGAAGTATTTTATGCAGTAACAAAAAAACCCCTACGCTGTCCAATTTCTCTCCTACATCGCACTACGAAGGCTAAATGACAACCTGAAACACCAGTCATCTCCCAGCTAGGAGTATGTGTCTTAAATGCATACTGAAAAGCCTAAACCGCCACTGAATTTTTCACCTCTCGACTCCAAGCTCAGCGTAGACGACGATCACTTCACTTTTCCTCCCATGTGCACACACATTTTTTCCCCTCTGAAGCCAAGACCCGAACAACGCCTATGCTTTTCCCTCCAATGAAGTGTGGCAATTAATGCCTATTAATGGAAATCTGCATCCTATCTCAGTGTTCTTCTAAATCCATCTTCCAGGCATGATATCTCTTTATGTCACTGTCTATAAGCCTTAGACAATTTTTTTGCAAACAGAAGTTGAATAAGTTTGTGTCCCTAGGGAAAAAAGCCCCAAAACAAAATCATATTTTTGATCCATCTCCCCAGACTGAAGTTCAGCCCTACGCCGCAAAGCACTGGAGCATAATGCAACACACCCTACAATCGACTCCAACACCATTGTTTTGTATGCGGTAGAAGTGTTTTTCAACAAGGGAAAGTATATTTATCAGAAACCAGCAAACCTGACAAATGATTAGCAAAGCTTCCACTCCCCTTTCCCCCCAACAGCGACAAGCTCCGAGGGAAGTTTTGCTGCAGACCAATATCCTACAGAGAGTCGGGGGGCTCCTTTCCACCCGAGCCCTGCACAGAGCAAAGCTCTCGCCACCGCAGGCTGCACAGTCCTGAGCAGGAATTGCCAATCCATCAGCCTCATATGAACTTTGCATCATGTTATTGCTTATTTCTTTAATAATATCAAACACTGTGAAGAAACGAGTTTTCCTCTGCATATGGCACCCCCTTTGTACAACCTTGGCCTCAGATGTTTGTCCACTGAGAGCAGCTGTGAAGCTCAAAACACGGAAAAAACCCAACCTATCAATCTCATTTATACTACAAGCTACAAATAAAACTCGTCACTGTTCAGTGTTTTCCCCATGGTGAAGATAAACAATGTGTGATCATCTTTAAAATGATAAATACTACAAGGAAAGTAACAGCTACCTAAAAGGAGTCCCTGGGGGATGGCTGTGGAATTGATTCTGTATTACACGGTTGCTTAAGCAACACTCTTTACATCCAAGGGCTGCAATAAGCTCTAGGCAGGTTTAGTTCAATAGAGTTTGACTTCGCCACGCTGACAGTTCCCATTTCAGAAAATTGAGGAAACGCACGCTGTGCTCAAGATGGCAGAGCCAGAAAGTAAGCAGGAGCGTACACAGCCAGCCCCGACTGCACGGGGGGAGCAGGCAAGCAATAACCCCACAGATTCAGACACCTAAAATGGAGTATTTGGCTTAACAAGATCAATCCAAACTTTGCTGCTGCCTGGTGGTTCTTATCCTGACGGATGTGCATTGCTGTAAATCCTCCAGGCACACATTGTTTCCAAGACATTCCTTCCTCCTGCCTTATGGTTACTGACTCCCTGAGCCAGAGATCCTGCAACATGTTTAATACAGTTATTTTTGTCCCAAGCACATTCATCCATTTTAATATGCCCCAACCGATTCCCCCATATGTCATAATCAAAGTCAGACTTTGCAAGCGCCGGGCAACTGCAGGGCAGGCAATGAGATGTTTATGTTCTTGCTCACTACGAGCATGCAACAGGCCCCAGAAGAAGAGTTACCCGTGTACCTCCAGGATGTGGCATCACGGCGGTGGAAGAGACCATCATCTATTTTTCCTTTCGCTTGAACATTTTATGTCTAAGGAATATCGAGTCCTATACTTGTCAGTGAACGTGCACACCCCTAGCACACATGGTGTTATAGCGAATAACACGAGATGCAGTGCACACTCCTCTAACGCAGCACCTGAAACCTTGCATTCAGCCCTATGCTGGCACTGGGCATCAGAGCTGCACAGCGTGTGTCAGCTTCTGCTCTTCAAAGCTGCAGACATCAGCTAGCTTTCCTCAATTGCTCACCGACTTTACAGCAAAACAGGGAGGAAGAAGATGCCGCATGCAGTCAGCGCTCCGAAACACTGCGTTTTAGCAACCGTGCAATGAAGATGCATCGCAGCAGTCAAAGGGCCCTGGTTTTTTAAGTGACTAAGACTCAGAGAATGCCTCAGGTCATTTGACGAGTGTCAGGTATTTCAACCAAAAATAAAAAAGCTTTTAAGCTGAGCGATGCAACTATTAACTGCCAAGGACCAGGATGATGCACTTCGTAAGTACTCATAGCTGTAAAAATCAAGGTCTCATGGCTCATCACCCTCATTTGTTAAGAGAATCTGAACAACAAATTGCCCATTTCCATTTACCCTACTAATAACAGGAAAAGCAAACCTACCTACACACTTCCAGCACATCTCAAAATTATTTATTGCAGCAGTATTTTCAGGCATCTCCCTGCATCTCTCGGGGAATCAATAAAGAGCTCTCATTTCTTTCTCCAAGATGAATGGTCTTCAAGCCCAGACAGAACAGGGCTGCCTTCAGGATTCAGCCCTGCCATTTTACCGCACAATGCTTTAGAGCAACTCCACACACCACCCCACAGAAACACTTCAAATTAACAATAACACTTCCCATAACTTAGTACTGACAACATATAAGCTCATGTGTTACACAGGGCAGTTTCTATCCCAAAGAGTTTAAAGAGGAGGAACACGATACCCTTAGTGGGTAGTGAAACCATCGAGAAACTTTTCAATATTCTAGTGGGGTGCAAATAAATACTAGTGCATAATTTTATCAAGACTTAGCTCTATAAGGACAGCCATTTGTTTAGCTATCTGTTAAGAAATGAGAGAAAAGACAAGGTAACGTTTGGCTTTCTAACACAGGGCATGTCTTAAGCGAACAGTCCTGAAGCTAATTATACCTCGGAGGCCAGTGGCAGTGAGAACAGATTGAGGGCTAAAATCTCCAAAAGAAACCTCTACATTTCTGCATCATCAGGACCTCCAGATGCTAGCAGAATCCGTGTGCATATACCAACAGTCACGGAATAAATAAAAAAAGAGGTTTGACAATGCATCAGATTTTTTTTTTTTTTAAGGATGAAACAGATGCAGTGAAAATGGGAATCATCCCTGCTTTCGATGCTGGCCAGCTGGAAGTGTTTATTTCACCTTGACCGTGTTCTGGGTTTGCACTTCTTTCATGCAGCACCGAGTCTGATAGAATACACAACTTGAACTGCTAATTGGAAGGTCTGACTCCTATGGAAAAATGGTCACATATCTATTATCTTCTCTGAACACTACATATAATTGTGCAGCATTACTCACCTGAATGCATAATTTAGTTAGAAGAGGAGGTTTGTTATTGAACAAACGGGAAAAGTAAAACAACAACAGAGATACGATGGCCCAAGGCACCCAGCTTCTGGAGTTGACAGGGATTAGACCGTCAATGGAGGAAAAAGTGGGCAGGCTGGGACGACACACATGGCTGTAAACTATGGCAGCTACTTCTTGCATGGGAAGTCTGCCAGCCATACTTGAGGAAAGGTGAAGTTGAAAAAATCCACTTTAAAAAAAAAAAAATCTTTACAAGTTAGCTAATTTCTGGAACAATAAATCACGTCCTGTTTTGAAGAAACTGCCTCTATACCATGACAGATTTCTACTAAACTTAAGACAACCACTCCTGAGTTCAATCCCCACTGATGCTGTTGAAGTAGTAATGAGAGATCCCTGGTGATGTAATACCTAGGAATGATGAATTACTGAATTCTACCCCAAGAAAGGGCTCTCTCCCGGTGGGAGGACTCAGCAGGGCCCTAGGCGAGGACAGCAGCACAACTGGCCTGGTAACTGCAACAAGCAGGTGCTCCTCCACTTTTGAGAATACAAAAGGAGAGGCTGGAGCAGCACCAACACCTTTGCTACAACAATGGGAGAATGAGTCACTCCTGTTTTTCTTTACCTTTTTATTTATATGCCACAGCTAATATACTGCTTCAGCAATCGCACACTTCTAACCTCTCTTTTTGAAAGCTGAACGTTCCTTTTGCATCTGAGGGCTTTTCATTTGGCAAAGGTTGGCCATTTCCTAACGAGCAGCAACCAGGAAATTAGGAAACAGCAAGCACAGCACACACAGGACCAACACAGTGCTGGATACACAGAGATGGGAAATCTGCAATCATCTGAATGAGCCAAACTTCTCAAAATCTCTTCTACCTGTTGATAACAGCTACAGAACATATTATAAAGAGAAAGGAGTCCTGCCATGCAAATCAGCATTCCCCATTTCAGTAGTGTGGGCACACAGTCCGGGTAGGTACCAAGGTCACTACATTTCCCGCAGTAGACAGAAATGTTTTTCATATTATTAGGATTAACAGTACAACCCAGATACCTCTAGGTGTGAATACAGTTCTAGAGAACAAACAGAATTGGACTGCGGGTATTTAGTCTGAAAGACATCTCTAACACCTTAGATGGTTATTTTGGAAGGAGACAGCCTATGTTTTGTGGCTTAAAACTACAAAAAAATCGGGCAACAGGCACCACAGTTCTTTGCCTGTGCAGGTCTGTAAGGTACGGACAGATTCAAAGCACTGCCACCACTTGATGTGAGCAGGAGCTGGAGCTATGGAACAATGCTCTTCTCTAAATGGTACTGTTAGCATTGTGGGGGATTATTTTCTATTCGTTTAGATAGCAGGATAACCCCTGCGGGGCACCACTTTGCAGCACCACACAAAAAACAGTAACACACCTTCTATTCTTCTGAGAGTTTTAACTGAGTCACATTTTTTCTTTGAACTCTAGGAAGAACAGCTCATTTACAAAATGATCTGAATGAACTGAAAATTGCTTTGGAGGTCACAGATCCCCCTGCTTGCTTTGCATTAGGTTACATAGTAGGAAAAGAAAATAGTTTTCAACGTTTCCTCTTCCCACCACATTCAGGACACGGAACAGAAGGTAAGGAGTCTCATGGCAGATACCAGAGCTTAGGGAGAAAAACTAAGGCAACTGCACTACTGGGCAAGCTAGCTGCAGCGAAGCAAGCTGGCTTTCAGATTTCTGGGTCTCATCTTCTCTAACAGAGATAACAGACAACTTTCAGGGCACTAGCTTTGCAGAACAAGCCACCTTCAGGTGCAACAATCAATACCACACATCAAGGCACTGCGAGCAGTAAGTGTTTTACCCAAATGGGAATCAACTATGAAAAAACCCCAACAACTCAAAACCAAGCCCCACAGACCGACAGGTCTGCACCAGGCATACAGCATGTGAATTTGTTTGAGACACAAAGCTGTGCTCCAAGATGATGGTTCAGGAGAAAACAGAAGCCTTCCAAATACCCCAAAAACTCTGGAGGCACCTCCGATCATATGAAATACTAAAGCTACTACAGGACTGCTCAAACTCACCATTCAGTAACAGCAAAATAATCCAATCACCTTCAACTTACTGGTTAAACTAGAGTCGGTTACAGACATTATCAAGTCCTAGAAGAGAAACAACAGAATTAGTATTTTCCAGTACAATGTCCTTGGACTATTACTCCTGTAATCACCGTGTTCACAAACACTCTGAACTGGTGATACAAGGGCACAGAGCTTTCAAACAGGAATTCAACCAGAACACTTAGATGTTACGGCAATAACACCCCTGTCCAATGGGAATACTGTAAACAGAGAATAACTAAGTCAGAATGATGGGCTGTGGAATAAGCCACGTATAAGGTGCGTTCAAGAACCATACATTACAGAAAATGCCACTGCACGACAGACATAAATCCTTTGCAGATCTAGAGTTGTGAATCCACAGGGTATACAGATGCAGAGCTCATTTTACTGGCAATAGATAAAAAGGATGGAAAGGACTTAAAGATAATCCTGAAGTGGAGGTATTTAGCAGAAAAATGGAGGCTATTTCTTTTATAAACTGATCTTACAACACGAGAAAACACATGGTCTGCTGGTAATCCTGCTACAAGATAAAGTGAGTGAATGATACATTTCTCAACTAAGAAAAATCTTTCTGATGATCTTACCTAATCGATGATCGGATTTGTTGGACATTAGGTAGACGGACTGGAGCAAGAAAGCTCGCATGAGCTGCAGAAAACAGTATGTCAGCTGGGACAGGAATTCTGTCCCTTTCCTTGCAATAGCAGGAGTCCTCGCCGCTGAGACCACAAAGGCCAAAAGGTGTTAAAATGTTCAGATTTCTAGATCGCCTGCTTTTGTGGATCTGACTCCTCAGCCCCATCAGATTCAGTTCAAGTTAAACAGCTGAGGATCGCTCTCTCCCTCCCAACATATTCTCCCATCTCGAGAGACATGACTCCAAAGCTACAAACAAACCCGGACGAGAGCAGGTTAAAGCCTGTTCTCCATCGCCGAGTTACAAGGCCGAGCCCGTTTCAGCTATAAACAGAGATATGATGTTAATGAGCAGCACAGAAACATCCACGAAATACTTCACAACCTTTGTGCCTTATACATCATTTTAATATCCCTAGAACGATGTTATTTTAAATCCTACAGCTGGAAGGAAAAAGGCGATTATTAGTGCCAGGCAGTCCAGGCCCTTCAGATTTCTCTATGGCTGCCCAATGGCCTTAAGGGTCTCAAAATACCAAGTCACCTTGTACTTGTGTGCCATGAGCGTAAGGAAAGCAGCAACAGCGATGGTGCTGATCAGTCAACAGAATCCGAGACAAGTATGGGTGCTGTGCCAACGAGGCATGGAATAAAAACAATACAAATTAAATAAAAAACAGAAAAGAAAGCCATTGCTACCGACCCTACCTTCACTTCCTGCTGCCTGGCTATACCGATACATACACATGACAGATTTTCTTTCTGACCTGCCAAAACGGGAAAGAAATCTTCAACACATCCCCATTCCCCTTTGGAAAAAAAGAAAAAAAATCTCCTTTTACAGAATTCATCCAGTAACCAGAAGTTCCCCATTACAAGAAATCAAATTAAGATACTATTCAAACTAGCAAAGTACTCAGCTGAAACAGGCAGATAAGGACACAGTTTGCCTGTCTGATTCTTGTAAATACCTTCTTGTTTGATTTTCTTGTTCTTCTGTTATTAATAAATTATACAAGAATACTGAACAATATGTTAAAAGGAGAACTGTAAACTTTAATTTAAAAAGTTCAGCTAGAAACCCATAATTACACTTTAAACTACCAAAATCCAGCAAACAGAAAGAAGTGCTCTTACACTACATACGCAGTTCAAATGATCTCAAACAAGGGAAGAGGGGAGACGGCAGTCTGTTAAAAGATGAAACGTGTTTTTCTCTTCTAGTGCTAAAACATAACTTTTCACTCTCGAGCTGGGTGTTGATTTACATGCAAGACTCGTACCAGGTAAGTCCTGGTAAGCCAGACGGCCCTGGCAGCACACCGCGTAATGTTTAACCAGCGCTCCTGCTCCAGGTACTGCAGCGCGATGCACGACCTGGCACGGTGCTCTCCTCTGCCCCGTGCCCACCTGCAGCACGGGCAAAATTGCAGAAGATGCAGCCAGACCAGCTATAAACAACAGGAGAACACATTACACAGTGCAATCACTGGCCAATTGCACCCAAAAATAGTTTAAATTGTCAAAGAGCTGCCGAAAAACACTTCTTGTTCACAGCACTCAACTGTGGCATGTTATTTTTCTGAAGTGCAGCACATGTTTCAGCCTGCAGAACTACTTCTGATTTCCAGAGCAGGACAACAAGCAAGCGGAGAAGGAAAAGAAGGATCAGACCAGCAAAGCACATTTATAATGGAGATCTTACATCACCCAATATGCAAAGTATGCCACCAGTAAGATGTCAAGTACCAGAGCGTAAAGCTGATGTTTTATCCTGACCACACCAGGGCAACAAGCTTCCCACTGGCAAACCCTTACCAGAGTTAGCAGGGACCATGAATAAACTTCACATTTTGTCCTTAATGAGAAACAAAAGCAAAAATGTCAATCTTCCGCCGAGATATTTTCTGGGTGGTTTAACAACTATCCTCCAACAGTACCTTTTATCAGTTTGTTAGAACTAACACATGCTAAAAATAACCAACAAGAACACCACCATCGTCAACAACTGCATGCATGAGGCCACAACAACCATCAATTCAGTGAGCGACAGATCCTTACGGTCTGGTCCGAGTAAGCAGCATTTAATTAAAACTCTTCCCTCTAAGAAGGTCTAAGTCCTATATTCCTTGCACAATCAAGAACAGGGAGAACCCAAAGCAAGCCAGAAAGTACCTACCGCCTGCTAATTGCCCAATCAGTGGGCTCTGACTTATGGCTATTAGAGATAGGAAGGCTGTGAGCAACACCTTATCATGTTAACACCTCGGTGTGTTTGACTCCTACATTTCCAGAGGTTACACCAACCAGGCTTGACTGGAAAACTAAAAAATTTTTTCAGGTGGTCTTTTCCAAGACTGTAAACCCACTATCGAGAAAAAGCCAGCTGTGCCAAAGTTAGATGAGCAAAGAAATAACAAAACACAGATAACACTGGTTCTCTTACAAAAAAGCCCTAGATTCTTGCAACTAAGCCACACAACTGTATCACCGGAAAAGCATCGTGAACTATTCATAAATGCCTTCTTGAAACCACAGCTTAGAAGCAGGAAGACAAAAATTACATTTTTGCTGGCAATTTTAAGCAGTAAAAATGTAACTTCTTGAACTTTGCTTTAGTAGGCCTGAGCCCTATAGACTCATAAAACACCACTGCACTGCCCAAAACCAAGGGCAACGAGACATTATTAACATAGTAATAAAGTTCTTGAGCTACAGAGCATTCAGTGTTCTCTTAAAATGATTAAAATGAACAAATTGAACAAATGAATGAACAAATCCTCCTTAATTGTATTAGCGTTGGCTACCCGAGGCAACATAGCTCGGTCGCTAAAACAGGGAGAGACCAGCCATCTGACGGCACGCTCACAGCCCCGACCTGGCCGCTCCACTCCTCTCTGCTCTTCTTCTACTGTCATAGTAGGCACCCAGCTCACGCCGAACTGAGCTTGCCTTTCCCCTTTGTGACACAGAAGTTTTGAGATCTTCAGGTGAACTATTACAGATGGGATTGTAACCTAAACACAGAGCAGCTCCAGCTCACTGAATTCAGTGACAAAATCTCCCACAGGCTTCGACGAGGCCAGGATTTCATCCCGAGCCCGTCTCTTGGCAGGCTGCTAATGAGCATTAAAACCCACAACGAAGCTACCACGTTCTCCTTTCCCATCTGGGCTGCTTCAAAACACCATCATCTGGAGGAGAGGCACAGCAGGCTGGGTCTGCTGCCAGTAGCTACGTATTGGACACCTTACCTGCTACCTAAGGGACCTCCAAAGTACGCTCCAGATGTTGGCTGGGGACAAGGAATAAACTGCTGGCGGTGGAGTCCCCAGAGCTGAAAAGGAGCATCCACTTTTTTTATGTCAAAGTTTAGCTGCAGAGATCTTGAGATACTGAACTGCAACTCTACACCTCCACATTTCAGCTGAAATCCAACTCTGAACACCTTCTGCAACTCTGGTGCTGAGCATCCAAACAGCGCAGTTTAAAAAAGCGCATAACTTAAAAAAAAAAAAAGCCTAATTTGCAAAAGAAATGCTGCCAGCTCTATTTTTAGTTGAACCAGTGTTTCCCCCTCCCCAGGTCCAGAGCACTCCCTTGGGCTATTCTGAGATAAACCCAAGTCCTTAATTAGAGCTTTCAGCGAGTCCAATGACACATGGAAGGTAAAAGCTTGAACTAAAACAAACGAAAAAGTATTCTAAGCAATTTCTGGTTGGGCAGCAGGCTACATCGTGACTCTTTTACCAAGCAAGTGCAAGGTTACCGAGATATCAAATGGGAAACACGCATCTCAGTCTCCAGGGTTTCCTCTGGAGCAAGCTGTATGTTATAGATTTCTAGAGCCAAATTAGATTTTGTGTTTGAGCCAAAACAACGTCCTTTAGAATACAGAAACACACAAGAAAAAAAAATTTGGGTCCTATTAGGGATGGAGAAGGAATTGCCCTAGGAAACAGTCTCAAAAAACCGAGTCGTGCCCCCCTCAGTACACGAGTACGGCACAAAGGAGCCTCCAACACCGGTGAGAAAATCCCCGTGTCCTTCCTAACACTCACAGGGTGCGATCCATTACCAACGCGTGGTGGACGTGACACAAGAATGCCAAACACACTTTTAGATGATTTTTTTTCCACTGAGCTTCCTCCACAACTGTATTGAGATGAAAAAAGTCACTTCTGTCTGCAGCCCATCCGGTGCATCTGGAGGCCCCAGCAGAACCGAACCTGCACAAACACACAACTGCTCCAAACACGGAAGTTTTCCAGCTTGGAGCAAAGCGCTGTCAGCTCATTTAACAGTTAAAAAGATGGAAAACTCTGTGCCAATCTCTGGGATTTGAAACACCCAGTCCTGAACCTAAAATCAGATAGTGTGGAAGCAAAAAGAGATGCAATTTCCTTTTTAGATGCCAGATTTCCTATTTTTCTATTACAAGTAGCCGTCTCGGCACCTGTCCTGTTACCTTTCCCTGGCCCAAATTTCTTTCATTTTAACTTGGAGTCAAGCTACTGAGAACAGGCAATAATAAACGAAGAAGTGACAACAATTCTTAATCAGTGCAATGATTTTTTAAATTCAAGTCAAATGAAACATTCAATACAGAAAGTCACAGAACTCATCATCATCCTACAACAAACGTTCTCCCACAGGAATATTCACGTTCAGTCAGCGCATCCCATTTTAGGACAGCAGCATGGGAAACATCTAAGGGGCCAGGAAAGCGGAAGAAAAACAAAGATGACATAAATCTGTTTCCAAGAGGGGGGGGGAAAAAGGGGGGGGGGAAGGGGACTCATATTTGCCCACAAAGCTAATTGTAATGACATCCTCACTGCCCTCCTCTGTCTCGACTGTGAGCAAGTTTAAGTGATGCTTACAAGACTTGGAACAGACAGATATATGAACTCAAAACAAGGTCATATGAGCTTTTTGAGAAGTGGAAAAGTTGGTGTACAGCAATTTGCTTTAAGACCATAGGACTTCTTTTCAGCCACACAAAATCATCTGATTCTCTCTGCTCCTGTATCAGTATCACTGCATCCTTTGTTTCCAGACGCTGAACAGTCCCCCCCTGAAGAGCTGCTCAACAGGAAAGCACCACAGCTAGCTTTGACTACACAATTCCCACCAACAAAACTGGGGGGCTCGCTCACAATTTGCATAATGTCTATTTTTTAAAGATGAGAACACGATATTTGTACTTTCATTATGGCCTTAAAAGTTTGTCGTTATCCTTACTGTTGCTCCATATTGTAAAGTAAATAACTTCAGCACAGATGCAGTCTATAAGAAATGTTTTTGTGCTTCATCACATATTAGCACACCAGGTACAACTCACAGGTGTTACTGTGACCCAAACCAAAGCTCTCATGAAGCAGCAGCAAGACTTTACTAACCTGCTAAACTCTGCACAGCTTTTGACAGCCGGTATTTATTTGCAAATCCCTGTTCCCATTAAAACAGGACCAGCTCCCACAGCATATGCCATAAAAACAGCGCTCTCAATTATTCACACTGATAGTCAACATCTCCCCGTGACGCTGGATAACTCAATAACCGTTCTGTTAAACGAACATGATGTTTGATAGGGGAGTCTGTGCAACTTAGCTCAAATCTATGTCCAAAAGACTGGCGTTTCAGGCTATGGAAAGACCTCTCACCAAAAATTTAATCTATTGATTAGAAACACTACTTCCACCAACCACAAAAATCCACAACCAGTTTTGAAGGGAACCTCGCGCTCTCCTTTCTGAAGGAAAGCTCCTCAGAGCTACCGCTTAATGCCTTTACCTGGAGCAGAGAGAAAAAAGAGACAATAAAAAGCAAGCAAACCCCATCCAGTTACAGCACGTAACAATTTTGTTAGCTATATTTGTCCTGTACAGGAACTGCACCAAGCTGCAGGTGCCTTAACCGTATTTGCAAATCAGTTTTCCTCTGAGTGGAACATCTTCCAAGCCTCTGACGTTAAACTTTAACTAACCAAGTCGAACACAGCAATTGCAACCCTGTTCTTACGGCTCAAACTTCCATTTGCTCAATTCAATATTTAACAAAGAAAAGCAGGGTACGAAGCACAGTTTTAAAGCAACAAGAGCAACTGTTTCACCCGCCTTCAGTGTCAAACCTCAGGCTCGCCAGCTAACTTTGAAAGGTAGGGCTCGACTCACGGCAAACGAATTCAGAGTTTCTTCAGTAAATTTAGAGCCTGTGAATTGTTTAATAATGCAGTAATTCCTCTCCTCCCCTGAGATTACCCAAGAGACATTTGCCAGCAACCTTGCCAGACAACCTGAGAGCTGCACGGCTCTGTTCTGAGTTAATAAACTGCTCACCCTTGTGGTTCACAAGGGTATCATGTGAAGAATATATTTATTTAAAAGTTGCATAGATAATATGTAACTACCAGTGTCATTACAGTTTAGCCAGTCTTTTGGACACCATGCAAATCCTGTGCAAGTTCAACTAAAATGTTATGCAAAAAACCCTCACCGTTTCCCCAGCGGTACCTATTTTTAATTTTTCTGTCAGTGACAGCACCGACTCTTCAGAGGGTTTTCCATCCTACCGCGCAAGCCTGACTGGGTTAAGGCCGCTGTCACCTTTGCTTTGCCTCCCGGCTCCTGTCCACCACAGTAACGCGCTTATCCACGCAGGGTTTTGTTTATAACGCCAACCAAAAGAGTTTACCTAAACGCCAAGTCTCCCTCGCAGCTGGAAAATAAAACAAACACGGCTGGGAAAAGCAAGGATGCAAACGCCAAAGCTGGGGCGAGGGACGGCGGCTGCAGGGGCCAGGCTCCCGCAAAGACACCGGGAGAGGGGCGGCACAGACGGGGCTCTGGCAGCGGGGGGTGCTGGAGGGGGGGGGATCCGAGTTTCCCTTCCCCAAACGTTTGCCACCGGCGTTGCTAGAAAACTCCACAGCGGCGGCGGGAGAAGGCAAAGGCCCTCGGCCGGTAAACACCGACGCCTGCAGCCGCCCTCCCCCGGTGAAGTCGCCCTCCCGGCGGCCCTTCGCCCCGGGGAGGCCTGGCCGGGCCCCGCGGCGACACATGTCAAAGCCTGGAGCCGTCCGGGGCTCGCCGGCAAGCACCGCCCGGGGCGGAGGGAGAGGGGGGGGGGGCCGCCGCGCCGCCGGCCCAGCAAGGCCGCTCGCCCCCGCGCCCGCCATGCCAG
>JAYKAV010000889.1:2188872-2281665 GCA_035582835.1 Phoebastria nigripes | reverse complement strand
CAGCCCACGCTGTCTGGTGATGCACACCCCCGGGGATGCACATCCCATACCGTGAATGCAGCCGGACGATGCACAGCCCCGGGATGCTCAGCCCATGCTACGAGGCTTGGCTGGTGATGATGCACACCCCCAGGGATGCACACCCCACACCTCGAAGGCAGCCAGGCGATGCACAGCTCGCACAGCAAACACATCCCGCCTGCAGATTTCTCTTCACCCACACCGGTCTTCGCCTGCTCAGCCCTTGCCGGGACAGCGCCACAGCCACACGCAGCCCCCAGCCCCCCCGGGACRTGCCCGCTCTCAGCCCCCCCAGCAGCCAGCATTGCAGCCAGGGGCACCACGCCTGTCCGAAGGTCACGCTACATCCTCGCTCAGCAAGAACAGTGGCATGAATTTCTATTCTCTCAGCCACGTTTTTATTTTTAAGTTTTTTTTTGTAAAACCACTTTCCAGCTCCTCTGAATTATAGATGAAATACTCAGCTTTATTGTCATGGCGATTTTAGCAGCTGGCTCCTCTCCTCCCAGTACAGTGAGACCAGTATGTGGCCTGACACAGCCTGACTTGCTCTGGGTCAGCCTGCTTCTCCTCCTCCTCCTCCTCCTCCTCCTCCTCCCGGCCACCTCCAGCCTGGCACAGCCCTTGCTAGGGGACATCCAGCTCCTCAGCCGGGCACAGTGAGAGGCACCGGCCCCAATTCCCCATCGGCTGATGGTTCCCCAGCACAGAACTGGCTGCCCCAGGCTCCATCGGTACCCATCACCCCGGACGGGCCATCTCCGGTGCACATCGGCTCCATCACCGCGACGGAGGGACCTCGGGAGCCGCTGCTGGTCCCCCACCACCCCGGCAGGTCTGCCACCGAAGGCAAAGAAAAGGCATGAATTATTTATAATCTCTTTCAATCAAATAAATGCTTAGGTGCTTGAGTTAATTTCCTGGATCCTGAAAATCCAAAGTGCAGACTTTTAATAAGGCAAATTAAGTGCTTTATATATTACACTGATTAAAGCTCCGTATCAATCTATCTATCACACACTGAATTGAAGGGGCCGGGAAACAAACAGTTCCCCAGCAGCCGTGCTCCCCTCATGCAGGCAGCGGTGGGCTCTGCTGCCCACCCTGGCCGGGCTTACGCAGGGCACAGGGATGGTCCCTGCACAGAAACACCTAAAACTGGTCAAAAAAAAGAAAAACCAAGTCTCTAGCAGTATCTTCCCAGTGAGTGAATGTCGGACCAAGGAAGAGCACGGAGCATGGCAGACCTTGCCGTGCCCTGGGACCTGCCGGCTGGCACGGGCAGAGGTTTAGGAGGCAGCAGGGTGCATTGAGGGTCGGGAGGTGCTCCTTAGCCCGCGGCTCCCCATCCTTTCCTGGGTCTGTTCCTACAGCAGCGAGGGATGATCCCTGTCCATGACTGGGCTGGTTCCCATCTCCGGAGCCTGGGTGACCCGGGCATGGCCAAGAGCATCCAGCAGCGCTGCCGGCTTGGTTAGCTGGAGCGATGGGGACTCCTGATGGCACGATGCCATTCACCGGGAATCAATTGCTTAAGCATGTGCTATTATTAATTAGTGCTCATTATGGTGGTTATTTATTATTAATCAGTGTTAACACAGTCCTCCTCACCGTCCTCCAGCCCGGCTCCCTGCTGCAAYCCCCGCTCCTTCCAGCCACCTCCACCACTTTTTTTCTTCATTAACCGAAGAAATGGAAACACCTTCCGGACTTCACTTAAAGATCCTATGGGTCTAAYGAGATTTGTACCGTGCCAGCCAGGCTAATGAGGGAGTTGCTGCGAATGGCACTAATCAAATTTCACAGAGGCAGCAGCATGGGCCGGGTGAAGCACCGGGGATTTTGCTGCCGGAGTAAATTGCTCATGGCTTCCCCTGCCTGCCCCGTCTGCGTGGACAGGGTTTTAGGTGGAAAAGGGAACGAGTTCTGGAATATTAAGTCCAGGTAAGGAGGATGCAAAGGCTGGAAAAGCCCTCGGCGGGGCTCAGCGAGGGGCTGGGCTGAGAACACAAAATCGATGGCAGAGGAAACAAAATCAATGGCAGAGAGGGAAGGAAGAGATTACAGCGCAAAGCCCCAGACAAATGGAGAGCGCTTTAATCTGATTAGGGAGTTATTGTCATTATTGTATTATGCTGATTATAAATCATKTAGGAGCACAGCTAATCAAAACAGAGATTTGTTCAGAGCTTTAAGGGTCGCTACCTCCAGCAAACGCCCCTGCCCCTCTCCCCCGCCACCCTCCGGGAGAGGAGGCAGAGCTGCATCCCGGGGCGAGGGGCACGGACCAGGGATGCAGCCCCTGCGGAGAAAGCAGGGAGGATCCCAGGGGAAGGCTGGGCTGGCAAGGCTTGGAGGGGCAGAGCAAGGAAAGAGGGGTACGGGCTTCTCCGGGATGGAGAGGATGGGGAAATAAGGAAGGAGGGAGCTCGCTGAGCAACCGGGGTGGGGATGCTGGCCATGGCCAGGAGATGATGCTCCTGGGGCCAGGCATACCGGGACCATTTTTCCCCCCTGCTCTGTGCACCTTGTCAAGGCAGCTCCTTTTTTCATTACTGTCTCCTCGGATTAGAGATGTGCTCATTTTGCAGCGCGTTCGCCGCTCGGCGGCCGAATCCCAGGCGCCACGGTGCAGCTGCAAACTGCATTAGCGTCTCGCCAAGGAGGCCCTAATACTATTAGGAGGGAGGCATTATAGGTGCTAAATGACAAGCCCCTAATCAKCCCCGGGATTTATGTCAATCACGTTCCCTGCGCAGGGCGGAGCAGGGCCCTTCATTCAGAAAAATTGCCTAATTGGGAGGGTCTGGATTCTCTTCACCTGTCTCGTTTCTGGAGCTCTGGGAGTCCCGGCTGCCTTCTCGGGATGGGGAATAAACAAAGCTGATGATGAGGTGCAGGACGAGGAGCAGGGAGGTGGTGACTGTGGCCACGGGCTGGAGCTACGGCCAACTCCTAACCATCCAGCCTGCTTTTTCTTTCCTTTTCAGTGGCTCGAGAAGTGCAGGACTGGTCATTGCTGGGATTTTGCAGGGATTGCATCAGTCCAGACTCTGCTGAGGACTGTACAGGAAAATAGGTGGGAAAAAGGAGGCTGGTTTTCCATTTGCCCACCCCTGCATGGGTGCCCTTAAAGAGCTGGGCTGCCTTCCTGCCCTTGGCCTCAGCAAAATTAATTGGCAATTACCAGAAGTCCATAAAAACCAGACTTTCTTGGGGAAGGAAGCTGTAAAAGCCGCGTGTCCGCAGCTGTATTTCCTTCACTCTGCATTGATCCCGTGGCCTCTGCTGGCCACGGCTCAGCTGCGGGACGATGTGCTCGGCCCCCGCAGACCCACCCGCATCGATCCCGGGGACCTCGGCCAGCCCGCACCCCCTTGCAGCCAGGACCATCGCTGGCTCCCTGCTAGCGCTGGGTGCAAATTCCCGGGCTGGTGCCAGCCCGTAGCAAAGTCACTTGTCCTCCCTCTCCTTCCCACCCATCTGGCAATATTTATAATGACGGCTGCTGTGGGGAAAAAAACCCTGTAGCTGCAGCTGCAAGGGGCACACCGCAGCATCAGCAATCCTCCCAGCACCGAAACGCCCCAGGGCAGGGCACCGAGGGGTGCCTGGCTGGAGGCAGGGTTTGGGGAGCATCCTTCTGCGGGATGGAGGGATGCAGGAGGGCACGGCTGGACTCTCCCACCGGGATGTGCTGAGGCCAATGTGATGCCCCATGAGACTGGAGAGGCTGACKCTCCAGAGAGAGCATGCGTGCAAAGCTTGGACCAAAGGAGCCGCCGAATTTGCTGCTTGGGCCTGGAGGAGATGAAGAGGGCTGGTGGCCAAGGGCATGGAAAGGCAATTTGCTGCTGGTTTTGGTCCAGGGCATCGCTGTTCTTACGGGATGGTGATCTCTGCAGTGCCGGTGGTCTCGCTGGGGTGTGGACGGTAATGGGAGCATGGGGAAGGGTTCCCGCACCCCGCCGTGAGCCCGAAATTCCCTCCGTGTCATTTTCCAGCACTGAATATTTGACGAAGGCTAACACACCAATAAGCTGTATTACAGCAGCGCTGCATGGAGCCCGAGAGAGCGTTTTAGCTCTTTGGATATTGCATGCTACTCCTACAATTTCATTACAGGAATCCCATTAAAGGTATCAGCTAGACCCTAATGACGGCAAAGGGGGGGATGCGGCCAGAGCCCCAGTTTCAGAGTCCTGCCGGCTGCTGCCATGTCCCTGCCCGCTCACTCCCCTGCAGCCGCAGAGCCATCACCGGGCAGGTTGCATTTAGAAGCCTAGATTGAATCCAGAGATTTTTAAAAGCCCTCAGCTCCCATATGKCTCTGCTGCAGCGGATGCATTTAGTACATTCCCTTTGCTTTAATACACACTGTTTGAACAAAAATAATGCTCTGTATATTTTACAGAGCTCCTCCGCACGCAGATTTTGTCAGGACTGCAATATAAATATCCCCACCAGCCTCCCAACACCCACCTGCCCAGACTGATGCTTAAGGAAGAAAATGTAAAAATACACCCTCCGTCCTGATCTGCTGCTGACGGCAACAATTAAGCAGCAAACGAGGCTGCTAAAACCTGCCCTTCCCCGGCCGGGTCGGTGCCCAGAAAGGGTCTGCTCCTTCTGTGGCTGCTGCATGGGTTTGCCGAGGGGACCCCAGGGTCCCTGGGCAGCCCCGGTGCCTGTGCGTTACCATCACCATGGCACGGGGCACGTGTAACCGGTTATTAAAAGCCATTACCCGGCCAGTGTCACGCTGTCCCCTGCAGAACGGCCACCTTTCCTGGGGACTCATCTCATTAGAAAAGGAGCCAGGAAGCGGCTGAATTTCCACCCTGCTGCTCTCAGTTATCTCTGCGAAAGGGGAGCCAATTACCAGCAGCTGGTGAGAGCCTACAATTATTATTAATTTCAAACAAAGCATATGCTTTGTGTTAACAATCCTCCGTGGTGTGGCAGAAGGGCCAATACCATCCAGATGGCTCAACGTGCAGTGGGAATGATTAATGCACGGCTCTGCCGCCTCGCCGGGAGGTGAGCCGGGACGGAGGGCAGGGGCCGTGCTGCGGTGCCCGCCGTGCCCGGCACAGGGTGAGCCGGCAGCAGGAGCTCGGCACAGGGTCACAAGCAGCACCGATCACTGCTTATAATCAAAGAAAACCCCTGTGCGCTTGAGCTAACATCCCCCCGGTGTCCCCGCACACAGGAGCGGGGATGCCGGCAGCCCCGGAGAGCCGTGGGTCCGGCAGCAAGCTCCCCCAGAGATGATATCCATATATTGAGGAAGTACAAGTATACTAATATAAGTATATTAAGGAAGGTTTAGTTCCCAGGCTGGCGAGAGACCTGCTGTCCCGACAGACGGAGGCGAAGCAGCTCCTGCTGCTCAGCCCCGTGGGATGCTAAAGGCTGGCGCTCTCCCTGCCTGGTCTCAGCTCCCCACAAGCAGACTCCCTTGCTGGATTTACGTTGGAGTAGAAGATGAATCGTTTTCCTTTCTATCCCAGGCCTGGCCTGCACGCGGAGATGGATGGGGAGGCATTTTCCAGCTCGGCTCAAGGGTTTGCAAAGGCCTGAGCCATCTGCGAGCTCTTTGGCACCCAGGACTGCAGAGCGCGGGAGCACGCTAAGTGCTGCTTTGCTTCCTTAACTCGCTGTGGGAAATTACACTGATAGGTGTTAATGCAGAGTTCAGAGCAGCGTTTCCTCTTTGAAACGCAGCAATTGCATCCAAAATAGCTGGTGTGACAATAAAGAACGGTTTCTATTTTTACCGGGCAGCAGGAACTGGTGCCATGTGTTGCCTTTGCACGGAGCTGCTGCTTGACTCCACTGACCCCGGGTGGGCTCAGCCCAGCACCCGGCCCCTGGAAAGCATGGCCAGGAGCAGATATTCAGGGAAAAAAGTTCTTTTCACAGCAGCGGGGCCTCATTTGGACATGGATCCTCAGCAAAGGGGTTTCTCCTTTGGGTCTGTCTGGCCTCAGCTTGGAGCGAGACCCTGGTCCTTGGGAAGAGCTGGTTTGCAAAGCTGTTCCCACGGGTTCCCCTGCATCGCGCTTTACTCCACCCTTTGGCGAGATCAATAGATGAAGGTCCTTGGAGGGCTCCAGAGATCCCGCTGGATTAACACGATGTGCCAGCACAGAGCATCTCCTGCCTGAAGAGGGATAACAAGAGATCGCACTCAGGCCCTCAGTCCCCTACCCAGCGGGGACCCGGTGAGCCTTCGCCCTGGCAGGAGGGTGCCAGCATCGCTGCCTCAGCCCCCGGGACCCCGGGAAGCGGGTGGCAGGAGCTGCAGAGTTTCTTTAAATCCCACAACTGGAATCGGGAGCGAAGCATCTCCAGGGGAGAGGGGTAAAAATAGCTGCTGCTCTGTGTCAGCGACAGGAGCGCGGGAGGTGGAGCAGCCGGGGGTTTTATCGAGGGCAGGCTGCGAACGCTCGGTTATAAATAGGAGTAATTACTTGAGTGGGGGCATGGCACTTAATGAGGGGTTGGGCTGACACCAGCACTGTGATTGCACGATGCTTCCCAGCACGGGGTGGAGGAGCGATTTGTACCATGGCCCAAAGCCTTACGGGAGCGAAGGAGCCCCGGGAAGGAGGGGGTGCCATCGCCGCGTGTCCCTGGGGACACGGCCGTGCCCGGGAGGGCAGGAGCATCGCAGGGAGGAGGGTTGCTTCATGCCAGGGCAGAGGTGGCGGCTGGGGAAGGAGAAACGCTCACATCTTAATCACACTCCCTGTCAGCAGAGCCGATACCTGGTGACTGAGTAATTGTGTCCAGGAGCTGCAGGCAATGGTTAATTTTAATTAAAACCTGTGGCCACAGCTGCCTGAGGTTTCTGCATGGGCCGTGGCGGGCAAGGGCTCTGCTAGGGAGGATCTTCACCCGACAAAAGCCAGCTCTTGTATCCCCTATGCCCTTCGCACCCCTCCCGCGCCTTCCCTGGGTTAGCCCCGGAGATGTGCAGGCAGGCTGCCCGCTACAGCCTGGAGAGTGCCGAGACCGGGGGTTTTCCCCTTCAGGGCTGCTCCAACGAGGAGAGTGAGGGATGGAGAGAGGAGGAAGGAGCAAGGACAGGAATAAAGCACCAGGAGGGAGAAGAGGGCTTGGGAAGAGGCAGCGTRTGGGGCTGGTGCCTATAGGGAGGACAGGCAAGAGGGGCAGATCCGTGGGGTCGGATGGGGCAGCCCCGGCTGCCTCCTGCCCCTCACGCCRGCATCCCGCCAGCGAAGCCGCTCCGCCTCGGTGCGTAACGGGAATGACCTGCCTTTGTTGCAGTCACATAAAATATACATTTGAGTGATAATGGGGCGAGAAGCAACTGAGCACAATCTCGAAGAAATATTGGTGCATTAAAAGATAGCAGAAGCTGCTGCAGCTGGTTAAGAGATGGCAGCGGCAGAGCCCTTTCCCCGGCAGYGGGCTCCCCTGCCCTCCACCCCCTCCCTGCCCTCCGGAGGGGCATCCCGGGAGGCAGCGGGGATGCTCGGAGCGGGCAGAGGCTGAGGGGTCTGGGGCTCTGCTCCTTGCCCTGTTGCAGAGCTGGGCTAAGCATGGGAAAAAATTAATTGCACCAAATTTCCAAGGCATGGGGTCCCAAGATCCCTGAGCCCAGGCCCCCTTAGCCCTGGGTGGCACRGGAAGAGAGGGCACAGGGCAGGATCAGCCCTGGTGCAGGCAGAGCTGACGGCAGCTCCCATTCCTGCTGACCCAGCCGGGGAGTTTGATTCATGGCCCCATCAATACTGTGTATTTATGCATAAGGAAGTAATAACGGAGACGAAGCAAAGCTGTCCTCTCCGCCAGCACTCGGAGGGATTTATGGAGTGCAGCCGGCTCGCCTGACCTTTCGGGCTCTTCTGCCACGTCCCGCAGGGCTCGGCACTAACCTCTCCCCAGCCCCGGCACACGGCTGTGCCCGGGAAGGTGCCACCCAGGGCACATCCCCATAGCCGGTGCCATGGGGAGATGGAGGAGCCCAGCAGCGCAGGTAGGGCAGCGCCAGCTTTATCTGTGCTGAACAGCAGCGGATCTGCTCAGGAGAGAGCCGGGGTGGTGTTAAGTTGAGTCTGTGCAACAGCCTCAAGAGTAATTGAATTAAAAAGTCAATCACTGAGTCACAGATCCACTTTTCCGCAAGTTCTGCGCTCGCGAGCACCCCAGATTCCCTTCTGCTTCAAATTAGCCCGGCTCCCCTGGCCCTGCCGCCAATATAATCTGTTTTCTCAGCTGCTCGCTGAGACCACATCTTCATCCCATCCCCTAAACACACACCCGGCTGCAGACCCCCGTCGATGTGTAGGACCTGATCCTGCCCTGGCTGCTACCAGCACRCAGAGCTGCTGCCCCTTCGCCTCTCTCCCCCAACATAATGTGCAATACCATGACTGAGGCTTTGAATAACCCCCGGGCAGAGCCCTTCTTGCTCCATGGGGATAAGGAGTGCCCAGGAAAGGGAGCAGAGTTACCTGGTCATGCAATGCTGATCCCATTTACACCAGAACTCTTCTGCACCATGCAGTCCTGCATGAGCATGGAGGCAGCTGAGATGCTGCTTTCTGCCCCGATACCCTTGTCCTCAGGCTCCGTGGTGTCAGGGAGCAGGCGTTGGGCATCCCAGGGCTGAAACAGTGCACAGCATCTGAAGGCCAGCACCCCCCTTACCCCCTTTCAGACCCATTACCGAGGACCTGATTGCCTTTTCCCCCCGGTGAGTGCAGTGCTCCCCCCAGCTCTCCCTGCAGCCCCTCCGGCATATGCTGTAACCTATGGCGCATTATTGCAGCCATCATCTCTTTACCGTCCCCCAAAGCCCCGTTAGCCATCAGCTCCGGGCCCCTCCACCTGCACTTTAGGACCTTTGCTCCTTTGGGCTAACTGCTCCCCCGGTTTGCTCTCATCAGCGAGTTTCAGGGTTGCTGCACTCTCTGTCTCCTGGGTTATTGATCCCTAATTTCCCCCCATGGGGGACCTGCTCTTTTATTGCTTCAGTTTTTTCCCCAGCTGCTCTGTTACTGCTTCTCTGCAGCCACCCCATGCCCCAGCAAGCCCACACTGCTCCCCATCTGCGCCGCATCAAACACAGGAGCATGCATTGCACAAGGGGCCAGGCCTGGGAGCACCAAGCTTTTGAGAGCAAACCAAACAGCAAAAAGCAAAGCAGAAAGCTGCTGAGGAGGGACARCTTAAAAACAAGCACTTCTGGGCAGGTAGCAAGCAGCGTTTTACCTGTACGGTGCAGTGCTGTGAGCTTCTGCTTCAGCTCAGTCCTGAGAGAAAAGCAAGAAGTGCTTCTTCCCTTGCAAAAGAGGGGGGGGGGAAATGCAACCCACCTTGCCATGCCCCAGCAAAGCCCAAAGCCAGCCCTCCCCCCYGCCGGGCTTTTATTGCTTCCCCAGATCATCGGTCCCAGCTGGGGGGCAGCTCTTTTCCCAGAACCGGGATTTGGCCGCTGTTACTGAGCGCACCCAGCCCAAAAGCAGCTCTGAGCTGATGTACCTACAGCAGAGATATAAATTAATGACTCCAGGTTTTTGTAGTCATCCTTTTGTAAGTGCAAGGAGTTCTAGGACAGGAGAAAGACTCCGCTGACCAAAAGGCATCKCCAGCCTTTTTGAGGCTTGTCAGCTGTGAAGACTGCTTATGAWGAATAACTGAGAGAAATGTGATCCTTAAGGGCTTTTTCCCACCCAAGCCTTTGCGGCCAGCACCTCTGCCCACCTCCACCCAGCCGCGGTACCCAGGTGCCTCGCATCCGTCAGGATCCGCAGCATCCCCGGCCCTTTGCTTTTGTAGTTTGTTTGTTTGTTTGTGCTTGCCTGTCAGCTCCCCTTCCACCAGCATCCCAGATGAGAGCAGATTGCATGCTAATAAATTCTGGATTGGCAGCCGCACCCGGAGACAGGGAAAAGCCGCTTCAATTACAAAGGGAGCTTCGCTTCTGCACCTGGAGTTGCTTCTCAGCCCAAGTTTCCTCTCTGCGGGCAGCGATGCTGTGCCCTGGGGCCACTGCGGGCAGTGGCAGAGGCAGGGGATGGGCAGGGAAGGCGGGAGGTGGGATGCAGGGAGCGGGATGAAAGAGAAGCAGGTGATGGGACTTGGACCATTATAATGGTGTTCACACTGCAAACGGCTATACCCCATGCCCGTATGTGCACATACGTTGCCGCCTGCCTCCACGGCCCACACAGAGCCAACCCAGCCCAGGTCACTCAGAGATGCTTCCCCGGGCCCCCGCCAGCACCCRGGATCCTACAGCAAAGATTAGGGCTGTTTCCTTTTCTTCCGTGAGGAGTGTAATCCCCCCTTTGAAAGGCGCATCCTCCGCTTGATGCTTCCTGACATTAATATTATCATCTCCAACCAGCCGCAGAGCCCAGCTGTCGCCTGCGATTAGGGCACTGACACAGATCGGTGCAAGATTTCACAAGCGTCTCATTACCACTGACTCCGGTTCTGCACGGCTTATATAACTCATCTTGCATAAACCTGTCACCGGCGGGAGCTGCTCCGCCGCTCAGCCCCGGTGCATGCTGATGAGGGGCGGCCGAGGGGGGACGAACGCTGCTGGGTCCCCCCCATCCCTGCACCGCTGAGCCCCCTCCGGCTCAGCTCCTTGCAAGGAGGTTTTTCTTCCTCTGGAGCAGCCTGTTCCCACACCGGGCACCGGGCACTGGGTGCTATGGGATGGCAGACTGGTTACACTGGCAGGGCGGCATCTTCCAGGGACATGTCACAGGTCTGGGAGGGGTGAAAGGCCCCCGGAGCCCCCGCCCAGTATCCCCAGCATCCTGGCTTTGCTGGAGAGCCGTGAATGGAGGGGCTCCTGCAGCAAAACACAACGTGCTCCGAAAACAGCCCCCAGCGGGGCCGGGGCCAGGACACGCTGAGCCGCACGCTAATGCTCTCGCCCATCCTAATTGCACAGGCAGGGGAGATCTTGGGAGGCAGAATGTAATTACTGTGGCTGGAGCCGGGCCAGGGCTTTGCGGTGAGCACGGGGACTCTTTCAGAAAGCGCTGTGGGTTCATTAATGGCCTCAAACAGGCAGGAACTCGCTGTTTGCTGGTGATGCGGTGGGTTTTTTGTGCGTGGCTCATCGGAGAGCTGCTGCCTCCAGCAGCACGGTGGCTCCCGAGCTCTGCCGCACGGCTTCGGATCCGCTCGCCCTGCACGGGGACCAGCAGCACCACTGGCCCCGCACCCCGTGCTGGGGACCGGGATGCCTCCCAATGCAGGGTTCCCTCCCCACCCCTCTGCTGTGAAGGGAGGGTGTAAGGGAGGGTTTTTCCCAGCTCTCTTCATTCCTGCTCATCCTCACTTTGCAGATGCAGCATCCTGGGGGCTGTGGCGCAGGCACGCAGCCTCCGAGAGCAAGATCAAGCACTGTCTCTGGGTGTTCACACAGAACAGGACCTGTCCCCCAGCTCTGGCAGCTTGCACGTGGGATTCAAGCTTAATGCAGGAACATATGCCCGATTGCAGGGCCTTTCCGCCGTGCAAAAGCACCAGGGTGACAATCCATCCTGGCGAGGCTGCTGGCATCCCCTCCCTGCGTCCACCGCTGCAAAGTCAAAAGCCACTTTCAGGTCCCCGTGCACCCCATTGCTTTGGAATGGAGGTCCTGGGCCCCAGCAGGGACTGGGAGGATGATGACTGTGCTGGGTGACCTGGCATCAGGCACGGGGCTCGAGGGGTCCCGCTCCTACGCCACGGCTGCGGAACCCCCCCCGTGCGGCTCCAGCCCTTCCCCGGGCAGGAGCAGAGCTCGCAATGTGACCCTGGTACCCGAAGGGCTCATCAGCGATGCCAGCAGAAACGCATCGCCTCCCTGCAATTAATCAGAGGAGCTATTTGTAAATGAAGACAACCGCTGCTCATCAGCTGGAAAACGCCTCTGCCGCTCCTCTTGCCAGGCGTTAGGTGGTGAGCCGAGAGCGGCAGACAATTAAAATGCGGTGTCTTGGATTTCTCTCATGGCTGGGTCTTTTTTCCCCTATTTTCAAACATTTCGAGTTTAAACCTTCCCCCTGAGTTCCCAGCCCATGTGCTGGGGGGTGTTTTGCCGATGGCTCCATCTTGGGTGATGCTGAACCCATACGGTTCCCACAGAGGAGCCCTGTGCCGGGGCTTGTGCCTCGCTATTCCCCCCTTAATCCCTCTCTACGTAGCCATGCGTGCGTAGCCGGGTGTTTGCCATATCTGTTACCGGCAACATTTAGGATCAGGTGCCCGGTAAACAAAAGAGCTTCATGAAATCTGAGCTCACCTAGTTGCTATGTAATTATTTCCACACTACCTAAGCGATAGGTGGGGAATTCATTCTCTTGCCAATACGTTTATTGTTCCCAGACACCTTGGTGCCGAAGATGCCAGAGCATGGTTGCAATGGGCAGAACAGCCTAATTAAGAATAAATCATTAATGATGAGCCCTGCCTTGCTGGCAAGGGGAGGGGTAAGCTCCAGGTTGGCTCCTCCAAACACTCCCCTTGCCTTGCTCCACACCAGTAGCACCGGGGAGGGACATGGCACTGGTTTAGCTGCATGCAAAKGTCCTGTGCACGCTCCGTGGGCATCCACGCTGGTCCTGCCGCCCCGGATTCCTGCTCGCCCTTCCTCTGTGCCCCTCTTTCCCCTCTTGCTCCTCTCACCCCGACACAGGGAGCAGAGTCGCTATTAAAGCACCGATCGTGTGACATCTATTCAAAACACCCGGCCCTGGCCTTATCATTAAATGCAAATGCTGGGGAGTAATTGCTGGCGGTAGCAGCAAGGAGAGAAAAATGACAGTGAGCCCGGGAGCAGCTATTAGATGGGAAAGTGGAAAGTGTAAACAAAATATGGACCATTAGCCTGTAGTAACACTGGCCGTTTTTCCTCTCCTAATGCCTGGCATAGCTGGTGGCTGATGCCAGGGGTTTCTCTTGCATTGCTCGGGAAGGAGACGGTGGAGAAGAGGGGCTGCATTGAATCGCCGTGCCCCAGCGCCCGCTGTGCCCCCGGGGGGGCTGGAGGTGGCCGCAGGCACCCTGTGCCGCTCAGGGTGGCAGCGACCCCTCTTCCCGCTCCACTTTGGAGGCAAAACCCCCCTTTTCCTTGCACCCCAAACCTGCTGGTGGGCAGAGATGGAGGCGAGGTGGGAGCCTCCAGCCTCATCCCTGGCTTAGCCCCGCTAATCTCTGCTTGTCAGCGCTGCCGAGGCTCTGTCAGCTACCGTCGAGCGGGGCTGAAATCTGCCTGCTAAATCCGACAGCATAATTAAAATCAGGTAGGGAGATGGCTATCAGCTAATTTCCGCAATGCCCTTCCCTCTCCCCCCCGCTCCCAGTTCACTTGCCATCCATCCCTGGCAGTCCCTGCCTCCTCCTCCTCCTCCTCTGAGGAAGCAGACGGGTTCACTGAGGATGCTACAGGTCTTGGGGGTCTCCCTGTGCCCCCCATCCCCTCCCCACGCAGCACAGGGACCCTTCCAGCCATCTCCGAGGCTCCTCTCCAGCCCTGCCAGGCTGCAGGAGCAAATTCTCCAGGGGAAGGGCAACATTGCAATCAATTAGGGGCATAAAAAAAGATTATTTTATCAATGGAGAAATCCGAGGCAGAGAGGTGGGATTTTCTGTCCTGGGTAATGGGAGCATCATGTCTCCAATTAAAGTTTGGAGGATTCATCTTGGAGCCGGGGCCCGTCAGAAGCTGACATTTATTAGGCTGTCAAAGTCAATCTCTTTCAAGAGCTGCTTCCCCAAGCACATTGGATTATGTATCATTTATGCCTTTTCTATCGGGGCACCCAGTTTTGGGTGGGTTTTTTGGTTTACATCTTGTTTGGTTTCCCCTAACAGGAAAGAAACTCAGTGGCACAAACTGATCTCATTTCATGAAAGCTATTCCTGATTAATTATCATTATTGCTATGCACAGAAACCTGGAGCAAAGATCAGGACTTCCTCACACTTGGTGTGGTGCAGACACAAGCAACAAAGACACCAGGGTCTTTCCTGGGTAATTGGAGAGCCAGCCAGCCGGCTGGCAAGCCAGGGGACACAGGCTGGGAAGCTCTGGGCTGTGCTGGGAATGTGGAACATCCCAAAAACAGGGGTACAGAGGGATGCTGCTGCCCCGGCTGTGTCTGCACCGCACCTTCCTCGAGAGGGATTTTGGCGTTGCCGGCTTGGGATGCAGGCAAAGCTACAGGCTCCCACCTGGGAGACCCGCCAGCCTCTCGCTCGCCTTCTGGATGCTCCAGAGATACAAAGAAGTACGGACCAGCGGATGCTGTCAGTTTAATCGATCATGGCAAGGGCTGGCACCGGCGACAGCGTCTCGTTACCTGCYGTGTGCGCAGCGGACGGCTGACAGGAGACTTTGTTGTACGCACRTCTCCAGCCAGGACTATTTTTGCTCCCCTCTCAATTCCAGTGATGGAGGGGTGTTTTCTCTTTATCTCCTCCAATGTATCTGGCAAAGGGGGGGGAAATAAAGTCTCCTTTGTGCCTGCCTGCCAGTCCCATGTCCCAGAGGGGTCGGCTCTGCTCCCCAGCCAGCGCTGGCAGTGTCAGCAACCCTGGGGAGAGGCAGCYGGATTGACGGCTCTGTCTTCTTTCATTGCTCGACGCCGGGAGAAGAACTATTTTTATCATCTCCTTTCACTGCTCCCAGCTTCCCTACCTGTGCAAAGGGACGGGAGGGGTTTTAAACAGAGCTTTTATCCCGATCCCGGGATGCGCTTTGAATCCTTTCACCCTGTTTTTCCCCTGTCCCGGCTGCGTGCCCGGCGCAGTCTCGGGGCTCTGCAGCTCTCAGCGTGCGCCATCCCGTATCGATCCCTCCTGCCCCTGTCTGAGTCTCTCTGTCCCGGTGATTTATCAGGCTGGTTTGGAGATGGGAATGTGGTGTCTCTCGCTGAGCCTGACCCTCTTTAGCATCCCTGGGGAGGCTCCACRGAGCGGGAGCGGCTCCCGGTCCATGATGGCTGCATGCATGGGGGGGCATATCCTCCCCCAGCAGCAAAACCACCCGCACCCCACGGCTGGCTGGAGGCTCCCCCCTGCCCGGGTGCCGGGGAGGAGGGGGCTCCAGGGCTGAGCCCCCCAGGGGACCAGGACTCGCGAGCCTCTGCCGTCCGCAGCACCCAGCCCTCGCCTGCTGCTGTGAATGAGCCTGGTCAGATGCCCTGTTACTGGAATTCAGCCTCCTCGGAGCTGCCTGGACAGGGTTATTACAGGATATTATACAGACCATTTGCATGGCCACCTCCAGGTCATTTCGATCACTTTAAGCTACTTATCTGCCCATTTTCTTCCCCATAATATTTGCCTAATTCGATTACTCTGCAGCCTCAGCATGCTGCAGTGAAATAATCAGGAGATATTACCCAGAGCTAGTCAACTGGATCCACGTTTCCAGCTGCTTCTCTCCCCAGCCGGCTCGCCCGCGGGGCTCTGCGCCCGTCCTTTGCTCGGGGACACCGGGGACAGCCCCGGGACCCGTCCCCACTGCCGCTGTGCTCAGTGCAAAGGCCAAGGACTCTCTGTGGTCAAACATTTCAGCCTGCCTGTCCCCCGTCTGTCTGTCCCATCACAGCCCTCTGTCCCTCACCCATCTCACTGCAAACCGAGCCGTTCCCGGCACGCTGCAACGTGTGCCCCAGGACTTGTCCCCTCCTGGTGCTCGGGACTTTGGGCTAGATGAAGCAGYGGCTGGGTCGGCATTTGGTGTGCCCTGGTCGCTGGCAGGGGCTGGCAGGGCAGGACCAGCCTGGCCCTGGGTCTGCACAGTGGAAAAAGAGCTTTTTGACTGCCAGCCTTGGCTCCCCGTGGGTGCTCGTCTCTGCCCTTGCATCTGTCCAGAAACAGAGCCTGGAAACGCAGCAGCCTGGGAGGAGAGCCTMGCTGCTCCCAGCCCATCAGCGCAGCCTTTCCCAGAGCACATTACCTACCYGCTAAGCACAGAGCTCCTTTGTGTAATGACCTGTTTGCAGAGAATCAGCAGGCTTTGCCCAGGCACCAGCTGGCTCCGAGCCGCCCTCCAGCGAGGTGCCAGCCCGTGCCCRAGGTGCAGGCACCCACAGGTCTCTCTCTGGAGGATGCTGATGCTTTAATTTCAGGCCAAACAGGAGGATTTGGACACCAAAGTCCTGGAGCTGAGCAGGAGCTGGGCTGAAGGGAGGGGGAGGTGATCCTGCTGCAAAAAAATTGCTCCCAACTGGCCCGTTGCAATGGTTTTTGGGGCAGGCAGGAGGGTCAGATGCCCATGGGAGGAGGACCAAGGGCAAGCCAAGGGGAGAGGAGAAGAGGCTGAAGCACGGAGGGGGTGGGAGAGGGGGTCTGCTGGCCCTCCCCAGCCAAAGCCCTTTGACATGGCTCGGAGCTGGAGGAGCCAAATTCAACTTCCAGGTTTGTTTAAGCCACGGCAGCTCCGGGGGGAGCCTTGGCAGGCCAATCAGTGCCAGGCCGCTAACGAGAGGCCTTGAGTTAATTGGCAGGAGCGGCTGCCTAAATGAAGATTCAGTATGCGCAGGAGGAGCTGGGGAATGGCCTGTTTTCGGAGCTGGGCACATCCAGTTTGTGCCTGTAGCAGCCTTGGGAAACTCAATTAAGCCGCCTCTGGCTTTTCTAATCAAACCCACCCCCGTCTCCCCATGGGGCTGTAGCGGGGCGCAGGCAGCTCGGGCAGCGGGGCCATGCCTGGGAGCTGGCTCCGGCCGCAGGATGGAGATGCCATCGTGGGAGCGTGCCCCGCACCTCCCTGAGGAGCAAGGGCAGATCAGCGCCTTGCTGAGCTGGTTTGAGCCTGGCAAACTCCATGTAAGAACTTGCCTGGCTCCTGAAATACCCAGCTCCATGGCTCCGGGGACCCTCAGCCTGTCTCCCTGCTTTCAGCCCTCCTGCACGCCACCCCTGCCCCTTCCCAAGGCAGAAAAGGATGCAGGAGTCCCTCCGAGGAGCCTGAGCCCAAAGCTTTCCTCCAGTGCATGCACRGTGACACGCTTCTGCACCTCTCCACGGAGAGGTCGGGATGCGGAGCCAAGCTTGGGGATGCTCAGYCAGCTCCCGTGCCCATGCCGCAGGCTCTGCAAGCCCCAAGGAAACAGCAGCCGCACATTAGATGTCTTGAAATCCAGCACCTCCAAGGAGCTGCCATTGGGACCAAAGGGGAAAGCTCTCTGCTCCCGGAGAGAAAGGCATTCCGGGGGGCCCTGTGCCTGCAGCTCTGCCGTGCAGTGCTGCGCTCCCTCCCTGCCATGGGCTTAATAGAGAGCAGCAGATTTACAGTGCTGGTTAACAGACCCTGACCCRGCTGGCTGCGGGGTGGCATTGCCAGCTTCGTGGCTGTTCGAGTGCCTCCATCCATCCCGGAGACTGACCCTCCTGCCGTCTTGGCGGAGAGATGCCAGCTCTACCTGCCGCGCGGGGTCGATGGGTGATGGAGGCAGTTYTGCTGCTTGGTGCCAGGTTCAGGCACCGGGCAGGAGGATTTGCTCCACTCAGAAATGCGGGTTGGTGCCTGGGGACCAGCCCAGCAAGGTGCTGGGCATTGCTAAGCTGATCTGCCCCACCAAAGCCTTATAAACTTATAAAGCTCATGAAATGCAAACCCTTTTCACCAGGTCCTTGGAGCCGCGGGGAGCCCCTCGCCCTGCATCCCTGTGCAGCTGGGGCTTACGGCATCCCGGGGGATTTCTCTCATCTACCTCGGGTGCAGGATGAGCCCCCGCAGAGCCAGGCGTGCTGCCGTCTCCCGGTTATCCAGGAGGCTGCTGCTGAAGCAACCCACAAAAAAAATTGGGCTAATCCTGCCCGCTCTGCAGAGGTGGCTGAGCCCTCTGCATGCCGGTGCCAGCGCTGCTGGTTGTGCTTTTAATAAGCTCTGGTTTTGACACCAAGTTTGCATCCGCCTCCCCTCCCCAGCGCTCCCCGCACCGAGCACGAGGGCTCTCCTCTGCGCGTCTGCCGGGGCAGACAGCGACACTCTGCCGGAGGCGGCTGCGTTTCCCTGCTTTCACAGCTTATTAGTATTTTGTTATTATTATTTGGCTTATAAATAAAAAATGCATGCTCTCCTTCGCAGAGAGGTAGGGGGGTTCCTGGAAGAGAGAGGCTTTATTTTTTTTGATGGTGCTTGAAACAGCTTTCCCAAGGGAGGCTCGCTTTGAGCTGGCAGGATCTGCTTCTCAGAGAGGGTTTTGATTATTTGGAGTATTATCATTGTTCTTTGCACCCTCTTATCCTCCTTGACGTTCCTCAGAGGAACCGAGGAGTAAATGACAGTGAAGCGTGTACTCAGTCTGGTTGCAAATGCCGTGTGTGTCCGTGCCCGCGCACACAAGCTCCGGGGTGCAGAGGCATTGCTCCACTAAAAGGGAAGCATTTCTCCAGGGCTTTCTCTAAAGGGGATCCCCTGCCCAGTACCTCTGGTGATGCTGGGCCAGGGTGCCCTGCTCGGATGGAGACGGGGATGGGCGCCTCGGGCTCTTCCCCAGGGTGGGAGCCTGCAGCTGGAGCTCCTCTGCGCTCAGCCGAGCTCTCCCTGGCTGCCCTGGGTCTCCCCCGGAATTGCGTGGGGATTCTTTTCCTCTGCAACCACCCTTGAGAGCAACCCTGAGGAGCAGGAGAAGAAGCTCTCAGCAGCTGAGCAGCAGCACCAGGGATTTGTCCCACCGAGGAAGAGGAAGGCTGGGACCAGCAATAGCCCCCAGTGCTCCCTGGGGCCAGCACACATCTCTCCTGCCTGCATTTAGGAAGGGATCGCCTTCATTAAATGCTGCTCACCCCTCCAGGATCTGGAGAGCCGTAACCCAAGCTGTGCTGGCCTGGGCAGCATCCAGCACTAACAGTATTTCAATGAAAGACAGCGCTGCGTGGGGCTGGGAGAGCTGCCTTGCCCCCCAGCTCCCGCCCGGAGCAGAGGTCCTCACTTCCCTCGCCCCGCTATCCTGGCTTGCAGCGCTGCAAATGTTATTAATGCACATAAAAATATCCATAATTAAGCTTGGCTTCCAATGCCAAGGAAAATGAAAGCAGTAAATCCCAGGGAGGAGGAGGGGGAAGCAGCTGGCTGGAGCCATGCTGGGGGTCGCTGCCTCGGGAGCACGGACACTCACCCCTACCCCTGCCGCAGCCCCCCCCGGGCATGGACAGCCCCTTGGCAATGTCCCCGGGGGCTCCCTGCCACCCGAGAGCTGCCTGCAGACATCTGGAAGGTGTTTGCATGTGAAACATGGTGCCCATGAGGAGCAAAAGCTAGCTGCAGAGAAAAAGCGGCTGCAAGTGCCTTGGCCAGAGTGAAAAAGCCTGGAGTGACAGGTAGTGATCAACCCGGGAAAGGATGCTCCTGACATCAGTCTGGGAGGAGAGCGATGCTATAAATACGCCTGCTGACACAGCAAGCAGGGTCGGAGTGGAAGAGAGAGACAATAAAAATAATCAAGGGACTTGGGGATATTGCCAGGGACCCAAGGGGCAAGTCATGACAGCAGAGCAGGGAATGGTTTTGGACATCTCCTGCGATGTTTTCCCGGGAGTCTGTCCCCTGTGCCTGCTCCGATGTCTAACAGCCTTTCCTGCGGCAGGGACGCCGATCTGAGCTCTCTCATCTATCCCCCGGCCTGTTTTATGAAATGTGTGGGGTTTCTTCACTATCTTCCCAGCCCGACAGCCGAGGCAGCATTTGCCTCTCGGTGCCGGGCTGCCGGGGAGGTGGGAGGGCTGCCAGATGCTGGCTGGGAACAAGCATCCATGTCTGCATGGGGTGGGGAGCCTCACCTGGCACCCAGGAACCCCTCTCCAGAGGGTGCAGAAACATCTGGCGCATGCCTGCAGCAAAGCCTGTCCTCTCCCATCCCTCCCAGTCGCCCCGCACTGGTAGCAAAGGACCCCGCATCCCACCCTAGCGGCATGCCAGATGTGACAAGGGGAGCATCCCACAACCTCTGCACCGCTCGGGGCAGAGAGAAGGCAAAGCCGCTCCTGAAGAAGGCAGCGTCTCCCCGACATCCCCCGCCTGCCACCGCCACCACCACGGCTTTCCTAATGGAGCAATTTCTCCTTTCCTGCYGTGGGAATCGCAGCGGAGTTGCGCTCTGCCGGTGGTTAGAAATATCCGGTGACGGCAGTGGGCTTGCTGAGATTTCATTGCCCTTTCCACCCACTGCTTTGATTTTTCCCCCAGTTACCTCTTCCTCCTCCTCGATCAAACCATTTCGGCTCCCCTGCCCTCCCTCGTACCACAGAAAAAGGGAGACATTCCATGTGCCGCGTCTCTGGTTTCCTCCTTGCCACTCCTTCGCTTGCTTTTATTCCTGTCTCTGCTTCTTTCCCAAGATTTAAATTATCCTAACAGTTCATAAAGCCACCCAGTTGCTATTTCAAGCTGCCAGTGCCCAGCTGAACCTTGCAGAGGTTCTTGGGTGGAGGGAGGAGCAGGCGATGCTGCTTTAGAAAAGGGTGTGTTTGGGAGCAAAGATTGAAGAATACCCTTTTAAATGACACCAAATTCTGGGATTATGCCTGCAGAGATGCACCGAGCATCATTTGCACTTCAGCAAAGCCATTCTGTCCCCAGAAATTAGGAGAGGGGGCAGAGAAGAGCTGGCATTCCCAAAATTTCAGATGGCTCATGGCACAGAGCACCCTGACCCAGCCGCTCTGCTCCCCTGCCCTCAGTGCTGCCGGGCTGTGGTTATCAGCAGCTTCACCAAGGTTTTCGGTGGCCAACCCTGGGCTCCAGGCTCCATCTCCAGCCCAGTCGCTGCATGCTGGACCCTTCTCTAGCAGAAACCTTCCTTCTCTGGCTCCCCTTCCCCTTACTACCCATCTTGCCTTGATGCCTTGGCGTCTTTGGAGGAGGATGAACGGAGAGGGTCCCCCCGAGGGGAATGGGAACGTGGTGGGGATGTGACACCTCCTGGGACCCTGCTTGCAGCGTGGGAGGATGGGGTTAGTCGTGCATCGCTGTTGCTGCCCGTGCCAACGGCCTGGCAGGGTGCCCGTGTGCTTAGCTTGCCCTTCATGCCCAGGCTGACGCGGGGCCATCTGCCCGCCTGCCAGCCGGCCAAGAGGGTCGGCTGCCAGCRTGCCGGCTGCCAGCGCGGTGCCGGGCAGAGGAGGCAGAGGAGGGAAGGGGACCCGCGCCGTGCACCGAGGCTGAGCCCAGCCCAGCAGCAGCTCCCCGCGTCCCCCGAGGATGCATGGGCACGTGCTGCAGGGACCCCTGCCCTGCCTGCAGCCAGGACCCCCTCCAGAGCACATCTCCGCTGCCTGCGCTGCCTGCACTGTGAGTGCGCTGATATATAGGAACTTAATGCTGTTTCCTGACGTGGGCCCCAGTCCTGCTAATCCACTTGAGCAGCAAAGGCATGGGAAGCATCAGCCAAGGATGCCGTATCCACGCCAGCGCTCCCTGCCCCAGCGCAGACCATGGCAATTACTCATTTAACGTCCAGGGAGTGGATGGAAATCTCATTCCCCGGGACCAGGGAGCGCGGGGGTGGGAGGGGACGGCCCAGCCTGGGCTCCTGAGCTTTTAGTGAAACTCGATTTGCTTCATTGCCTGATTAGGACTGAGTGCATGACACTGGAACCAGCCCTCATTACCCTGCTTTTCCCCACGTCATTCCCAGGGCATCTGAAGAGCCCCTTTTCTCCTCTCTGCCTTTGCCTCCATCCCTGCACCCTTCGTCTGATGGGAATGAGGAGCTGCTTGCACATGGAGGGGTCTGTCACACTGTCCCAGGAGGGTCCCGGGCTAAAATCCGGGGGTGTCCCTGGGCTGATGTGCCCAGCAAATCCACCCCGTGGGGCTCCGGGGCTGGGAGCCTCCGCTCAGATGCTAAGGAGAGAGCAAAGTATAACAAATATGTTCCTTCACAAGAAAATCCCCAACTGCTTCCCTGTCAGCTCAGCGTCTCACTCAGGTGCCGTGGGGTTTTATTTAAATGTCAGCTGTAATTTCGGGCTGCGGAGGCTGACGAGTGTGTGAGCATGAGACCTGACAGCTCAGCTCCGTGCRTCCCGAACGGAGCTGGCTGGGCTGATTGTCCCCTCCGAGTGCCACCAGCTGAATTGCCCATCCCCATTTGGGTCGCTGCAAACTCTGAAAAACTCGAGAGGAGGGGAACGGCTGCAGCATCCCCTGAGCAGACCATGGGGTGTGATGACCCAGCATCACTGATGGCACCTTCCAGCTCCCCAACCTTGGGACACCCCCAAGCACCGGGGGTGAGACTTGTCCCCTGTCCCCGGCCACGCTGCCACCCCAGCCTCTTCAATGGGGAGGTCGTGTTTTAGGGATAACCTGGCTCCGGCTTGGAAATCCTCGGCAGAGCGGGACCTGCTCATTCCCACTGCCTGTGCGCTCGGCGCGGGGCGCGTAGGCAGATCCGCTGCCTGCACGGCAGCTTGCGGCATCGATCGGCGCCGTCAGCATTGCCGGATGGGGCCCTGCGCCAGAGCATTCAATTAGCAGGGAGAATCATGTCCTCCCTGAACTATCGCTTTCTCTCTGGCAGGACAGAGCTGGGAACGGGATCGATAGGGCTGATGGCTGTCACCAAGGCACTCTCGTTAGCGAGAGCCACAAAATGAGTGGAGGACAGGGTAGAGGAGGAGCTGCTGGCTGAGCTGGCCGGTGATGCTCTCCGGTCTGGCAGGTTCGGGACCTGACAACCAGCCCTGTGTTTATTCAGAGGGGTCAAAGTGAGATTTGGTATCAGCTGGGCTCCTTTTCATTCAATGCCTCTGCAGGTACCACTTCTTTCCCCCATGGTCCCCAGGACATCAGTCGATGRGGAGGCAGGCAGGGGAAGGGGCTGGTTTCCCCAGCAGAGATTAAAGAGGGAGAATCAGCTGGGAAAACAGCAGTGAGGGAAAAAATAGCCTCTGCTTTGCCTGTAGCTGTCGGGGTCCATCAGTGTCGGGGTGTTGTAAGGACTCCCATAGCCGATGGCTACGAGCTGGCTGCTGTCAGCAGTCCTGCAAACGTGATCCCCAAGGAAGCACCCAGAGGGAGTGAAAGTGTGACTGTCTGTGCCAGGGTGAGCCCCGATGGCATCAGCGGATTCAGCCCCTGGGGATCGGGTCTTTGAGGGCACCCTTGAGTGGAAAACCCTGGTCAGACATAGCGTTTGAAGGAGGATGGAGATGCAGGGCTTCCCCTGCAGCAGCAAGCATGCAGCCGGCTGCAGATGAGTGTTTTGCACAGCGAGGAGCAATGCAGCCTTTCCCCATGGGTGCCCCGTGCTACGTGCATGGTTTTGCATGAGCAAATTATATGTGCATGCAGCAAATGTGCCCACAGCGAACCAGGACACGGCAGCCGTACTCCCTCCACAGCCAGGGCTCAGGCAGCCCCTGGCATGAGTTTCTTCTCCTCTTGTTAAAAAATAATATAAAATAGAGTCCCATCTGCAAGGAGGGGAAAACAAATGGGCAAAATCCCGGGGCCTTGGAGCTAAAAGGCACTAAACAAATGGAGCACGCTGAGGCACCCGGAAAGTTATGTGCCGGTGGTACCTGTGCGGCCGCCCTGCCGTAACTTAGTGCCTCTCACAGCATGGCTGAGTTATGGGGCACTTTGGCACGGGGCCTGGCTCCCATCACTCATGGTCCCTGCGGAAAACCCTCCAGTGAGCGCTATGGGAGCTGCTGAGCGTGGGCTGGGGGTCGCGGGCAGCCCTGGGGTGGGTCGCTGGTGCTTGCGCTGCAGGGAATTCATTTTGCTGCACGGCCCGGGAAGGCAGAGCCCTGACCTGGGAACTTGCAGCCTCAAACTGGGCTCTGCAAACTGAGCTGCAGCTCGGGGAGATGATGTGCTGGTCCCGCTCTGCCCCTCGGCTGCAGGACCCCCCAGGGCTGGGAGCAGAGGCGAGGTCCTGCCTTCCAGCTGTCCCTGGGACCCACATGGGACCCCGCAAACCCCCAGAGGTGCAATAATGCCTGCGTGGGACCCATATTGCTGCTGATCCATGAAATATAGCATCTGCTTGGAAAGCAGAGCCAGGAGGGGGAAACAGCATCCCTGCGAGCCCCGGACATCCAGGCAGGGACGTGTCCTCATCCCCTTGGCTAGGCATCCCCCGCCTGACCCCTGCCCTGCCCACRCACCAGCTGAGGGCAGAAACCCAGCACAAAGCCGGGGACCCTGGGTCCCCCTCTCACTGCCCRGGCAGGTGCTCATGCTCTTCTCATAGCTGTCAGGACTGGAAGAAGACAGCGAGCGTTGGGGAGAGTTCCGAGGCTGGTCCTGCCCCCCATGGATTACACTGTTAATGCATAATCCATCATTTTAACAACCTTGACTCCCATTAATGTGATAACGTTTTGCAGAATTAAAGTCTAAAGTCAGGAGGGTAAGCAAATCCAACTCATATTAATGGGACTTAAACGGGAGGAGGGGAGAAATCCTCTGGTCACATTTATCCATTTCTGTGCAGAAACAAAGCCCAGCTGGAGGAGATCTGTCCCGGCCCCGCAGAGAGGTCTCCTCCCTGCCGCTGTCGAGGGGATGCTCGAGCTGCCGAGAGTGGGATCCTCTGGAAGCRGCTGCTCCGACAATTTGGGGAGAGGAGCAGCAACCCGTGTCTGCCATCCACTGCCCATCACCCCGAACGTGCCCGGCCCTGCTGAAGGCAGCAGGAAGCACCAGAGCAACTGGCAGCAGCGCAGGCAGCCGGCGCCAGCCCAGCCGCAGTGTTTCTGTAATCGGCTTTGGCGATTAGCGTTGTCATTTCACAAAGGGTCTGAATTTGCCCAGCGCTGTGGCATAATAAAGTTGTTGGTTTTGGTTTTGTTGGTTTTTTTTTTTCCTAAGCATAAATATTTGCAGGGTTGTATTGGTGCTCAATCCTCTTCCCTGGCACAACGGTCCCTTGCAGGTCTCCCTTGGTCCCAAAGACCTCTGCCTCCCATCCTCCTCCCTCCGTGCCTCCCTTCTCCCTCCGACCGAGACGAGCAGCTCATCAATGGCCGCACAGCTTCGCTCCAGACAGAGCCCTCTTTGTGCTACCAGGGCTGCGGAAGGGAAAGCCCCGTGCGTGCCCCCACAAAGCTGCCGGTGGAAGAGCYGCCTCCGCCATCCCACCCATCTCCCCTTCTCCTAAAGGAGAGTGCAACCCCCCCTGCCCCCAAAACAGGGGCTGGGGGGGAAGGCTGGTCTGCGTGATGCTCCCTGTGCCAAGCCCCTGATTTAAGGGGCTCCCAGTGACACAGGCTATAAATTCCCCTGGAATAAATTCTAAATGAGAAGCCAGGTAGCTGGTTGCTCCTGATAATGCTGGAGCGGGGATGCGCCACAATCAATGTCTGCAGTGGGAGCGCTGCTGGGATTAACCCCATGGCACGCGGGGCTCGATGCCCCTGCCCGGCCCCTCCGTCAGGTGGCTGCTGTGGCCCTGATAATACACGTGCTGCTTTAGCTCAGGTAACTAGAGGCGGGTACTTTCCCGTTAGATCCCACAGTCCCTGGCACTGGCCAGGTGCTCACCCGGAGGATGAGCCGTGGCTGGGTGTGTTAATGTGTTCCCAGAGCCCTCCGTCCTGCCCGGGGACAGGGAGAGAGACAGGGACAGGGACAGGGCATGCAGAGTCCTGGAGGGTTTGGGATGGGGTTGGCTGGACATCACCCACGGGAGCAGGCGGGGAGCCCCATCCCGCAGGGCTCCTGCACCACCCGGGGCCAAAGCGGGCTGGGAAGCCCAAAGTTGCCCCTGCTAAAAGCAGCAGCAGGCTCTGGGGTGGGGGGGCTGAGGGTCTCTGTTGGCCTCTTTGCACATTAAGAAAACAAAATGCAGGGAAAACCCAGGTTTGAAGCTGTGCCTCTCCCTCCGGGGAGCAGCTGTGGGGGCAAAAGCCCTCAGATGTCACCTCGATGGGGGCTGAGCCATCCTTCCCCTCCGACACAGCCCAGCCTTGAGCCTGGGAAGGCAGGAGAGGGAGACAGCAGTGAGGCCGAAGAGCAGAGAGAAGAGAGGAGAGCAGTTCCCTCTTCTGGCCGAGGAAATCCTTTCCCTCTGCTCGGCWCCGAGATGACATTAAAGCAGGTATTAAAGCAGGTATTTGCCTTCCTGAGGAAGAGGCAGAGGTGCCTGGCGATGGGCTGGAGCTGCTGTTGTTGTTCCTGCTGCTGGGATCCCATCTCTGGTACGGGGGGGGATAAACACAGGCACAAAGGGGAGAGAGGAACGGCGGCTTCTTTGCGTCGGGACTGGCACTTTTGGGTAACCTTACTGCAGGAAGACAAGTGTAACACCCAGCGCAACGAGACACTCTGTGACCTGACAAAATTAAAGCTAAGGACGCTACTTTTCACTGCTGTCTCCATTTRGGCTCTGTGAAAGCACAGTAACATCCTGCTAAGTCAGAGTCTATGTGTTTTTTTTTTTTAAAGAGAAGGCAAGCCAGGGAGAGCAAAGAGCAGGAAAAGAATAGGACAGGGAAGGATGTTGTTAAATGGGAAGCCTCACTAATGCGTATTGCTCTGATCTGTTGTTCGTCGTCCCCCACTTTCTTTCTGTCTGAATCTTTACTCAAAGAGCAGCCTGATCCTGCGTACTGTTTGCCAAGGCAATGTGCCAGCCGATTTCTCGAAGCCCCTTGCTCCAGAGACAAGGCTATGTGAATCGGGGAAGGCTCGGTGCGGTGCCCCCCCAACCCCACGGTGCAGAGCACACGCTGCCTACGGGGCTTAGCAAAGCGGGGCTGTTCCCCCCGGACCCCCCTCCTCCTCCCAAGGCCCTTTATTGCATTGAGGCGAACGGAGCGGAGCATCCTTCCCCGTGCTGCTCATGACCTTCATGGGTCCAGGGCCAGGACCCCCCATCGCTGGTGCTTGTAGGGTCCTGACCCCAAGTCAGAGACAGAGAAAGGGGCGAGAGGCTCCACCACTTCACGCAGGGCTGGGAGGAGGAGGAGGAGGCTGGGAGAGCTGCACCATGCCTCTGCAGTGAGGACCCTGCCTGCTTGCAAGGGCCGGGGACCGGCAGAAGGGTCGGGGTGGCGGTGACCCCCGTTCCCAGCCCCGGTGGGGGGCAGAGGGGCTGGGTGCCGGGAAGGGCTGAGCAAGGTGCTGCTGCCTGGGAAGCCGGGCTGACTGCAGAGCCTCAGATGTGAATGAATAATTCCCCCGGCTGGATGTGCGTGTGCGTGTGTGCACGTGTGCGTGTGCAATTCCTCCCACACACCCCGGCAGCGGGGAGCGCAGATCAGCTGGTAGGTCCCCGTTTGGGTGGGCTCCCCTGCCTCCCTCCCCCCAGCAGCTGGTGGCATTTCACCGATTTGGGGATGCGGCACCCACGTCCCTGTGCCCCTGCGGCCCGACGGGTCCCCCTCTCCCAGCCCCATGGTCGGAGCAGAGCGGGGGCCCGGGGCTGATCCCAGGCAGCCGGGGCAGGAGGGGGGGAGCGCGGGGGTCTCGCCTGTGGCTCTGCAGCAGCGGGGCGCCCCGGGGGTCCCCCGTTGCGCGCAGGCAGGTGCATCYGCGGAGGGTCGGAGGGAGGGATGGGGAGCCGGGGGTCTGCACACAGGCACCCCCCCCCCCCCCCGGGCCCCTGCCCCGGCGGAAGGGCGGTGGAAGGGCGTCCGCGGCTGCGCTGCCCTCCGCGGAGCGCGGCTCCCGGGGCCCGGCGGAGGGGCGGAGAGGCGCGGGGAGGGCAGGGGCGGGGAGGGGACGGGCGGCACCGCCGGCTCTGCCCCTTCGCCGCCGCCGGGGCTCGGCGGAGCGCAGCCGCCCCTCGCCGCGCCCCCACCCCGCCCCGGCAGCCAGAGGCTCGGCACAAGCCGCCGGGAGCCCGGCGGAGCGCGGTGCCCGCCGTGCGCGGAGCCCCGGAGCGCGGAGCCCGGGCGGGGATGCGGGAGGCGGCGAGCCGCGCTGCCCGGCGCAGCGGCTGAGGGCCCCGGCTCCGCGCCGGGCGGAGCGCACCCCCCCTCCCCTTCTCTCTTTTGCAGCCCTCGCCCGGATTTGGGATCTACCTGGCCGCCTTGGGAATTATTTTGGGTTTTTGTTTTTTTTTTTTTTTTCCCCCTTTTTTTTTTTTTTTTTTTTTTTTTTTTTTACACGTGGAGGAACGCGTGGATTTACTAACATGATCTTGGCAAACGCCTTCTGCATCGTCCTCTTCGTAGGTGAGTGGCCCCGGCGGGGATGCCCGCAGGCCGGGAGGGCTGCTGTCGCCTGGCCGGGCGGGATGGCAGAGTGGCGTGTCCTTCCCCCGGGCGGTGAGGGGCTGCGGGGGCTGCGGAGAGGGGCCGGCGCTCCTCCGGGATGGGCACTGCTCGGGTCCCGGTCTGCATCAGGAGAGGGACAAGGATTTTAGCTAGGGGCAACTTTATTTTCCTATTCTCTATCAAACTTAAAACGGCGGGGGGGGGGGGACGACGGACGGACACAACCCCACCCGCCCCATCGGGGCAGCCCCCGCCTCCGGCACCGCACGGCCGCGATCGCGATCCGAGGGAGCGGGCAGGATCAGCGATCAGCGTGCGGCAACAAAGCCCTGTTCGTCTTTGATCCCCTCTCTCCTTGTCAGCCTATGTGGATTTGCATTTCGGAGGTTATCTACCCCTCTCCCCCCACCCGTGTCTCCCAGCGCCCTCCAGCCGCTGCTGCCGTGGCTGCCGGCCCCCCCCACGCCGTTCCTGCTGGTGTCTGGGAACTGGGCATGGAGAATCGGTTCGGAAAGTTGAGCTAATTGCATGTGTGTGTGCGTGGGGAATTGCTGTCCCCTCTGTTGCAATTCGTGCGTGTTGCTTTAGATCATGTGTGAGTTATTTAGGAGCTCTGTCTCTGCCAGGAAGAAAGCTTAGCATTTCTAGGGCAGCCTCCTACGGAGACGGGGAAGGTGCAGCTGAAAGGGGGGAGAAGTCAGAGATCGTGGTGGGTCTGGGGTGAAAAGGAAGCAAATGTGAAAGGTTCATTTTTTTCCTCCTGCGAGGCGGGGTGCACGCAGGACCGTGACTCGGTCGTGTGCCGTGTCGTGCTCCAGATGCCGTTACGGCAGCGCCCGCACCCCGCTGCCTCTCCACGCGTGCCTGCGTGTGTGCGATCCCCAGCACACTGCAGCAGCGAGCGCCCGGAAAAACTCTGCTGAGCTCTCCTGGGCTGGAGGAATGTCACCCTGCCTGCGAGGACAGGGAGAAGGGACGGAGAGCTGCTGAGGGAGACTTGAAGGTTGGCAGAGCAAACCTCCTTCCAGAGCATCCCGCGGTGCGGGGCTGGGGGTGCAGGCAGAGGGACCACTGTGCGCGGGGTGCTCGGCATCCCCGAGGAGGGCTCCGCGCCCTGGATGGAAGGGGGGTGACAGGCTCTTCCTCTCCCCTGCTCCCCAGCACAATCCCCGGCTGGCAAGGGGAAGGGGTGCCGTGCCGGCGGGGGGATGCTGGTGCCTCACGTGCCTTTGTGTGGGGTGGGACACAGGCCTGAGTGGTGGGGGGCTGAGCCCCAATGAGGGGTGCCCTTCCCCATGATCTGCCAGCAGCAGTGCATGCTGGGGAGTGTCGGGCAGGGGGGCACGAGCCCTGCCTTCTGAGCCAGAGAGAGCAAGGAGGGATGCGCTGGGGGCAGGGTGGGGGGCACGAGTGGGAAGACATCTGGGCAGGGGAGAGGAAGGCTGGGGGGGGGCAGCTGGCCGCTGGCCGTTTGTACACGTCTGACTTGCTGCTGGACATCTCACGAGCGAGATTCAGGATGACAGGGACCTCCAGGATGCCCCACCTAAGGCATCCAAACCATGGTCCATTTGCCCTCGCAGGGGAGGTTGCATGAAAGCAAGACCCTCTGCCCCCTTTCCCAGGTGCCCCAAAGGTTTCATGGGCGCGGGGGGGGAGGCCGGGTGGGGAGGCTGTCCCCACCCAGCCAGAGGAGCTGCAGCACCCCAAGCAGTCATCACCGGGAAGCCGTACCCCCAGATTGAGCATTAGGGATGGGGTGCCCAGGGGACCTCATCCTGCTGCTTCCTGAAGCAGCCCCCCACGATGTGGCCTCGCGGTGAGGAGCCCGGGAGAGCGGGGCCCGGCGCGGAGGAAGCCCAGCTCTTCATATCTGGGCACTTCTTTCTGATGAGCCAAAAAAGCCCTTTGCTTGGGATAAAGCGATCACTGCCACAGCAGCCAGGCTGGGAGGCTGCACGTTCCTGAGCAATTTTTTTTTGAGTCGAGTTGTGAGGATAAATACCTCTAAAGCTGCCTGTGTCCAAAGGTCTCTGGCAGGACCAGTAAAAGGAAACATGTATTACAGCTAGAAAAGAGGCAACACAGCCTGAGGCTGCTGGGGGAAGCTGCAGGAGCGAGAGGAAAGCGGGCCATCGTGTTGTTTGCTGGCTGACTGTCGGAGGCTTCTGCATCTGCCTGCAAAACCTTGCTGTGCTCCGACACCCCGGAGACTGCTGAGGATTAGGTTTAAATTCTCTGCAGATGTTTTATTGATACGAGTTTAGCAAGTGTGTGTCTGTGAGGCCATTTCTTTTGGGTAGGAAAAAAACCCCTCAGGCTGCCCCTCCATCATCCAAACTCCCCACCTTGCATCTCTGCGGGGGTCTGCGGAGCTCTACCTGGCTTGGCAGCACCGCGAGCCAGGAGGAGAGGAGGGCCCCGGGAAAAAACACCGACCCGGCAGCCAGGGCTGAGCGTGCTGCTGGATTTGGGGGGGACCGAGCTGCCCTGTGCGGGTTGTGAACCACGGGGAAGGGCTGCTTCTGCCCATCCTCCTCCAGCGGGATGGCTTTGTGCCCTACTCCGGGGTCTGCTGGCACTCCCGGCTTGGACGCGGTGCGGGATGCTGCAGGCACCCTCCCGGGGCTGCCGAGGGGACACGCAGCACCCTGCTCTCTGCGAGGCCATGGAAGCAAGGCGGCAAAAGCCAGGAGGCCGGGGCCAGCTCACCACCACACATCCCTGCCGGCTCCCTGGCAGGTGGATTTACTGTTGGGCTTCCCATCCTGGCATGAGCGAGTGCCCGCCCCAGCACTGGGGTGTGCCGCCAAGGGTGCTGGGGCCCCTCGCAAGGATGCTCCATGTGGTCCAGTGCCTTTTGCATCAGGGCAAGGCTGTCTCCCTTCCCTGCCTGCCTGCCAGCACCTCCAGTCCCTGCCTGGGAGGCCCATGGAGCCAGCAGAGAGATGGGATCACAGCTGGAGGAGAGGCTTCGGGCGGTGCTTCGGGAAGAGGCTTCATGGCATCAGCTGGAGAAGACCGAATTGGAGCTGAGACCTGGGCTTGCTCAGGGCAGAGGGCTCGGGGCGAGCACCAGACGGATCTGCAGCTGGGCTGGGCAAGGGCGGCAGAGGAGGAATGGCACATGGTGGAGCTGTGGGATGGCTCTCGATGCCCGGGAGCCGATTGCCCTGGCTGCAGCAGGAGCAGGTTGTCCCATCTGCTGCGCTGGGTGCCTCGGGCTGGGGTTTCCTGGCATGAAAAGGTGCAGAGCTGGCCCCTTTCTACTCAAAGCACCAAAGCATCATCCATCTCATGGCGAAGAGCTGGCATTTCTGCCCTGAGGAGCATTTGGGGATGCCTGTTTCTCCTCCACCAGTCCAGGCTGTGTGTCAGGAGTGTGCCTCCACCGCTTGTGGATCCTGCCTGCCTCCCGTGTGGAATATAATCCCAAAAGGCCGAGGAGGGCCTTCCCAAGGGACATCTGCTACCCAAAATTGGATCTAACGTGGGTGTAGGGGCTCTGCACGGGCTCCTGGTTACCCAGACACCCTCCAGACCTCTCTGAACCAAAAGGTGTTTGTTCGGGGGCATCGGCTGAAGACCAGGAGGACGGGATCTGTTCCTTGACCTGACTGCAGGCAGCGGAGCTGTTTCTACCCGGGGCTACTGCCCATCCTGCTCGTTCACCCCCGGCATTGCCCCGTCCCTCCTGCAGAGCCATCCGAGCCCTGAGCATCCCCTCTCCTCTCCCCGTGGCCCGAGGAGCATGTCCCGACTTGGTGAGGTGGGCAGAGGYGTGCGTGGCCGCCTGCTCCCGTGGTACGCAGGAGGCAGGGGACAGGGTGGTGGCAGAGGACGAGCCCTGCCTGCAGGCAGCTGCCTGCGTGGGGGAGCCGCTGCTGGGGCTGAGTGCCTGCCAAGCGTGGGAGCTGCCTGCGTGTCCTGGYGGGTGGGGGGGACACGGGTGGCCCTTGTCACATGCCTGTAGGTGTCACTGTCCCCCTGCCATACCCGGCCGAGCGAAGGGGCTGGGAGCTGGAGGCTGAGGATTGCTGTGCCCATCTGGTGCCTTGCATGTGGCAGCAAGGGGAAGGGGAAGCTGCTCCCCAGGGCGCAGGGGCAGCAACGGGTGTGGGGATTGCACGAAGTGGGGTCTCCCGGTCTCACCCTTCGGGGTGGCCGAGGATGCCCTCCAGGTCCCGTCGTGCCCGTCTTTGCCTGCTCCAGGGTTTTCCCTGCCTGCGGTTGCAAGCTGGCAGATGGGGGGGTCAGGAGTGGCAGGGGATCCTGCCCACCCCATCCCCATCGCTTGGCTGGTGCAGGCATGGGGGGACCAGCTGTGCCAGCGCAGCCTGTCCCCCTTCCCCATGCATCCGTGATGGGACGGGCCAGTGGCCTTGCCTGGGATTGACTTGGCAAGAATTTATTTCAAAAAGCAAAAGAAAATGATAAAGTGATAGAAATAGTGTGAGAGCTGAGGGAGTGCCGGGCGGGAAGGGGAGGGCTTGCCGAGGCAGGGTCCAAGGAGCAGGCAGTGGCCGTGCACAGGCAGGAGCCGGGCGAGCTGGACGGTTGCCACCCTGAGGGGTGGCTAGCACAGAGGCATGCAGGAGGCCATCCCTGGGGGGAAGAGTTTGTACTGAGCTGCAGCCATTCTGCAGCCCTGCCAAACCCAAGTGCTCAAAAACCCATGAGTCAGATGCCCTAAAAATCCCGTGGTGGGCCTGAAAACGATGAGCCGCAAAATAAAAACCGAACAGCAACGTGTGCAGTGAGTTTGGATGGGCTTTCTGCTTCCCTTGACTCTTCAGAAGTCATGCGTGGAGGTTCATGTCCCCAAGCACCAGGGCTGGAAACATGCTGTGTTTGTTTATTTGCCTGTTTGGTTTTAATAAGAACCAGAAAGTCCCGTGGCATCACGTGGCTCCGGGAGCCGAGGCGTTGGGTTAACCCTCCACCTTCCCCGCCCCATGCCTTGGGGCACGTCACCGCTGCCGGGGTGCCCTGTGACATCCCACTTGCTTTTTCAGGCCACTGGCTGAGTTTAGTCAGTATTTAGTCAGTATTTAGTTAGTATTTAACAACCCCCGGTGGGGTTGTGGCTGGGGACATCCAGGCTCGTTTTAGGCACAATGGAAGGATGCTCTCCCTCTCTAGAGCCCAAAGGTGGCTCTAACGCTGGGGACCAGTCGGGGACCGTGGCTGGGGCACGGGCTGATGTGTGGGGTCCCAGGGAGGGAATGCAAGGGGTTTGCCCGACCTGGTCACCCTCCCTCACCTCTCTCTGCCCTCATCTCTCCTTCCCCTGCCCCTCGCCCAGATGAGATCCTCCGCTCGCTGGCTGGTCCCCCATCCCCAGCGGGGCAGGACCCCCATGGCTGGCGGGTGCCCGTGGACTGCGTGCGAGCCAACGAGCTGTGCGCGGCAGAGCCCAGCTGCAGCTCCCGGTATCGCACGCTGCGGCAGTGCCTGGCCGGCCGCGACAGGAACACCATGCTGGCCAACAAGGAATGCCAGGCAGCCCTGGAGGTGCTGCAGGAGAGTCCCCTCTACGACTGCCGTTGCAAGCGAGGGATGAAGAAGGAGCTTCAGTGCCTTCAGATCTACTGGAGTATACACCTCGGGCTGACCGAAGGTACGGGGCAGAGCTCTGTGGGGTTGCAATGGGGTGGAAGGTTCTGGTGGAGCAGTGGTCCTGACCCACCTCAAGGTTGGGAGGCTCCGAGGGCACCTCGCTGCTCTAGTAAAAATGGGCAGAGCAGTGCCCTGGGCGGCACGGGCACCCCAGGCAAGGCAGACGGTCCCCCCTTTCTCAGAGGATGCTGATGGGGGCCGGGCTGAGAGCTGGTCTGCCCACCACGGGCACGGGGCAAGGGAGAAACAGGCTGAGGGCTGTGTTTGCAGCAAGAGCTGATTGCTATCATGGCAGAGCTGTTGTGCCCGGGCGTCCGGGCACCTGCAAGCCAGCGCAGGGCTCCTCTCCAGCCGGGCTCCCTCCCTCCTGCCTGCCCCAGAGGAGGAGATGTGCCCGTGGGGTGCAGAGGGAAGCAAGGCTGGGGCACGGCTTTGCATCTCAGTACCGGCTGTGGGGCCTGTGGGGATCCCTCTGGGGTGCAGAGGTTGTCGCTGCCTCCTTGGCCCCCCCAGCCCCCCGTTAGCCCTTGCTCCAGTGGGGTTTGTGGGCTGGGGAGCAGCAGAGAGGACTTGCTGGGGTCTCGCCTTGCGGAGAGGCGATGCACCAGAGCCTGCCGTAATTGCAGCCTGGTGAAGGAGTAAATCAGAGGCTGGAGCAGTGCAGGTAATTGAAATTGGATTTTGCTAGCCCAGGGCCGGTTTGTTCATTGAAGGCAGGATTATCTACTGCCTGAAGGCAGGGGGAGGCAGCGGGCTTCACCCACTGCCCCTCGCCCCTCTGCAGGGGCGTCACCGGGGCTGGGGCTGCCCCAGGCGCTCATGCTGCAGCTCCAGGGCTGCAGAGCGGCACTTCACTGGGCTCAGCGGAAGGAACCGGCTGTGAGGGGCTCAGCTGGGGCTGGTGCCGGTGCTGGTGGGGTTTGCTTTGCTGTCCTGTGGGCTCTACCCTCTCCTGTCACCCCTGCRCAGCTCTGCCAGTGCCCGGCTGGCCCCAGACTGGAGAGGAGCAGAGCCAGCATCACTTTAACAGTATAGATTCCTTTAATGGGCTTACGACTGGCTCTGCATGTGGAAGCTCTGAAATCCAACTTCAGCTTGTGCAAAACTGCCTGTACCAGAGCCCCGGAGTTGCGGCACAGTCCTCGCAAGGGCACGTGCCCGCCTGGCCGGTGGCAGCTTGCGAGCAGACGGACCCTCGGCCACCCGCGGCACCCAGCGTGTTGGCAGCTTGGCCCCGCTTCCACCAATGATTTGGGCCTGTAAAAATGCCTGTTCCTCTGCTGTTTCATTACCCCGGCTGAAAGCCACCTCCTTTAGCGGCTTGAGCTAAAGGGGTTCATTTGATGGAGCCTGCGGAGGAGCCTCCATCCCTGGCAGCCACGTTCCTGCAGCAGGTGCAGGTCTCTGACCTCTCTCCTGAGCTGGGATTGAAGCCAGAGGAGGTGGTGGTGGTGCTGGGAGGGCTTTGGTGGCACTGGCGAGGATGTGGGCAGCTGTACCTGAGCATGCAACCCCCCGGGTGAAATTGCCTTCAAATCTGGGTCAGCACAGGGACTAGCGAGCCCGAAAACCAGCCCAGAGCAGGAATTACTGCTTAATTGTTTTCTACCCCTCATTAGCAGCCTTCATTCAGCAATTTCAGAGGGCTTTGCAAACATGAATGAAGGATGCTTTACTGCTTGATGGGTACTCCAGGACCTGTACCTGGAGGAGGAGGAGGAGGAGGTGGGAAGAGAAGTGATTATACCAAGTCCTAAGGAGAGGTAGAAGCTTTGGGGAGATCCAGCAGCTCATAGCTTTAATGTGCATAAACCAGTGAGTGTAAAAGCAATGAGGAGCCCAAGGTAGCCCCTGATCTTCCGCATTTTAGCAAAGATGCTGTGCCCGGTGGCCTCCCGTCCAGCCCCTCAGCTGCGGGAGCTAACCTGTCCCTGCCATTAAGGAGGACTGCTTTCACTCCAGCCTCATTCCTGGCGGTTAATTGCATCTCAGTGAGCTCAAGAAAAGTCCACTGCCCTTTTAATGCTCAGTAATTTTCCTAGCAAGCAGCAGGATTCAGCTAGTATTTAATTATTTATTGCATTGGCAAAGCAATATACCGGGAGGTTACAGTGTTTCCTAAATGCACTTTAATAAAGGTGCTATTTGTCATCGGAGCATTAGGAAACCCGGCGAGGCGAAGGGGGTTGGCCTGCAGCGGGAGGACTTTGCAGGCTGCCCGGAGCGTGTTTCCTTCCCCCTGATCAGCAGCAGCAGCAGGAGCTGCCCTTGGCCCCAGCGGGGGCTGTGGCACCCAGGTAGCATCACCCAGCATCACCCTGAGGGTGGTGGCAAGGCCAGGCGCGGGGTGATGGGCTGAAAACCCACAGCTGCTGGAGACAGCCCAACCTGGCATCCCACCGGGGTCTCCCCGGCTGGCCCCCCAGCTCTGCCCCCCCAAATTTCCAAGGAACAGCGCTGAGGAGCTGCTGGGCTTGGAGCAAGCCCTCCCACATTGCTCCCCGCCTCTTAATGAGCTTGTTTTCCAGCACAGGGTTTCAAGTGGCTCCTTAATTACATGGGATAAATGCTGCCGCCTTGGGCTAATAATAACTCGGTAGAGCACGCGTGGGCTGGAGCAGCCCGGGCTGCCGGGGTCCGTCCCCGGGGCAGCCCAGGCTCACCCRCGGCGAGGGCACCCGGTGTGGGCAGGGATCCTGCCGAAAGGGCTGCCAGGCACAGCGGAGATCGATGCTCCGGGCTGCTGGTCAGCCTCTGACTGGGGCTTTCAAAGTCCAGCCATTGATTTTGATTTTGATTTTTAGATATCTTTTTCTCTTGTGGCTGCTGGGGTTTGAAGAGAGAGTTTCCTCTCCTGAGAGCCGTGGCCGGCTCTCCTGAAATCAGCATCTTCTGGAGATACACGAAGGGCAGGCAGCAAAAGCATCAGAAGAAGCATCTCTCCGTCTCTGAGAGATGGGAGAGAGGGGGTTTGCTCCCAGCCTGGGGACAGACGGACCGTGCTCAGGTTCCCTCTGGAAAGTGAGGATTGCGATGGATGAGCCCCTGGAGGAGCGCAGCGTGGTGGCTCAGTGGTGGGGATGCTCTGGTGCCCAAACGATGAGGGTCTGTATTCCCCCACTGAAATATTTCCATTTTCCCAAAATGCATCAGAGGCAGAGCGGAGTGGAAAACAATCTTTACAGTGTTTTTTTTAGGCAAATGCTTTTTTTGCAACAACAACAAAATAATCCAGTGTTGAGTACAGACCCTAAAACTTGCAGCTTGCAGCTGGCCCAGACTCTGTGGACGTATTCACAAAACATTGACCTTTCAAATCTAAATTCCCTCAACTCTTGAGGTCAGTTTGAACGCAGCCGCTGCCAAACCTGGCTTGCACAAGGAGCTGAGCTGCCGGCAGGACCCAGCCATCAGGCAGCTGCCCGCCCGGCCGCAAACTTCCAGCCAGCAAGAATTAAGCTGAGTTGGTCCAAAATGGGCTTTTCCTTTTCTTGCAGGGCAGTGATTTAGATGCTTTTTGGTTTTCCCTTCCCAAATCGCAGATTACCATGCCGGGGGGGTGCCCACACCCAGCCGCAGCCTCGGTGGTGGCTGAGCTTATTTGCTGTGGTTTTTAATTTGCTTTTTCTCCCCCTTCTCTTTCTTCCCTTCCACTCTAGGAGAAGAATTTTATGAAGCTTCCCCCTACGAGCCGGTCACCTCTCGTCTCTCTGATATATTCAGACTTGCTTCAATTTTCTCAGGTAATAAAAGCAACATGCTTCCCCTGTTTTATCTTCTCTTGCCTGTGAACGTAGACCTGCTACCAAGCTCCCTGGCAAGGAAAACCTGCAACTGCTTCCCCTGTGGTTTGGTCCTTTGCTTCTCCAGCTCCTTTGGCCGCTCTCCTGCCCGTCTCTTCTCCCCATCACCCCAGACCTGACGCCTTGAGCATCCCCCGAGGTGACACGTGCCCCCCGCAGCTGGCCGGGATGCCGGTGCCTGGCGGAGGGGAGTGATGTAGGGGCTGGTTCCCGAGTGCTGCTGGGGTTTGATGCACTTTGGGACAGATCCTCTCTGTTTCAGACCTTCCCGGTGGGATCAGACGTTGCTGGGAGCGGGTGAGGCCCGGCTGAGGTGGGGGCTTGCTTTGAGCCCCTGCCCGGCAGTGATGGCAGAGCTACGGGCAGCAGCCTCCTCCTCGGGCTTCCTATTTCCCCCCAGGCTGTGATTTAGGTTTTTATCTTTTGGACTCAGCTGCCTCCAACCGTGGGCTTATATCAAATAGCTGAGGTGGGCTGGAGAGCCTGTAATTCCCTCGTTTGTCTTGCGGACGTGTCCCCTTGTGCAGCCGAGTGTCACGGGATTAAGCAGGGGAGAATGGGGAGGCACAGGCACAGCCCGGGCTCGGGGGGGATCGGATCCTCCCGCTGCCCATCCATCGCTCGACGTAAAGCGTTTTGTCTTCTGGAAGATTTGGGACGGGCAGGACGCCCCGTCTGTGGGGAAGCTGGGGGGGACCCTGTTTGCTGTCCCTCCCCGGGGCAGCCGGCCTCAAGTCGAGCTGCAGGATGCTGCTGGGAGAAGGATGCCGAGCCCTTCAGAGCATCTCTCTGCCTCCACATCCTCCTCTCGGGAACCCAAACTCCATCATCATCCTCGGGAACTTTTTTTGCCATCTATTTCCATGACAACCCTCAGTGCTGCCACCCCCCCTCCTTTCCAAATTAGGTCATGCAATGCCTTGGCTTCTCCTTGCTCTTTCTCCTCTTAACCCTTTCCCCGAGCACCACCCACCGCCGCGGGCTTTTGGGGGTCCCTGCATCCCCAGACTTTGCGGGGTGCACGTGGGCAGAGGCTGGTGGCACCCCGGGGACCCCGCAGCGATGCCGTACCCCCCTGGGCTGCGCAGCCCTGCCCGCAGCCACCCCGGCTCACCTGGGGACGCCTCGGAGGAGGGCTCTGACGCCGCATCCCCTCGCTGCCCTCACCCGCTGGGTTTTAGCTCCCAAAGTGAATATGCCAGGCTCCTTCCAGGGAGCTTAGCACCGGTTCGGGATGACGATGCCACCCCCTCCATCTCCCGCGTGCCTTTTTGGATTACATTAGCATCAAGGAAATATTTTAGCTGCTGGAAAGTATGAAAAGCAAAGTGTCTGGAGTGGGGGATTAAATGCTCATGGGTTGATTTATTCATAAAAGCAAAGCGAGAGGAGAAGGAAGCCTGTCTGGCAATTTTGGGGCTGGGGGAAGGGGGAATTGGCTGCTGTATGCTCCGGAGATGTGCCATGAGCATCAGGGTGGCCTCGATGCTTCTTCCACTCCTCCTCTGTCCCCCTTGCATGGGGCTGGAGCGGTGGGAACAGCGAGCGGCTGCCCCCCGGGACCCCCAGCCCTGACCCGGAGCCCAAGTGATTGAAGCAAATGAGCTGTTAGTGTTGTTTCTCGATAACAAGGCTGAGGCAGAGCACTGCTAATTGCCTGTGGGGATAGCGGTGGGATTACGTTGCCTTTCTAGAAAGAAGGGGCTGTGTAAGCGAGGAGAGCGGCGATACATGCTGCCGTGCTCTGATTGCTCGTGCCCTCGTTGGGCAGCCTGCCGGGACCGGGGGGGCTGGCGGCATCGCAAGCGAGCACCGCAAGCGAGCACCGCAGCCCTCCCCGTGCATGGGGCTCTGCGGTCCCGGACCCCCCCACGGAGCAGAGCATCCTGGGCTGGCGGTGAGGATGCTCTGCAGTGCCAAGGGGTGCCGGAGCCTGCCCTGCAGAAACCACAGCCTGCAGGGAAGAAGGAAGAGGCTCCAGTTGGGAAACCAGCCCCACGATGTGTTTCTGCCCACATGGGCACCAACGCGGGGCAGCAGCACCCAAGAGGCGGGTTGGCGTCAGACTCCCGGACTCAGYCCACGCTGCACGGCACGGAGCGGGCACTGCCTTCCCCATCGCCCTCCTCCTCCTCCTCTACCCCTGACCCCGTCCTGYGCCGAGAGGCCAGGCAGAGCCTGCCGAGGGGACAGCTGGTGGCACCAGGTCTCCCAGCGCAGTCCCCTCCGCGGCTCCTTGGCCCCCGTTTCCTTCTCGCCTCATGAAATTTTCATGCTTGTGCTTTATTAATGAGCTCCCCAGAAACCCTGCGCTTTCAAGCATCGGCTCTATTAAAATGCATCCAGGTCCCTGCAGGTCTCGGGCAGGTCAGGAGCGATGCTCTGGAGGATTAGACAATAAGCCGACACTTCGCACAGATCCCACGGTTGTGCCGGAGAGCCGCCGCGCTGGCTGTTAACCGCTCGCAAGTCTTGGGGCCGGGGCCAGCACACCCGGGTGCAGAGTGCTCAGTGCATCCCCCCAAAACCAGGAGCTGGTCTGGGCAAGGAGAAAAGAGAGCCATGTGTCCCCCATCCTCTTCAAGCATCTTTTTCCCCTTCTGCTCCTCTGACATCAGTGTCATGAGCTGTTTCCATCCTCAGCCCTCAGCTGGAGGGACCCTGTAGCATCACCCGGGCTGGGGGGTTCCTGCTGTGAAATGGCAATTTCTGCCCTGTCCTGTCCTTGGGGAGGGTGTGAAGCCCCAAAGGACTTGTCTTCACCTCCTTTCTCCCTGGCTTTATTCCGARCAGGGCTCCATGAGGAGCAGGGAGGAAGATCCCCCCCCAGCGCAGCACCGGTTCACGCTCCGACCATCCGTCAGCTCAAACGTCTCTCTTAGCTCAGACGGCCTTCTTGCCTTTTGCACTATTTTTCAAGGCAGATCTACTTATAAATCATGTATCATAAGAAGTATTCACTTTACGTATGTCTTACCGAACTCCCCCGTCCCCAGTAGATCTCCACGGGGGCGTTCATCACTGGGATGACACGTTTGGCATTTTCTCTCTGAACAGCTTTACCCCCCCGGCTCTGGGGTCTCATGGCATTGCAGCCCACCCRGGGGGTGCTGGCCCTGGGTGAAGGGGGCCGCAGGGACCCCACAGTCATCATGGCACGGGTCGGGACTGGTGGCACCGAGCCCCCGGCAGCTGCAAACGTCCCCCAAGGGCAGCGGGATGTGGGTCGGGTTTGCATGGGACGGCACCGGGGAGGCTTCCAGCTTTGCCTTTTAATTGGGACCCATTAGCAGAGGCAGTGCCGTGGCTGGCGGCTCCCAGCTCAGAGGCTGACGCCGAGTTGGATAAGACCATGGGAAAATGAGACAAAGTCGGGTCCCGTGCTGCAAACGACACCCCAAAACGCTGCTCGCCTGCAGGGCGGCCCCCGTGGGCAGCTGGGGGAGGCAGAGGGAGGCTGGGTGGGGGGATGCTCGCCCAGGCAGCTGCTTGCCATTTGCTAATTAGCAGGGTCCTACAAATATGCCTGTTAGGAAACCCTCCTCAATGCTGTCGTTTGTCTTTGCCAGYGGAAGCCAGGAGACAACGGAGGAATCCACAGACTTGGCTGGGCTGCGGAGGGGAGGAAATTAGGGATGAGATGGCTGGTGCAGTCAGGTGGCTTCTAAAATAGCACCTGGGCTGCTGAGGGCAATCCATCATTTCGACCAAAAAAAAAAAAAAAAAAGAAAATTCAGCATTTGTTCCTGTGCGGTGGTTTGGCTTCGTCCGTCCTCTCCCCGTTTGCTGTATTTGCTGACGGCTGGGATTCCTGGGGCGGATGCGGGATCCGGCCGGTGCAGGGCTGGTATCTGGTTCTGGTGGCAGCCTTGGCCCCATCGTCCCTGCCCGGGCAGTGCTCAGCCCTGGGGGGGGCTGGCTGGGGGTGACCTGGTTTTGGGGAGTCCCAGAAAAGGATGTGGGGGCTGGGGGACCCTGTGCAGCTCAGCAGATTATTCTGCTTTGGAGCAGGCTGAATAATTAATAATTATTCTTTGAATAATTGACAAGAAAAAAAATATTGTAAATTCATGGCATGAATTATGCACTGAAGGCTGTTTGACCAGGTCCCCCCGCTGCAGTCTGTGTGCATTAACCCCTTCCATGCTGGAGGAGGACCTCCAAATCGTGCAGGGGGACGGGGATGAAGGGGGGTGAACCGCAGCGGTCCATCCAGCCCCCTCCCCGCTGCCAGCAGGGCAGGGACAGGCCGTGCCGGAGATGCCAGGGGGTGACACCGATGCCAGCCCCCTTCCTTGTAGCATCTCCCCGGGTTGAGGGCATCTCCCCACCCCTTGGTACCGTGCTCACCCCTTCTCCCTCTTGCTCTCCGGGCAGGAATGGACCCCGCCACCAACTCCAAAAGCAACCACTGCCTCGACGCAGCCAAAGCCTGCAACCTGAACGACAACTGCAAGCGCCTGCGCTCGGGCTACATCTCCACCTGCAGCAAGGAGATCTCGGCCACCGAGCACTGCAGCCGGAGGAAATGCCACAAGGCTCTGCGCCAGTTCTTCGACCGCGTCCCCAGCGAGTACACCTACCGCCTCCTCTTCTGCTCCTGCAAGGACCAGGCTTGCGCCGAGCGCCGGCGGCAAACCATCGTCCCCTCCTGCTCCTACGAGGACAAGGAGAAGCCCAACTGCCTGGATCTGCGCAACACGTGCCGGACGGATCACCTCTGCCGGTAAGGGCTGCGCCGAGCTCTACGTGGGCTTTTCCCAGCCCTTCCCGGTGCCGGGGGGAGAGCTGCAGTCTGTAGAGGGGGGGTTGTGCGGGGCCGTGGCCGGGTTTGCAGCGCTCTCTTGTTGCATGACCCTATTCCAAGTTTATCGGTTGCACCTTCCCAATGCCATGCGGTGCTTGCTGGCTGGGTCTTCTCCAGTAACAGCTGTATTCTGTGTGTAAAATGGGGTAGAGTTAATGGTTTTTGGCTGCTCATGGAGAGGCTGAAGTGTGGCCTTGAGTTTAGTCCCTCTTTGCTGTGGGGTGAACTCGTGGGTTTGTGCAGGGCTGCGTGTGGTTTGCAAGCATGGGGGCTGCCAACCGAGCCCCCCACCCCAAGCTCTGATCTGCTCCGCAACCCCCAGTGCAAAACCACGGCTCTGCCCTTCCCTGTGCTGGGCCCGGGAGGCTGCAGCTCAGGTGGGGTGGAGACGTGGGGCAGAACCAGAGCAGCGGGGACGGAGTTGTCTTTCTGCTGTGGACGGTGGAGCTGAGTCCCCAGGGACCATGCCGTCTCTATTCCCCAGCCGGGACTGCTCCATCTCCCCAAGCTGTGGAATGTGCAAAAGGCACCGCGGCAGCGGCAGCACCTGCGCCCTGCAAGCAGCAAAATCCCTCGGCGTGCTTTCAGCATCCCCAGCGAAACTTCACGGCTGGTGAAATCCACTGTTTTCCCTGTGGCGGAGTGAAGTCGGGAGATCAGGCTTTTGTTCCATTATGAAACTCRTTATTCATATGGCAAAAAACCTCCTGTCACCCTCCGGGGGCTGGATCAGCCTCATAAAGAAGTATGTTTCCTATGAGGAGGAGGGTCTTTTTGCTATCAAGGTGATGGAGTTTCCCAGAGCCTCGTGGTGAAATAAATAAATAACACAGCTTCAGGTCCTCCTCTGGCTGCAAGTGAATGTGTTTGAAATGTGGGAATGTGGCTTTTTATCAAAAAGTAATACAATAAGCCAATGTCTATGAATAAAAGATACCAGGGCTGCGCTGAGTCGTGGCCAAATTAATGGTAGCACCTCTCCGTCAGCAGGCCTGATGCTTGCTCAGACACTCAATGCTGCGGATGCATCTGCTCGCGGGGAGGGATAACCTGCATTAGCAGCGCGTTGAGGGGGACCGGAGAGGCCACAGAGCTGCCGAGCATTAATTATAAGCCTGTTCCCTGCCTGAAATGAAATAGGTGAAGCAGCAAAGGGGGAAGCGTGTGGCAGCTGCTTTGGCTGTTTGCTCTGAGTTGAAAATGCATTTTTCTAGCAGCAGCATGGGGGAGAGGCAGCCCTGGCCGGGGGCTCTCGCTCTGCAAAGCACCCAAATCTGGCATTTATTTATGCATCCAGCTTTGGGCATTGGTTTGCAGAGTTTTGCCTTAACCTCGGCTGTTCTCTCCCCATGATGGGGTGTTGCGGGGCTGTACATGGAGGCACTCCTTGGATCTGGGCTTGCAAGAGAAGGTCTCATCCCATCCGCTCCCCTCCCACAGCTCTGCCCCGGGGGGGCTCTGGCAGTGCTCCTGAGGCTCGGGCAGGCGGGTTTGCTCCAAACCCCCCGTTAAAAGCAGTTGCATTAACCAGGCTGTGGCACTGGGGTGCAAGAGGGGTTAAGAGCCTGCAGCGGGGAGCCCGCGCCTGGGGACCCTCCGAGATGCTGACTTGCTCCAGCAGCTCACTTGACCTCCTTGTGTTTGCAGCTGCGAAAGTGTCCGGAAGCGGTGACCTACCTGGGGTGAGCCGGGCCTGGCACCTGAGCTGAAGGGGAGGAAAAAAATAAGGATTTTTCTCTATTGATGTTACCTTGCAAGTGAGAGAGGGTCTGGCTTTTTTCTCCCTGGCTTTTGGGATGGAGATGGCTCTGGCGGAGCCTTCTAGCAGGGGCTGTGTGCACTGTGCTTTCCCTGGGAGCAGGCACGCACACGCAGGCTGCACTTTGTGGTCCTCGCTGCTGTTTTCCCCCTCCAGCTCCGTCTGGAGGTCTCCTGCTGGCATGTCTTCCCCAGGGATGAAGGAATGGCCCTGCATGCTGCACCTGATGCACACATGGGCATCGCGTCCCCTGGCCTGTGGGGAAAGGACGTGGAAGAGAGCTGGTCAAGGAGAACCATCGTTAGCAAGAGACTTGTCTGAGAGCCAGCTGCCCTGTCTGCTTGACATTAGCTGCCTGACTATCCAGCGGCTGTGAGCCCGTCTACCCCGGCACTGCCCCAAACACGGGCAGGGAGTCACAGCTCCCGTTGCTGTGGGTCTAGTTTCCCAAATTAAAGCTGGGCATGGACTTACTCATCGGCTGAACCCCTTCTCCCACAGCCTCGTCTCCTCCTCTGTGCGCGTTCCTCAGCTGCTCCGGGCTGAGAGCACGTAGCAAGCCTGGAAAGCCCAGGCGCAGGAGCTGAATGAAGTCTAGGCTGTCTAACCGCCGCGTGGGTAATGCAAACTCCTCCAGCAGCTGCTGTTTGCRCTTCATCGGAGGGTTTTAACTGATGTGGAGGTGCCATGTATTTAGGGTGGATTTAGCTTGGTGCAAGGGGGTCTCATTCAGCGGTGATGCAGAGGTCCCTGCTGYGGGCTTGGTTCTTGGAGCTGCTGTGCAGACAGGACTGCACCCAATGCGGGGATCTACAAACTCTGGTGCGTGGCTCCAGGACCCCTTGAGATGCTTCTGGTCCTGCTCCTTGCAAGCAGCTTGCTCTGCTCTTCTGCAAAAGCCCGGGGGGGTTGCATCCATGTGCAGGCTGGGTGAGTTTGGTTGTTTGGCATCCCCTTTGCCGAGCGGCTCTGGGCTTGTTTTGCAGGGACAGGGTGGTCTGCAGGGCTGCTTGGTGCTGGGGGGCCTCTCCTCTCTCTCTCTGCCTCTCCAAGGCCCTCTGCATTTACAAATAACAAAGCATTGGCAGGCAGCCGCAGCCAAGTTCATCACCAGGTGCCAGGAATGTGTATAAATAGAGCGTGCAGGCTTTGTCCTCCTTCCCACGGCATCTGCACCCACCAGCCTCCACCCAGGGCACGAAACCCCTCCGTGTCCCGTCATCCCAAGCCCCTGCCTGCGGGCAAGGCAAGGCTGGGGTCTGCCATGGGATTTCCCATCGATGCCTGTGCTTATCGGGCTGGCATCACGGGCTGATGCTCATCCTTCTTATCTGCATGTGCGACTGGCAAGGGCATTGAACTCAGAAGCAGATCGGCAAGCTGCTCCRAAACCCAGCAGTGACAGGAGATGAGATAATGTTCCTGCACGGGCTGCGAGCGTAATTAAGCCTCCTGGCTGAACGCCTAATGAACRGCGAAGCCCTTGGTACCAGGACAGGACTTTGCAGGGATATTTTTGCTGCCATCTCGCCGCAGTCAGTGCTGAGCTGGGTGCGTGAGGATGCTCCTCGTAGGGGCTGCTGCTCCTGCAGGAGACAACCCCCCCGAGGTCACGTTGCTTCTTTCCCGAAAGAAGCAGAGGAGCTGGGGAAGAGGGCAAATTAATGGTCCAGCATGGAAAACAGTCATTCTGGAAGTTTTCATGGCTTTCTGCTGCTGCTTTCCAGCTGCTCAGGGCTGATGGTTAAATGGTCATTGAACACCAGCCCCTGTCCCATCAGTGGTCACAAAGCTGGGGAGGTAAAAGCCACCAGTTCTTCCATCACTGCTGATGGAAGGCGATGTTTTCTGAATGCTTTGGACTGGGGTATTTAAACCAGTGGGCAGCGTCCTGGCATGGAGTGGGCTCCGGATCACCCGGGGGTCCCCACGGCTAGGAGGAGGGTGCTGTGCAGCCCCTCCGTTCTGCACTGCACAGAGAGGCTGAGGACACGAAGGGGCCAGGATGCGGCCGCCGAGCTCCCGTACATCCCTGCGTGGGCTCAGGTCCTGGCGAGGGCGAGCGCTCACCCTGTGCCCTCCCCTTCCCGGGAGTGGGGTGCAGGATCTGGGTTATTCTGTGCTCAAATCCTGGGCTTTGCTCTGGATGAAGCAATTCGAATGGCCTTGACCTGTGAGGCTGCTAAAAATCCTCCGTGAGATGCCCAAGCCCCTTCGCCCAGCTCCCGGCCGTGAGAGCAGGAGCAATCAGGCTTAGATCGCTGCAATTTGTGAAGCTTTTTGTGCCAGGAAGCTTTTCCCCGGCACAACAGAGGAGCCTGACAAACTCCCTGAGCTTTGTCTGATTGCAGTGGACAGGTTTTAGCTCCCAGAATATAAAAACCTTTTGCAAAACACTAACCTCAGCTAAGGGGAAAGGGAAGGAAAGGGGAGAAAAGAGCTGATTTCAGCAGCTGCAGTTTGCTGTATTTTTCATCTTGCATCAGCAAGTCAGGAACACAAATAATCTGGTCTTATATGCTTCAGTGATGCTGGTGCTGAAGAATTTCCCAGCTTCCACTGGCTGTAACTCCTCAGCATCCAGGAGCAGGGTGATGTTTCATTTGCCTGAGTTTTCTCCCTGTTTTCAGTGTATTTGTGGCTGGGAGGGGGACGGATCCTGCCTGGCTCCTTGCAGGACCCCTGCGTCTGTGTGCGTCGGTGAGGTGCATTTCTGCATGGCAGAAACCATCTCTCTTTGGGGCTGGGATGCTAATTCAGGAGCGATACCCTGGGGAGGGGAAGCCTTGCTTCATTGCCCGAGGACCCACGAGGGAGGCTTGGCTCAGGGTGTGTGCGAGGGAAGGAATGGATCCAGGCTGGCTTGGTATTGATTAAACACCAAATATGGGAACAAAACGCTTTTTTTTTTTTTTTTTTAAACCCACGTCCTCGTCTTCACGCCCTTTGTTTAACACAGACAAAATGCCATCTGTAATGGATGTTTCCTTGATAAACAGCGGAGCGGCAGCTCAACTTTCTCATTACGCCGTGTAATGAGAGCGGCTCAGAAGTCCACGGCTCGGCTGTCCACATAGTTGTCTGGGGAGGAGGAGGAGGGAGGGAGAAATGCTCCTGGGAGCTGGCGGAGAGGAGCGATGCTCGTGTCTGGAGGGGGACAGGGCACGGCTGATGGGTCCCCAGGGTGGGTGGCTGCACCAGGGCTGGGCTGCAAGAACCTGCCGGGGGAAGCCTCTGAATCTGACCTTAAATTAGCAAATCTGCAAAGGTTGGTGGCTTTGGCTTCCTGGTATGGGGGGGGGACAGAGCGAGGGGGCCAGTGGGGCAGCACCCCCCGGGCACCTTCTCCCCCCGGGACCCCCTGGGCACCCGCGTGCAAAGGCAGCTGGAAGGGATCTCTCGGCTCTGTGGCCACCTTGCTCAAGGCTAACCGTGCTCTTAACACAATAATAAGTCAATTCACACTGAATAATTAAATAGAGAGCCTTCATAAGTATTGACTTAATGTGACAGCAAGTCTATACTGACTCAGGGTTTGCTTATGTAAACACAATCTCCTGTTCAGCTTAGTTAGCAGTTCAATGAAATAGAACAGTCCTTCAATTAAAATCAAATGATGCGTGCGTTTAATTCTTCCCTTCTCTTACTGGGTAATGATAGGGTTTGAGCATAGGCAAGAGGAWAAAAAAAAAAAAAAAAAAGTCTTTCAACTGCTCTTATCTGTGATGAATCAAAATGCGGTGTCCTAAAAATACATACGGATAACTAAACTTCTTAATTAATGGTTCCTAACTTAGCAGTTGGTCTGTTGTCTGTTTGTCCTCATTTTTTTTTTTTCCCCCCTCTTGCTGGTTTAGCTCTGCTTACTCTTATTTGGGGATTTTTCCTTTGCTTCTCTCTGGTTCATTCTCTTTTTGCCTCTTCCCTGCTGCCCCCATCTCCCTGGGCGAGGGGCAGCTTTGCGATGGGGGACCAGTCCTTGTCCTACAGAGAGCTGCTACGCTACGGCAGGGCTATGATTTTCACTAAAAGCAGGAATAAAACCCTCCTGGCTCAGCAGAACAGGCGACTCCAGTCTCCAGAGGTGGCAGATAACTCTTCCTGGATAAAACAAATATTTCCATTGATCTTTTTTTTTTTTTTTCCCCTATGAACTGTTTACTAGCTTTGGTAGAGGGTCATCCAGAAAAGTGGAGTTTTGCTCCAGCTTCCCTCATTTCTTTAGCTGATCCCCATCCCCAGGGCTCTTTGAATTACCTGGCCACTGTTCTTGGTGTTTGAGGCTAATTTTTTTTAATCTCAGCATCTCCTGGCTTCGAAAGCATTCATCTCCAGCAGGACAAGCAGGCAGAGCGAGTGTTGGGAGGAGGATGCCCAGCGGGCCCACAGGTTTTTCATGTCTTGCTGAGTTTTCGCATGTTGTCGCAGCTTCTTGAACATCCTCTGCTCTGCAGGGGGGGAGAGGCGCGTTTCCGAGCCGCCTCTCGACGCTCGTGTCTATTAAAGCCATTTTTCCTTGGTCCCTGTAAATTGCCTGTGAAAAACACGTCTTGAGTAATCTCCGCATCTCGGACATTTTCTGCATGAAATATTCAAGAGCCTGATACTGTTCGCTTTGATGGGTGGTGAGTTATTACCAGCGCCGGGCTTGGACTTCTCATAGGCATGCGGTGATGGGAACAATTAGCACCCAATTAGGCACCTTGCATCTGTTCTGGGGATTTTTCTGCTTAAAAAATTGCAACGCACCAACAAGCGGAAAAAAAACAATCAAAAATCCTCTGCTGTGTAGGTAACTTTTAATGTCAGAGCAAGGGTGTCTTGCTGGCGCTGGCAAGCTGCTTCTGAACTCCTGCACGATAACAAGGCTAGGAGACGAGTTAGCAGCCAGGAGCTGACGGGGTGGTCCCCAATGCACAGAGTCCCCTAAACGGGGGATATGTGCATCAGGGGKATATGCGCATTGTGGGGACCCGGGTCCCTGGGAGGTGTCTGGAGTTGGGCAGGGAGAAAGAGAAGTATTAAAGCCCCCGGATCCCTGGAGCTGCCTCCCCTTGGCATCGTCCTGGTCTTTTCACCCAGAAATCAAACATATTTTCTAGATGGATCAAAGAGAAACAGCTTGGAAACCCCTAACTTTGAAATCCAGCACTTGGAGCGGGATTGGGATATGATATATATGTGTATATAGATAATTAATTTTTGTTAATCCCTTTTTCACTCTTTTTTTTTTTCCCTTTTTTTTTTTTTTTGACTTGGAGGCCTTTCAGGAAAATAACGTGCTGGCCGAGGCTGCGCTCTGCAGCTCCCCGCGCCGTCGTCCTCCTTCCCCATCCCTGACCCAGCTGCCAGCCCAGCTCTTCCCAGCCCAGGTCTGGCGTTTGCGGGCAGAGACTGGCCAGACCCACCTGCTGCCTCGAGCTGCCAGCCAGCAATTTGGCACCAGTTCCTCCTGTTTCTGCTAAGATGGACTTGGCTCCCTCTCCTTTTTTTTTGCCTGGGCACTTAAAAGCAGAAATCTGAGAAGCTATGGCCCGGCTCCAGTAAGGTTTATTCCTGGCAGTTAAAGTCTCATCCAGCGACTGCAAACTCATTGTATACAACGGAAAGAGTGACATCTGGCTTGGATATTCTGGAAAGATTACCAGCTGGCTTGTCATGTATTATGAAAAGAATAACATTTGCCTTAGAGGATGCTACAAGCCAGGAGCAGGGCCCCGGGGAGCAGCGTGACAAATTTTCGTGGCGCTCGGTGATGAACTTGCCACAGTCCTTTAAGAGAATTGACGTGCCTTCGCCTCTAATTTGGGGAGAGGGGAAATGCTGTCGGAAACTTTATTTATCTCCCACGGAGGGGAGGAGGAGGGAGTCCAAATACCTTCCTGTGATGGGGATTGTGTGAAAGGAGCGGAGTTGGAGCTTTTCTGCTCTGCAACACCCACCCTGGGCTCTCCCCCCTGCTCCCACCTTGCAAGTGGGAGCAACACCCCTTGACCCAAGGCTGGTTTTGGCTGCAGGGAGGGCTGAGCACTGCAGAAGTCCCCTGGCAAAGCTTTTCTGCACATGCTGGGCTTCGTGCACAGCTCCAGCAAGGGAGACGGTGTGCTGAGAGCTGAGCATCAGTCCCAGGAATTGGGTGCAGGATGGGTGCCCCGGCTTCCCTCTGCACTGCTGGCGTGGGGAGTTTCTTTCTAAATCACTAGGGAGGAAAATAAATGTGGGTCTGCCAAAATAACCTGCACATGGGCTGGGTGAGTTTTGTTTGCAGGAGGAAGGCGAGGGAGAGGCGGTGCCAGTTGCATTATTGCTATTTATTAGTGTACAACGTGTAGAAGAGCGTGGCAGTGCCCAGGAGTCCTGTCCTCTTGTCGGGAGTGCTTGAATAACCCAGACGAAGAGGCTGACCTTGCCCTGGAAATTTGCAGCCTGTCGGGAGGCTGTAAGTGGGTCAGGCAGCTGGTGTAAGTGGGAAAATAATCCAGTTCAGGCCACTGGCAGCCCATCAGCAGGCGAAAACTGAGTGCAACCTGCGTGCCCAGCCTCGGGAAGCAGCAAAAAGAAGGTACCAAGCGCATGGGTGGCTCTCGCCAAACCCCCGGCTCAGCTGAGGAGCGATGCTGGGGTCCCCAAAGGACCGGGGAGTCCCCCGAAGAGGCTCAGCTGCTCCACAGAAGGTGGTTGCATCGGTGGCTGTGAAACCCCGGGACCTGGACAAAGCCCCAGTCACGGATGGCTGGAAACAGCAAAAGTCTCCAGGAAACCGCTGCATTCCCCCATGGAGCATCCAGTGCTCTGGTCCAGCCCCGAGCAGCTGTGCTTTATTCCCTCTTCTGTCCTTTCCCCAGTACGTAGCCCATGAAACTGCAGTGGCCTTCTGGCTGCGGGCTCAGCAGCAGCATCTCTGCTCTTCCCCGGCGCTGGCTGCGTTTCGGTGGTACCTGCCCCCCCGCCCCTTAGTGCACTCGAGATCGGGTGGGATGAAAAGTGCTGGATGGATGTAAGGTATCACTGCAGGTCCCTTCTACTTCATTCAATCACTGCTTCATTTGTTCCTCCGTTTAATTTGATCAAAACCTTCTGAAAACCAATAATTCCTGTTTAAAAAAAAAAAAATAACACAATTTCTACCCTTTATTTTCATCAGTTCTTATGGCTTTAGGCAGGTACTGTTGGATGATTCAATCACTGGTTGGACAAAGATGACATTTAATTAAGAAGGAAGGAAAAGGAAGCTAAAGAAAATAATGTATGCCTTCTTCTTTCTATATGAAGTGTGGAAAAAAAGAGCTGAGGAGATTTTCTGTTGTGAAATGCAAGGTCTCATTACAGTGTCAGCAGCTTGGCTGCTTCGCAGCAATTCCTCCCCGTGATTGAGATCCAGCCTGGGCCACAATTCAGCCTCGTGTCTATTCATTTAATGACTGAGTCAATTTGGAAAACTGCTGCCCATCCATCTGTCCACCTGGTCCATCTGTCCATCTTCTTCTACATCCTTCCCATTTCTTTATCCTTCTACCTTGGTGATTCGGTTCATCCCAAGAAAAATCCCCAGAGCATCGTATGGAAAGGTGGGTTTGTGTCAGCGGAGCCAGATTATCTCCATACCTGGAGATAACGGTGCTTCCATCGCTCCTTGTGCTTCTTCTGTGCGTTACACCGAGCAGTGAGAGAAGATGAGAAGGGGTAAACAAGCCAGTAATCGGGTTAGGAGTGGAAATCAASTCCTCTGCTCCTCTTGTCCCTTCTTTATTCCTCCTGGCCCTGCTGCCATTCTCCCCRTCTCGGCTCTTTCTGCCTTCGCTCTGCCCCCAGAGCCGAGTCTGGCCGGAGGGCAGGCAGGGCACCAGCATCTCGGCCCCGGGGGGCTCTGCGAGGCTTCCTTTTGTTTTTTCCCTTCTTGGCTGCAAAAGAAGAAAGGAAAACGTAACCCTCAACCTCAGGCATTTTAATTGCACTCTAAGCTTTAACATTTCAGGGGGAAGATAAAAACAAGCAGTGAAATTTTACAGTCGTGTAATGACGCTGGGAGCAGCGCGGCCAAATGAGGTTGTGAAGTTTATGGCGTGCTCTGCCAGTCGAGCCGCGCTTGGAAAGGGCTGGGGAGGTGGGGAGCAGTAAAGGATGGAGGAACGAGGGTCCCACGCTCGGGGGCTCATCCCCAGGGGGGTACCCACCCGCAGGCAGGCACCCCTCCCTTGCCCATGACCCTCCGGCAGGCTGGGGCGACCGGAGGCAAGACAAGAAGTTGCACCTCCTGAGTCTAGATTTCATTTAGATCTCCTCTCTCTATCCCATTTATCCTCTTTTCTCGCCTTTATTTTTTTAAACTATTGCTTCTTGCTGCTGAGTTGCTCTGTGCTGGGAGCAGCGGTGAAATCCCATCCCTCTTCCTCTTGCTCTTTGCACCCAGGTCCCGGCTGGCCGATTTCCACACCAACTGCCAAGCCTCCTTCCAGTCCCTGACGAGCTGCCCCGGGGACAACTACCAGGCATGCCTGGGCTCCTACGCGGGGCTCATCGGTGAGTGCCGGGGGGCACGGGATGGTGAAGGGTCTCTCCCACCGCGGCCCCTCATCCCTCTTCCTTCTCCTCGCCCGGGAGCAGGCTTCGACATGACGCCCAACTACGTTGATGCCAGCACCACCAGCATCACCATCTCGCCCTGGTGCTCCTGCAAAGGCAGCGGCAACATGGAGGAGGAGTGTGAGAAGTTCCTCCAAGACTTCACGGAAAATCCCTGTCTCCGTAAGGCGCTTCCCCGTTCCCCTCCTCACCCTGCCCCATCACCGCCAGGGTGCAGCCCCCCATAAACATCTCCTGCCCCCAGGAAACGCCATCCAAGCCTTCGGCAACGGCACTGACGTGAACCTCTCCCCCAAGAACCCGTCACTTCCCATCACCCTGCCACCGAAGACGGAGAAGAGCCCTGCCTTGCCGGATGACATCAATGACAGCAACACCATGTACGACACGAGCGTCATCACCACCTGCACCTCCGTCCAGGTAGGACCCGAGCCCAGCCGCTGCTGCAAACTGGGGGCACTGGTCTGGACCCTCAGTGGGTCCGTCAGGCAGGAGATCGGCTGCAGCCTGTGGGCAGAAAAAAGTCCTGCTCGGTGCACGCACCTTGGTCTGGRTGCAGTGTTGGTACCCAGGTGCCCGGCAGGATCCGGCCATCCCTGGTAAACGGGGGTCTGGGCACTGCCGGGGGGTCTGGCACAGGGAAGGGAGGGATCCGTGCCCTGCCCATCCCCTTCCCTTGCCTGGGGCATCGTCCCCTGCCCACAGCTCTGTGCCGGGGGCAAGGTGAGCTGGTATAGCTGCCCCGAGCCCAACTTCTCCTGCCCCTGCTCATTCGGGGTGAAAACAGCTTGAATTCCACGTCGTTTTGGGAAACCTGAAAAATACGTATTTTCTTGCATTGTGCTGGGCTTGTGGGTTCATACTTTGCTTCTTGGGTGGTAAGGTGCTGCCAGGAGAGGAGCGGGACAGGGGGACCGTGCCCGGTGGGTGTCYTTGGCAGGAGCATTTGCAGCAGGGAGCACGGGGGGAGCAAACCTGGGGCTGGGATGAATCTGCGTGAGYGCTTGCAGCGTTGTGGTGTTTGCACTCTCTCCTGCTTCAGGCAAGAGCCCAGCAAAGAGCCTGAGCTGCCCGGGGAGAAGGGATGAGCCCCTTTTTCTTTCTTCTCTCCTTTCGCAAAGCTCTTCTGACAGCCCCGGGTGTTTGAGAAGCGCACGGAGAGACTTCACGCTTCAGCACCAGCTGTGTGCTCTGAGCCACGATTTCCGCTGCCCCGTGCACAGGGCTGCAGGCATCACCCCGCGCCCTTGCAGGGCGGCTCCGCAGCTCCCGGGGGAATTTGGGGAGCCCAAACCCTGGGGTGCGATCCCGGGCAGGGATACCTGCCCTAAGCCTTTCTCCTTTCTTCTCTCCAGGAGCATGGACCGAAGCTAAACAAGTCCAAAGAGCAGAGTCTGTGCTACTCAGAGGTACGTTTGGGGCAGGGGGGAGTGCGGGGAGGGGGGGTCCCGGGGCCGGGAGCTCTTTCCCACTGCAGATGGCTTGGGAAGGAGGTGCCAGACAAGCACCGTCCTGGGAACAACTGGCTTTGCTGACTGGAGGGCAAAATAAGGTGTTTTCCAAGATTGGATGATTTTCTCCCAAAAGGACCCTTATGAAACCCTGCTCTTCCCTCGCCCGCAGACCCAGCTGACCACGGACACCATGCCAGACCAGAAGACGTTCGTGGACCAGAAGGCAGGCGGCAGCCGACACTGGGCGGGCCGGATCCTGCCCGTTGTGCCCATCCTCCTGCTGAAGCTGGTGTTATAGAGGGGCGAGGAAGGCAGCGGCCGGCGGGACGGGGACGCTTGAGCGCGCACAAGCGCGCACCGGCAGCGCCTGCCGGCACGCTGGCTCTCACCTCGGTTCCTGCTGCGGCGATGGGGAAGGGAAGGACCGCCTCGTGCCGGAGACTGAAAGGCTCAGAAACACCGGGGATGCCGAGCCCGGGCACGCCGGGCGGCAGGAGGACCCTCACCATGCTGGGAAACTTTGGTGGTTTTCTTCCTATTTTCATTTTTCCTTTTTTTTTTTCTTTTTTTTTTTCTTTTTTTGGTCTTTTATGGTGCGTTGGGTTTCTTTTCTAAAGCAGGAGCCCGCGGCTCGTGGCGAACCCCCCGCCATGTGCCCTGCAAGAGGGGATCCGGAGCTGTGAGCGGCACCAGGGAGGGAAAATAAGCATTGAGCAGAGCTTTGGCAGAGGTTATTTGCAGGACCCATCAGCCCGGGTGCTCTGGGGTGGCCGTGGGGACGGCGAGGTTTCCGCACCGGAGCATCCCAGAGGATGGACGTGCCGTCGGGAGGCTCTTCTGCATCCTCCGAGGGGACTCACTCGAGCTCTTGACGTTGTTATTGGGGTTTTGGGGGTTTTTTTTCTTTCCCGTGGTCGGCGAGAGTTTTAAAATGGAAGAGAAAAGAAACTACTGTTCAAACGTTGTGAGGTTGTCCTGATGTTTTCAATCTGTCACTTCGAGGGGGAGATTTTTCTTTTTTTTTTTTTTTTAATCTTCGTCCAGTCAAATTTGGGTTGGGATGGGATCCGACCCATCGGTGGTCGGAAACCTCCGTATGTTCCTCTCTGTTTTCTTTCTTTTATATATACATATATAGTGTATGTATATACCATCCACCTATACCTACATATATGTATGTATATACATAACCATATACATCTACAGTGTGGCTTTTTTAATTTCCTTTTTTCCTTTATTTTAAAAAAAATGCTCAAATGGCAACAGCAACTTAAAAATGTATTATTGTAAAGTTTATTTTTTTTAATAATGTCTATAATGGGAAAAAAAAAAAATAAACCAAGAACAACCAGCCAAGGAACGAAGCAGCACCGAAAGCCGAGCTCTGCGAGCAGCCACCTGTGCCCGGGTGCGTGTCCGGCCAAGCATCCCGAGCCCGGGGGGGGGACGGGGGCCCTTCAGCTGCAGAAATGCAGGATTTGGGTCAGTCTCAATATTTTGCAATGCTGCGAACAATTCCCTGACTGTTTTGCTCCGGGAGACAAGCAAACAAGCAAACATTTCAAAGGAGCTGATGCGTTCCCGTGTGGCAGGGTTTTTTTTTTAATGTGCAATAACTTTGTTTTTGAAAATACCATCCCCTTTCCTTAACGTCGTCKTCTTTTTTTCCCAAGCAACCCGACAGCGCTTAAAACCAAAATGAAACATTGAGATTTGAGTCACACAAAACATCCAGTTTCTCGATTTTTATTTATTTTTTTTCTCCCCACTTTACTGCTCGTGCCAGGGAGCAGAAATGTCAACCCCCATCCAGCTCTGCCCACAGAAAATGGGATGTCAGGGGCATCCTGGGGATGCCAAAATCTGAGCTGAAGGACCGGCTGGGCTGTTTGCAGGGAGCCGGGTGCTGGTAGCTCGGGGAGGGATGGATATATATTCCCTTTTGCAGCACGGAAAAAGAAAACACGTTTGATGTGGAAGTTGGCGCAGGGAAAATAAACATGTCACGTCTCTCGCAGGAGTCGTGTTGCAAACCCAGGCTGCTCTTTACCATATTCTCTCCTCTAACAGCCAGGAAAATGACAGCTCTGAAATAGAGAGCCAGATGTGCTGAGCAGTTTGGCACCGAAAAAAAGCACCTAGGCATGGAGGGCGGCGTTTGAGGGGCTCTCCAGCCAACTTTGGGGTCCCTCGTGCGTGGGGCGAGCCGAAATCCCAGCTGCCCCCACCCGGGTGCTCCCAGGCATCTTTCTGCTTCAGCCGTGGGTTCGATGTTTTGGCAGAGGCGCATGGACCCCCTGAGCACCGGCACTGTGTTCCTTTAGGAAAGGGGCTGTGAAATACAGTGGAGATGGCTTTTCTTGGTGGTGGTTTGATTTCCTTCTTCCCCAAGAAGGCTAGAAACACCCGTGGCTTTTCCAAAGGGAGTATGAACTCCTTTGCTAGGAAAGACCAGGGAGAAAGGTCTCCATCCCGTAGCTGATGCCACATCTGCTGCCCGCCAGGTACCCGCACCCCATCCGCAGGAGATGTCCAGCCTGCTCCCCAGAGCTCCTTGGCTCTTCCAGCTAAGGAGGCATCAGCAGAAAGCAAAGAGCTTCGAATGAGCCTAGTTAAGAGTTGCCCGCTTGCTCTCGGGGGTGTTTCGGCAGCGTCGTGCCCTCCCCCAGCACCCGTGGCCATGCCGGCGGGGYGAGAGGCAGGGCAGTGCCTGGAGCTGCCGGCTGCAGCAGGGATGGGGAGCTGCCATGCCTGGAACACCCCGGATCCCAGCTGTACCCCCCCCTCCGCCGGCTGGGTCCTAGGCACAGAGATTGTGCTGGAGCTGCTGAATATTCATACGTTTGGGATGAAGGCATTAGCCGTGCTGATAAGCATGCCGCCTTCCTCCAGGTGCCTCGTACCTCGAGCTGCTGAAAGCAAAGCTCTTCGAGGTGGAAGAGCTGATTCTGGGGCTGGGGACACYGAGTCTGAGAAGCAAAATCCTGGTGAGTTATCCTCCCAAAGCCTTGCTAAGTCTTTCTCTCCAAACACAAAGCCTTTCCTGGAAGGGCAAGGGGATGAAACGCTATCTGCTTGTGAAGCGGCTGAAGGAGGCTGTGGGAAATTGTTCTGGAGGATGCGGTGGAGCTAATGCAGCGTGCTAAATCGCTGCCTTTCCTGCTGGCAGAAGCTACGTGATGTATACGAGGATTTCATTTGCATGGCATTGTTTTGGGAACGGTCCTTTTCGAGGAGCAGCACAAAAGGAGCCGTGTGGGTCTGGGGGTCTCCAGCCCCTCTCAGGCAGAGTCAAACCTCATCTCGTCTGGATTCGGAGAGACCCCATCCACCGGAGGGATGTTTGGAGACCTTCTGCAGGCTCTCCCGGGGCTATGTTGCAAACCGCAGCATGGACAGTCCTGCTCCAAACYGCTGCAACCCTCGTCCGTGCAAATCGTTGCAGTAGGGATGAGTCCTGCGGGCCAGACACAGCAGAGATGCTCTGGTGGTTTTTGGCAAGTTGCAGCTTCGGCGTGACCAGAGGAACAGAAACCAGCCTAAAAAGCCACCTGTGGGCACGGCCCCAAGAAGCCCTATGGACCCGGTGGCTTCCAGATGTCCCAGCTGAGCATAGGGTCCAGCAGCTGCAGGACTTGCACCTACCCGAGGGCTGTAAAGTGCGTGGGACCAGGACTGCCTGCAAACAGGGGATTTTCCTTCTCTTTTTCCTCTGCTAACCCAGATACGCAAGCAAGATGTTGCAAGGAGGTGTCTGCCACAGCTTCCCAAATCCTGGGGGATACCCTACGCCACGCATCCCATGTGCAGCTGGTCTGCACTAACCCCTTCCCTGCCCGATTCTGCGGTACCCCTCGCCCGTGCCCGTCCCATCTCCACAGCTCTCCCTTCACTCCGACCCGCTTACAGAAAGCAAAAACAAAAAAGGGGATTAAGGGCAGTTCATTTCTCTAAGAGCAAGTTTTCTGGTGCACTGGTTTGGGCTTTAGTCACCCGTGGTAGAACCCGTTGGAGTTTGGCCCGTCTCTCACGGCAAGGGCAGCTGCAGCAGCACTGAGAAACTTTTCCACCATGAGAGGTGGTTAAAAATAGATGGGATGGCACCTTTGCCCTCTATAATTAATTTGATGTTCTCCTTTAGACTTTAATAAGCACCCGGGCCAGCGCGGTCGGGCAGGTGTTGTCTTCYTCCTCCCTCTTCTTAATCCTCCATTAAATAAGTTACCACCTTGGGGCACTCCTGACACCTCCAGGTTTCCCGTGAGCAGATACTTTTGCCTCATTAACTTTCCCGAGCTGCTTCACTTCACAAGAAATACTTTTTTTTCCCCCATTGTGTTGCGTTTAATTTTAAGGGCATAAAAATAACCTCTTGCCGATTGCGTGGAGATGAGCAGAGCTGCGGGTCAGGGATGGCGATGTGCGTGGAGCCGGGATGCTCAAGTTTAGAAACTTCTTGATCCTCGAGCCCAGAAGCTCACTTGATGCTGTTCCAGCATCCAGAAAAAAGAAAGAGGAGGATGTAGGAAACCGGTCCCTTTTGTTAAATAGGAGCAATTCCAGTGAGGCACCAAACGTCTCCTCAAATCACCCACCATGGCTATCAGGGATAATCTCACCAGAGGAGGAAGCCAGCAGGAGGCTTGGTGAGGTGTCCGACAAGGAGAGAAAAGCAGAATTTATTTATTTTCTTATCTTTAATATTGTAAATGAAGCTCTGGAGACTCTCCCGGGTCCTGGGGCCTCGGATGACCCCGTGAGATTTAAAGGATTTGGGGGAGCGGGATGCCACGCAGCAGGAAAGCCAGGACCCTCAGCTTCAATCTGGGGGAGCGGCTGGAGAGGTGCTTTGGGGGGTGGCAAAGGGGAGCTCTGCCCCACGAGCCGTGTCCCAGCGCTGCCGGGGCTGGGGACACCAGGGAGGCAAAAGGGAACTTGGACTCATCCAGCTGCAGCCATTGTCCCCGAGCTCTGTGCCAGGAGAAGAAGGGCTCAGGGGGTGCCCAAGAAGACCCCGAAGCTCATGGGGATGGCTTGAAAACACAGAGGGGTCCTGCTTTACATATCCATATAAAAATGTGATTTTCTCATTGGCATGAGTGAGCCCTAAAACCTCCCCTATAAAAAAAAGAAGTTTATTTCAGTGACACCCCCTGATCTCGCCAGGCAATTGAGGAGGTGGCTAACGAGCCCGGGGCTGCAGCGGTGGTGTGGGGCTTTGCCCCAAGTGGTCTCAGCTGCTGCGTTTCCCCGTGGGGAGCTGGGCTGTAGGATCGGCCGCGTTTCTCTCAATTACCGCCCAAATGGCCTCGTTCCAGCAACAATTAGCAGCCTCTGAGGGACTCCTCTGTCCTGTGTTACATTTTCCTAATATAATTACTGCAGTAAATGAACAATGAATTAAATCAAGGAGAAAGGCAGGGGGAGACACCAGTTGTGTGTTGCTGCCAAGGGTCACAGCTCTGATTCTCTGGAGGCAGGCAATCCTCCTGGCTTGCTCAAGGCTTTTCTTTTTTGAATCTTCTTTGGGAAAGGGATGTCAGTAGGGATGGCAAGGAAACTCCCAGCTCCAGCATCAAAAGGTGCAGGTAAGCACCCAGGTAGGTCCCTGCAGCATCACCCTGCTGCCGTGCAGGTGCAGCACGAGCTCCTCTGGAGACCGCAGAGCTGCTCAAGGGATGCAGCAGCCTCCGTGCACAGAGATGATTTCCAAATGTGTATTATGATCAGAAACAAAATCCACAGCTGGAGCAAGACCCCAGCACAGGGACRGCTGCCCATCGCAGGGCAGAGAGCAGGGGTAGAGCTGGTGGCTCCGAGCCGGCGGTGGATGGAGAGACACATCGCACCTCTGCTGTGAGACCTTATGGAAGTGGAAGGCGATGTTTATGTTAAAGCAGATTTCACTGACTCACAGCCTGTGGTGCTCCCACAGCAAGGCACCATCCCAGCCCCTTCGACACGCTGGTACCCAGACAGCCCCACTGGAGCCAAAAAGAGGGGAGTGCTCCCTTCCCTTGGGGTGCTGGCTGCAGCTTTGCAAGAGCAAAGGGGCTTTGGAAGAGCAATGTGGAGCTCCTTCCCCCTCAAAGCTCACTAGCATCCTTGCTTGTGTTTGCTTTCCTGCTTTGAACAGATGCACTCTGTATTTACTGAGGGTCTCTGTGCCTCCCATGGAGCGTGGGACGTTGCCAGGCTCTGCCACAGGGATGCTCTTCTGCTTTTGCTGTCGAGGGGTAGGCAAACCTGGAGAAAGGGGACTTGAAGGTATGTTCTGCTCTGGGTGGAGCTGGGCGCTCGCTCTGCCTCGCTTGCTGCATCAGGGCAGCAGCAGCGGCTCCGAGTCCTTCCTGCCTGTGCTCGGGCATCTCCTGCGCGGGGATGGGGCTGAAAGGGTCCCTTCATCAGCGCCAGAAAAAATCTCCTCTGTGGAAACTGGCCACGGGGAGGGAAGGCGTCGAGGAGGCTGCTCGTGTCCTCCCGACTCGGGAAGATGCTTGGAAACTCTGGACTGATGACAGCAGCCGCTTCTGCTCGCTGGAAGCCCAGACCAGTTACCATGCACACACAGGCTGCCAGCAGGCAAACCGCCGCTTCAGCTTGTGCAAATTGAAGCGCTGGTCCGCATCAGGCTGGCAAGAGCTCCGGGTTTCCTTCTTCCTGGCACAGGGAAGCTCCCGGTCGGAGCAGAGTTCCCCGTGCTGGCCCCTCGCACGGACTCGCTCTGCTTGCTGACAGGCAGCTCCGAAACCAAGCCCGGGTTTGGGGCGATCTCATCCCTCTGCCCGGGTGCAGGAGTCGTCCAAGCCAGGCTTGAAAACAGCCCGGCTGGGCTCGCTCCGCGTTCCCGTCCCCTCTCCACTCGGGTGGCTAACCACTCGCCCCCGACGCACGCTCCTCCAACCAAAAACTAACCCCTGATACTTTCTCCAACATATTCCGAGTACATTAATTACAGGAAAGAAAAATGCCTGTGCTTCCAGTTACTGCGTAGTAGTGAAAAATGACTGAGTGTAAAACATGTCTGCTAGATAATTAACTTCATAGATAATTTCTTCTTCATTTTGACTCAATTACTTCCTTGATATGAGAAAGTGCTGAAAACACTTTTTTTTTTTTTTTTTTTTTATGTTGCATAAAACAATAATTGAAGAAAACAGCTAAAGCTTTCCCGGAGAGAGCCTCCCCTTCCTTAGATAAAGGAGCCAGGGAATAAATTGTATTTAGTTCGTGCTCTAGAGTTACAGGGTACAGCTTGGAATTTACACTCCTGTGCATTGCATCTCGGTAGGGGGGAGAAAATAGTGCTCTGTGTTTCTTTGCAAGCCTGGCAGAGCCAGGGTGCAAACGTCACGGCTATGGCCCGGAGGCAACGCTGCCTGGCAAAGCAGGGTTTGCTCTGAATAGCAGCACAAGAAACACTGTGCTGTGAAATGCAGTGTTTGTGCTGGCTTGTTTGCAACTTCAGGGGAGCAGGGTGAGCTTAAATGAAGAKTTTGCATCCGTGAGCATCAGTGTGCGAGGGCTGCTCCTGCATTTCACCCAGGGCTGGCACCCAGCTCCCGATGCATCGCCCTTTGCAACGGCTCCTCCGACTCTCCCACCCAGCGCTCCTGCGAGAGCAGTGTCAAAGTTGCCACAAATCGTCTAATTATAACAGATTAATCCATTAGGATTTCCTCCTCTGTTTACTGGATGGAAGTCTCCATTTCGCAGCTGTGCCTCGCGTCCGACCAGCTAGCAGGCAATTTAAATATAGAAAGCAATTTAACCTAGTTGGAGACCAAAGCATCTTGTTTAATGTTGTGCATAAATTTCCAAGCTCTTTGCTCCCGGCCATCAAAGGAGCAGCCAACGGCTCCGTGCCCCCAGACACCCGGGGAGCAGCGAGGGACACTCGGGGACAGGGCAGGGGCAGAGGGGATGGGAAGCTTGTGCCTGCTGATGATTTCACCTTCAGCATCCTGGCTTGCTGGGGTTTTTTTTGCTTTTCCTCCCTGGGGCACTCACCTAAGCTCCATCGCTCGCTGCCATAAATCGAGCTCAGCGCTGGCATGAGGTCTGTTCGAGGCAGCTTTCTGCAGACAGGCTTTTTAAGCAGTGAAAAACTCTCTGTGCTCCTTGCAGGAAATGCCAACCGGTGGGAGCGCTAAGGAAAAAAATAGAAGAAAAAAATGTTTTCAGAGACATTTTTAAAAATAGCTTCCGTTTGTACCAAAAATATGAATGTACAAAACTAAGGTACCATCAAACTTGGGGGAAAAAGCACTTTCTAGAAAATTGGTTTTAATAACTTTCTCTGACGAGCCGTCATTCACTGGCCTGGTCTATGGGAGGAACAGCAAGGTCTGGGCGTCCCTGCTGGGAGATCCGCACGGGTCAGCTCCTGGGCAGCTCTGCGTCCTGCAAAAGCAGGGAACGGGGGTAAAAAAGGGTGGAGGAGGGATGCCAGGCTTTCCAGCCACTTGAGATTTAAGAGGAAACATCTCCGATGCTTCGTCTCCTTCTCTCCCAAGATCAGTAACTTTGCAGGACAGACCAAACCTTCCACGGGAGAAGAGGGGATTTAAACCCCAGTAAAGCTGCCCTTCTGGTGACTGTATTGAAAGAACAAACCCCTCGCCGTCTACCAGGAAAAATTACAACCACCAAAGCTCTTTTGTTYAAGCTTTGGCCTTGGGAAGAAATGGATGGACGTAAGAAGCAGCTCCTGGGCCTTGCATAGGGTTAGATAAAGCCAATTATGAAATGCACTTGTAATAGTTCTCCGACAGCTGTGATATGCGGCGTGTTACCCCGGGGTGTTAGGGGGGACAACCGGCAGGCTCGTTCAGTAAAGCAATTCATTTGGTTTAGCTGGTATATTCGAAAGGGCTGTAAAATTTGGAAAAACTGTTTAAAGCCTCTGCAGTAAGTGGCTGCGAGGTTTTGCTGTTATGGCCAATGCCAGGGCGAGGCGCGTGCGGGAGCAATGCTGCTCAGCGCCCGCCGGGCTCCCTCCCGCCCGGCCACGTCCTCGTGAATTATTCCTCGATGCCTGCTCGAGTGCCGCATCTTTGCATACGTTAATTAGACTCAGTGGGTAAAATAAAACCGAGCGCAGGCTCTTCTAATTCCCTCTCTGTATATTCATTACAGAAGCAGCAGCAACTGGGATGTCAAGGAGGATTAAGAGGAGAGCTGGGAAGTCACAGGTGGTTGCAGCACGAATTGCAAACCTTCCTTGCGTGCACGACGAAGCTGTTGATGGAGCTTCCTGCAGCAAAAACCAGCTGTCCCTAAAAGTACCATCCACGCTCCCCATTGCCTCTCCTCGGAGCAGCGTGGGCTGCTCTGCTTTCCAGTGCTCCTAAGAAGGGAAAATCCCCAGGCTGGCCGTGAACTGGTTAAGGTGTCTTGGTTGCAGCCCTGTTTTGCTCGGGTGCTGATAAATGGGACCGGGTGCTCCAGCCCCAGAAATCCCCGTTCCCAGACCTCGCTGCATAAAGGCAGCATTTTGCAGAGCATCCGTCCCCCGGCTTGTTGTGCAGACGAGGGGGCCGATCCCCCGAGGGGGCACGGGAGGAACAAGGGCTTCACTGTTTCCTTCGGGCTCTGCGGCCTCGGGGTCCTTTCAGTGACCTTGCACGGTCATTTTTGGAGAAAATAAAGTGTGTGGGAAAGGGGGAGGCATGGGGGTGGTAAGCCTTGGCATTTCCCACCCAGGTCTGCTGTGGCTCCCAAACCCTCCCTGTGCCTGGATGATGCTGGGGGGCATTGTGGGGGTACCCTGCGGGTACCCAGGGAGATGTCGGTGCATGCACGTTGCTCACCCTACCTAACCCAACCACCGGCTGAGCTTTTTAGGAAGCAAACCCGCAGCTCACCCCAGCAGGGCGGGTGTCTGGAAGCCGTCACGCACGCCCAAGGGTGAGCCAGAGCCCAGCTGCATCGCGCTGGCCCCGGCAGCACGGAGGTGTCCCAGCGAGCCGGCTGCGTGGCGAGGCAGCAGGCTTGGCCGGCGGTATTTAATTAGCTGCTGAACATGACGCTTGCTTTAATTCCGTGCGTTCGGAGACGTGTGTTGCTGCCCACACACACCAGTTGCCATAACAACTTTAATTTGTTTTGTAGCCTCCGCTCTGATGGATTTGGGGATTTTTGTTTATTTGTTAATCTCCCTTCCTTCCCTCCTTTCTCCCCATTCCCTCTTTCTTTCTAATTGCACTTGCTCCCCCTCTGTTTCCCTGCATTAATAAGAGGCAAAAAGTCATTGCGTGGGTCCTCGACCCCCGGCCGCGCATCCGCAGCCCCCTGCCTCCGAGCTGGCAGGACGCAGCAGCYGTGATTTATCCCAAGCAATCCCAGTGCAATAGTAGGGGCGAAGCCATTGCCTTCCCAAATTACTGTCCTGCTACTGAAACACGAAGAGATGCATGGCTTCCCCTTCGCCCACCACCCTGTCCTGCAGACACTGGGTTGAAAACCATGAATAAACCTCTTGGAAGGCAAGGCTGTAGTGTTGGGACCTCAGAGGGATCGCTGGGATCATTTTAAAGGGATTGACCATCTGCTGAACTATTTAGAGAGAGAAGTAAATGCAAAGCGCAGGAGGGAGAGCCCTGCCTCTGCACGCGTGGGTGGGAAGCTTGGAAAGGTCTCCCCTGCTTTTGGCAGGGCTTTGGGGTCCCCCCAGCACCCCGAGGGGTCCGTGTGCCGTGGGGGGCTTCCAGCCAGGGACCACTGCCACCAGCCTCTGCCTTTGCACTGAAATGCATGGCGGCTCTGCGGGTGGCTCAGCAGCGACCAGGGCAGCTCCAGGAAGGTGCTGAGATGGATCAGTTGGTGCCACCAGGTCTTTCCCTGGTGGAGGAGACGTCATAGGATCGGGATACCTGGTCCTTATCCTTTCCCGTCCTTAAGCCCCCTCCCCTGCTTCTGCCTCCGGGGTCAGACCCTGTCCTGCCTCCTCCAGCACCGCGTCCAAACCCCGGCGTGGTGTAGCCAGAGAACGTGACGTGAAGCTGCTTCTGCTCAGCCCGGGGACTTGGTTTTGTTTCCGCTGTGCTCTGGGGTTTCTCGGGAGGGACGGAAAGGCTGCGACTTATTATACTTGCATCAGAGCAAAACGATGAAAAAACCGCAGTGCTGGCCAAACGGGGCAAAAAGCAGCAGAAAAAGGCAAACCAGAGTTCTCTGCAGCTCCTCTAGCTTCAGCAGCAGCAGATGCGCTGGCAGCGTGCGGAGGCTGGTTGGGTGGTGGGGAGGTGCTGGGAAAAGGGTGACCTGGAGGAAGAAGAGCTCAGCRGGGAGGAAGGTCAGGCTCTCGGCCGGCGCGACCTGAGGCCAGGGCTGTCACGCTGACTTACAGCAGCTGCCAGCCGGGTCCGTGGCCCCTGGCTCCCCCTCCTCGGCCATGTGGGCTCTGCCTCCCCGTGCGGGTGGGTGCAGCCTGGCCCCCCCCGGCCCAAGCTGCTCAGTCCCCCCGGTCCCGWTGGGGTGATTTTCTGCGAAGGGATGGGGCTGGGAGTGCAAACTGGGGAGTGCTTGCGATGGCCGGGGTGCAGGGAGCGTGTCTTGTGCACAGACATCCACGGCCCGGGAGGTTTCCGCTCCCTGAAGGATTAATTTGTGCAGGAATAGGTTTGCAGTGGAACTGACATTAATAACAGGCTGAGTTAGAGCCCTGCTGCGGAGCGGGATGTTAATGACTCTGTGCAGAGATGGAAGGGGGCTGTTATTGAAAACGATCTCTGGGCTGTTGGTTTTTGCTGAACCCTGGAATTAGAAGGAATTTGGGAGGAGGCGAGCCCATCCCCAGCCACTGCAGCCCAGGCTGCTGCTGCCCCAGCCCCACTGCCCCGCGGGTGGCTCGGCCACCCAGCCCCCCGGCCAGGATCCAGTTTGTCGGCTCATCCCACCGAGCTTTACATGTGGGATGGGGAAGGGTGACCATGGGCTGACAATACTTGGGAGTTTGAAATGTGTGTATGTTGGCCTTTGGTCAGCCCTGTGCGTGAAGGGGGATGCAGCCGAYGGGGATGCAACAGCCCGGGATGCAGTGGAAGTGGGATGCAACAGCCCGGGGTGCAGCGGAGGGGGGTGCAGTGGTAATACTCTTGGTAGCTGCGGTTTTACGGCTTCCCATAAACAGTCCTCTCCATCTCTCTCTCCATTTTTAATTACCTAGAAAATAACCTCCATTCAATTTACAGCTCATTTGAAGCTATGAGCAAGGGCCCATAAATATTTAATGTGTTTAGAAGTGGCACCAACTGTCCAGGGCTTTTTTTTCTTTTCCAGGAGTTGCCTTTGTTTTAGCATATTTATTCCCCCACACCTTTACTTCTTTCTGCTCCCCCCACCCATAACCTCTGGTGAAGAAAACAGCGTGTGGTAAAAGACAGCTAACTGCTGGCCAAGGGTTCAACCCCCAGATTTCCTTAGGACTGATGGACCAAACCCGGCGTTTAGGGCAGCTTCTCCTCTAACTAGGGCAATTAAGAGGAACAGCTTCCYGAGCATCCCTGAGCCCTCTCACCCTCCACGCCGATGCCTCTTCCCGGGAGAAGCCGGGTTATGATCCGCTCCCCGGCGCGAGCTCCCAGCCTGGGTTATAGGAGGTTTTGCTAGAAAAAGGTGATTGCACGCCAGGATTTCTGCCTCCTAATTGTGGCTGTGGCCGAGCGTAGGAGCGGGTGGTTAGAACAGAACTCAGCCTGAAAGTCTGCCCTGCCCTACTTAAAAGTTTAAAAAAAGTATTACTAGTTATTGCAGTTAAGAGGAATAACCGCGATTTTCTGTTGATGCTGTAATTTCAGCTGCTAAGATCGCAGCAGCAGCTGTGCCTTGCTTTGCCTTTCCTCTCCAAAGGAAAACTTCTCCCACTTTCTGAAGTCCTGACAGTTGCCCTGAATCCCAGATATTATGCAAGCGAGCGACTTCTACTCCCAGATTTTTGTGGCTTTACCCAGAACGTATTTTGGTTGCATGCATTAATCACTACAACACATATTTTATTGTAACATAATAGATATATTTACTGTACAAGGAGTGACAGCATTTATTAATTATGCACAAGCGGGCCTAGAAAACGGATTTGTTTGCTTTGATGTCTAATGCGGCAGACTTTTTTCCTGCTTGTTAAACTTAATCAAAAGCAATCAAAATACACTCCCATAAATTACAGCAAATTAATTTCAAACAAAAGGGAAAAATATTAGGTAGCACAAATGGAAATAAAATTAAAAAAGAAGAAGCGAGATAGGAGTCAGGCTAATTTAAATACTGTATTTGGTTACAGTTTTTCCTTTCCCCTGGACGGATGTATCAGGAATAGAAAAGGTGCAGAAATGGGGTCTGAGGGGCTCAGGGTTTCGGTTTTCCTCTGAGGAGCCGTGTTGGCACAGCCAAAAAATAACAGGGACCGTGATGCTCAACACAGGCTGGATGTTTTATTGCACCTCGGYGCCGGTGCGAGTGGGTGCGGGCAGGGGCAGGGCTGCGACACCAGCCCCATCCCCGCAGCCCTCGGGAGCCGCAGCATCCCTGCGGGCCGGCTGYATCCGCATCCCTGCGAGCATCCTATCTCCAAACCGCCCCGTGGTCCCTCGTTTACCCTCTCCACTGAGCACAAACCAAGCCGCCTCTCTCTTCTCCTCTCCTTTCTCCTCCTGCCGAGTGCTTGGAATGTTTAGTACATCCTTAATTAAAAGGCGAGCAGCTAATCTATTCCTGTCAATTGGCGGTTGGTGCTGAAGGACGTTCCCCTGTGTACGGGCACCTTCTCCCGCGCGCGTGCGCTGCCGGCACACGCCGTCAGCACGAGCACGCCGGGCTCTATTTACATAATGCTATTGACATTTTGAGGGTGAAATTATGTATGCTGCTTTAATTCACTGTTAAATTAAATTATGAATGTTTGGAACGTAGTAATTTCTTTTGTTCTAGGAACAGATTGTTTTATATATCTGCCTATATTACCAAGTTATTAATTTAATGATTTCATAATAGCGGTTCATTCCTTTGGGTAACATAAAGCGAAAAGTGTGCTCGGTGCACAGCTTAGGCTGACTTGCTTGTCCCTACACAGATTGCAGGGGGTTAGGAATAAAGACTTTGGGTTTGGCAGAGTGTTTAGGAGGTTGCAGAGCGGGACGAGGGGCTCCGCTGGTGTCTCCCGCTCCTTGGCCGGTGCTGCCAGGGATGCGGGATGCCAGGCTCCGCACTCTCGGGGCGTCCCCTCCGGGGACRGGGCACGAGCGCAGGGGGGACTGCTCAGCAGCCGGGGGGTTGTTGCACCCTCGGGGTTGGGTTTTTCCAGGTGCTCAGCTCCCAGCCATGCGCTCAGAGCCAGGCTCTCTTTTCCAGCTGCCTGGAAAGCCACATGCCCGGATGTGCTGCTCAGAGCAGCCCCTTGCCTGAGGACTTCAGCTCATCCAGATGCTGAGCTGCTTATATTAACAGCACCCTCGAGGTGTGAGCAGGGCTTGCCAGGATGCCGGTGTTGCATGGRGAGAGGAGGGACGTGCACGCCTCGTCCCCATCCCTGTCCCCATCCCTGTCCCTATCCCCCTCTGCTCCTCCTGAGCCCCATGGCACTGGCACCAGCCACCTGCAGACCCATACAATACTGGGATCGCCCCGAACCTGGCTGCGTTTCTGCTTTTCCGAAACTTTAAYGACTCTGCTCAGCTGCCTCTTTTCATTGCTAAAAATTCTAACCAGCTTTGCAAACGTCAGAGCTGACACCGGGTCCGTCAGAGCATCCCTGTCAGCTCTCCGGGGCTGGTACCAAACCTGGTGACATTTCAGTGCGGTGCATTTAAGGCCTGAGCTCCCGGAGCCAAGTGACTTCACAGGCTCTTATATATATATTTCTATATATTTATCCTTTTATCCTCCCTGGCACCACCCGCTGTGGTGCGGGGAAAATCTGGGAAAATTTGTCCACCTACATGCTCAGAAATCAAGGAAGAACAGCAGAAGCAGCGCCTGCAATTTGTTCTTTAAAAATGGGACTTTGATAAGAGACGTGACRCGGGGCCGGGGACCGAGGAGTTGGCTGCCTGGTGACGTGCGTGGATTTTAACATCTCAGAAAAAATGGAGCAGAGTCATCATTTGAAGCCGATCCTGGCTTGCTGTGGCCAGGAGCACCTGGGCAAGAGGGAGCGCAGGAGGGTCAGGCTCCTTGCATCCCCATCCCCAGCTCCATTTCCCATCTCTAACACTAATTTGCTTTTCCAAACACACAGGACCTTCCCCGCTCCCCGAATTTCCCAGGGACCGGTGCCGCTCCCTGCCCGGCTGGCTGCCTGGCCGCCCGTGCACCGTATAAACAGCAAAGCAGTGAGTAAATCAATGACCCGGTGATGAAGCGGAGAGAATTGCTGAGCCCTGAACAATCCCTGCCTGGCCCCGCCAAGACTCCCAAGTAATTTCCATTCTAATCCGTGCTGCTTGACTCCTAAGAAGGTAATGGCTCCTACGGCACTTCCTTGTCCTTTAGCTGAACAATTTATGGCTTCTGCTCTAGCTGCCTTGTACTCCTGAAAAGCCTGGGCAGGGGGAAGCCTTCGCATTATTGCACTTTTGCATGATTGCACTTTTGCATGATTGCATTACTGCACCATTGCACGATTGCACTGGTGCATGATTGCCTTCCCCCGGGCACTTAGCCCAGAACAGCAGCTCAGGTCATTACCGGGTGCTAACGATGCTAAGGGCAGGGATTTAAGAGGGCTGGGGAGCCCTGGGAGATGAATGGTTCTGCAAAGGATTGAGTTGGCAATTTGCATCAGCTGGGAAGCGGGAGGGAGCACTGGTAAAGCAGGTCTCTGCTCCTGGGTGGGCCCTTCTCAAGCTGCCCCCCAGCCCTCCTCCACCGAGTCCTCCTCAGGCAGGAGCGCACCAGGCTGAGTGGACCCGCTCCCTTTCTGAACCATCTTGTTTGCTTGAATTCGTTATATTTTTTTCCAATTCTAAATGGTAAACATATGCTGCGAGAAGGGGAAATTCAGGTTTCAGCTCCCCGAGTCGCCAAGGTCTCACCGTGTGCGTTACAAGCAAACCCATCGGCACAGCAGACAAAACCAGAGCGCTGGCAATGCCGGAGACCAGACCGTCCCCGCGAGGTGTCACGGCTCACCCGCCAGCATCGCGCTGCAGGGGAGATGCAGCTGCCAGTGCCGCAACCTGTCCGTGAGTACAGTGAGATGAATGCCTTAAACTTTTACAGGTGGATTTATGCGTGAGACGTCAGCGAGCCCGGGTGACTCTGTACACGTTGTTATCTCTTTGTCCTGGAGATCACACAAATGAACGCTGCTGTGAGCTGGATGCTCCAGGCTGGCGGGACACGAGCAAGCCTGCGCAGCCCAAACGAGGAGGGGTGAATCCTTCACTTCTGCTATCCGCAGTGCAAAGCAAAGCTGGTTTTTAGGACTCCTGGGTGAGCGTTGGAGGGGTAGTCTGCGTTGTGTGTTGTGTTGGAGTTCAAGCCTCAAAAGGGACCGTGAAATAATCTGGAAACTATCACTTCTGGCTGCTTTATGTGTCCTACGCCTTCCTGTTTCACCCGGTTACCCTGGCGTAGCAAGCAGAGGTGGGTGCTGGGCTGACCCCTACCCAGAGAGGGATCTGGCCTGGACTTGAAGCCATTAAAAACTGCAGAATTCATCTTTTTTGCTGGCGTCCGCTCCAATAATCAGCCTTCCTGTTAAAACATGTGCCTTATTTTTCCAGTGGGAAGCTGCAGCCAGACACAATCAACTCCTGCCTCTTGTTATGTCTTTCTTCACTAGATTAAAGATACTTTAGTAGCCTGTATTTTCTCTCAGGAAGGTACTTACTCATGGCAATCAAGTCACCTCCGTTGTCCTTTTGATAAACTAAGCAGCCTGAGCTCTTCAAGCTCCTTCCTCTCCAGAATTTTTTCCAGCACCCGTGACCTGTCTGTGCATCTTTCCTGCGCCCCTTTGGGCTTCCCTGCTCTGCCCAAGGGTCTCCATTCCCAGGTGATTTTGCATAGAAAGATCCATCCAGGGGACAGCCCAGGGTGCTGGCGTGATGCTAACCACGTTGGAGAGCAGAGGGGGTTTGGTGGGGATGACTCTGATCTCTGCCCGTCCCCAGCACCGCTGTCCCCTCCCGCTCCTTTGAACGCCCGCGCCGTTGCCTTTAACAATATTAGAAGAAACAGTGAAGCAGAAAAGAAGCGACGTCAGTGAGTGATAGTGAAATGAATTGATGCCGCTTGCAATGTGAAGAGGGGGGTTTTTTCGATGTCTCTTCTGCTGCCGCCTTGCACGGTCTGTCTCGTATCATTTCTCCTGGTTCCGTGACATTTTTCTAACCTCCAAGCGTGATATCCAACGGACGGGTGAAGCTCTTCTGCCTCCCTTCCAGCCGTGGGGGAGGAAATGCTGGTTTCCCCCTAAGCAGGAGGTGTTTCCTTGGTGCTCCGGGCTGGGATAGCTGCCCGGGCTCGGGAAACACCTGCACGGGCACTGGAAAATGGGGAGAAAAGGCTGGAGGTGGGACAGGAAGCCCCAAAATTGGGGGGGGTCTGTATTAGGAAGCAGCCCCTGCATGCACCCATCTCCCGTAGGGGTTTCATGTTTGCACATACATCGGGTCAATGCGTTGCAATACGGGCTTGTCGGGATGTACATCAGCAGCACTAGTTACTGCCCGCTCTGAGACCAAGCTCTGGGTGATTGCAGTTAAGGGGAGAAATACTGCAAAATTGCTTAAAAATGGGAACAACCTGTTAATCGGCATCTGGCCCCGATTGCACCAGTTGTCTTACAAATACCCAGCAAGGAAGCATCGGAAATCAAAGCTCTCATGTTCTGATTCTCCTTGCCGTGGCTCACGCCATGCAAAATACCCTGGATACAGAGCTGGATAAATGAGGCAGTTCAAACATTAGAATATTTGCAAAGCGGTGCTCTCCGGCAGCAGACACTTGAAATAATCTGTTTAGGCATCGGGTGAATTTGCTCCTACCAAAGGGCCGTCATCGGTGTCAAAGGCACTTAATGTCAGGCCGGTGGAGTACCTACTTCTGGTTAGCTACCCAACGCCCAACAGTAAACACATTTTGCTGTTTTGCCATCTTAAGAAGAGGGAAAAAAAAAAAAAACAACCCTTTTCTGACAGCTTGGTTAACCTTTCCCCCATCCCTTTCTCACTTGTAAGTGCTGAAGTTCTCAGCTAAGGGCAGCTGTGAAGAGCAGAAAGGGAGGAAGAAGGGCGGGGGGGGGAAAATGTGTCAGATATCTATTTTTTCATGCTGCCTAAAAATACAGTGAGTCTCACACGTTTTGCCTTCTCCCTTGTAATTAAAAGGCTGATTTCATGCTGCTGCAAAGGGTAACCCTAATTAGAAGGTGTCAAAGGAGAGAGAGGAGCTGAGGGCTCAGCCGTCCTGGTCCTGAGCTTGCCTTTGCGCTCTGGTTTTATGGATGCAACAAATCCTGCTGGGGGAAAAAGCTAATTTCTCTTAAATCATGAAAATGTTATTTTAGGTTTTCAGCCCAGGAAATGTAGAAGGAAATGTCCCATATGGGGTATTGAGGGGGGAAAAAAAAAAAAACCATGGAGAAATGCTTAGGACTAAGCAGCTATCGAAGGAAGCTTGTCTCCATTGATGTCTGGAGGGGAATGGCTCCTCTGCCAGTGTGTGTCACTGAGGGGGACGGGGCGGGTGATGCTCGGTGGGGATCAGTTCATCTCGGGGTCCAGTGATTGAACCATTTCAGCTTTTATGCCAAACCCCTGGATTTTCAACATGTTTGTGTGACTTGTGAATAAATGTGGGGCTTGCAGTTGAGCCGGCACAGCTGGGACAGTGCGTGGGCTGCGTGTCATGAGCAGAAAGTTCTCATTGCAAAGAAAATATATTAAAACCTGGGGAAATGTGGCATTTCTTTCCATCTTATAGGCATAGGGCAAAGATACTGGGATGACCAGATTATTCAGGTGGTATCACCTCTGTTGCATGGACTCGGGCGAGAGAGTTTCCCTCTTCCCATTGCTGCTTCAAAGCTCGTTTTGGGGAACTTTAGCAGCAAAGCCATGCTCCAAACAGCCTTTTTGTGCCTTTCCCAGGGATCAGCCCTCATGCCTGCACCGACAAGCCACGGYCCTGCTGCCGGCACAGGAGCCGGGCGCTCGCGTGTCCCCTCTCTGCAGGGGACTCGGTGCCAATGACGCATTCGCTTCCTTACGCAGCACCAGCGCGGAGGAAAAGACCCAAAACAAAGCCGAGGCTCATCAGCTAATTGCGGTTTAAAAGCAAATAATTGCATGAGTCAAACTGATTTACTAAATTAAGTCATTCTGCAGGGGCTGGGGACTTTTATTTTATCTTTTTTCCCTTTAAATACAAAGCTTTAAYGATGCCCCTGGCTGGTGGTGTGCAGGGGAGGCTGGCGCTGTGCCGCAGCGATGGGGTGCCGGCACCGCTCCTGCTGGGACCGACTGCCTTGAAATTTGGGCAAGGTTCAGCGTTTTGCAKCTCCCGCCAGGCTGATGCCTCGGCCGGGCTGGGGGGCTGCGGGTTGCTGTTCAGGGGAGGGAAACACAAGGGCTCCATCCTCCCGCTGCAGCATCCCCGGTACCCGGCTCCGCTCCCCTCCGCAGGGCGCTTGTCCCACGCACCCACCTCCCCCCTTTCCTACAGCCTAAGGGGTCCTGGACCTCCTGCTCGGGGTCCCCAGCCGGGCTGGCCCGTGACCCCCCCCTTATCCTGGCTGTCTGCCCAGCAGGTGGGAGCTCAGACCCTTCTGGAAGTGAATATTTTACCCTTTTTTTTCCCTTCTCTGACTTCGGTGAGTCATACAGTTCCTTCAGAGAGAGCTTGTGCTTGCAGGAGCTGTAAAATCCCCAGCAACTGAGAAATGCAAGCCTTAAAACAAGGCTCTTTTGGCAAATGCCGGGCTGCAAATCTGGACCTGGATTTTTTCAATTAAGCGCCTTTTTTTTTTTTTTTTAAGGCGAATTAATTGATATTTACTTAGTCTGTCAAAATAGCTCCAGTGCGTTGGAGTGCCGCTCGCCATGCGGTTGGAACAGGGTGCTGGGGAAGGGAGGCATGAGTCAGTGGTAAATGAATTAAAAGCAGCAGCTCCTGCTCAAGGCCAATTACATTTTGCTCGAAGAAATGGGAGGGAAGCACATGGACTGCGGAGAAACTGTTCCCAGGAAACCTGTCCTGCTCTCTTTTTAGAGGAATTTGCCTCGTTTTCCCTGTGCAGGAGTGCAGCGTTATTGGGGATCTGATTGCATGGCAAAAGTAGCAGCAGCCAGTTGGTATATCAGGAAAACGGTGGTGTAAAGGATGATAATCTTTCATGGAGATGGAGAGGGGATGGGCCATTTGCTTGCGAGATGCTGATGGTGTGCTTTGGGCCATGGGTCCCATCTCAGGTGGTTGGATAAACGTGTCCCATATAAGTAGATGTGTTTTTCTCTGCGGTAGAAATGTGTTTGCACGTCAGATGATTGCTCAGCGAAGCATGGTCTCTTAGAAACTTTAATTACACCTATTTATATATATATATATAAAAAAAATAATAGAGAGCTGAGAAAATGTATGGGTGAGGAGTTCGGGTGTGGGAAGGCAGGCAGGCAGCTAATTGCTTGCAATAACCCATCAGCCGGAGTCTTGCAGGGACGTGGGCTCTCATCTCCACTGGTGRCCCTGGAAGTGGGGTGCTCAGAGCGGGGACCTGCCAGCGCTCCCAGTCAGCCCAGCAGCAGGCGGGTACTGGGGCGGCACGTAGCTCCCCATCCTCGTGATGCAGAAGCGCTGAGCGTTACAAAGAGGTCTTTGTGGCCAAATACCACCGTTGCTGTCCTGCGGCCCAGGATTGTTCTGCAAAGTTATTTTAACTTTTTTTCCCCCCCCTTGTCTGGCCAGTGGAGGACCCGCCGCGATGCCCTCCCGGGGCCGGGCCCCCGCACGTGGCACGGGACAGGCTGGCTGAGCGCCCGGCGCAGCCCAGGCAGGGACTCTGATCCCAAAGAGCCACGGCTTTGTCTGGGGACTTCAGCCTCGATCAGGCAGTTAAATAACATCAGCCACCCTTCACCAGGGAGTGCCCTGGCTTCCCCCGTGGCTTTCCCTTGGGCTTTCCCCTGGCCCACAGCACGCGTGATTTGCACAGCAAAAACTTGTGGATAGAGAGCAACTCTGGGGGTGCTCCGCAGAGGAATACCCACCCTTGCAAATGCACCGTGGCTGACCGGTGGGCCAAGGACCCCCGGCACTTTGGGGTCAGCACCTTGTCCACAAGCTCTGGGCAGCCCTGGACCCGTGCGGCTGCAGAGGAAGCCGGGGCTGTGTTTAATATCAGCTTTACCCAGCTCCAATTGCCCAGCAGTATATTAAAGCCATCTTTCTCGAGTTACTGGGGTTACGGTTTACACGATTAAAGCCCTTTTTTTGGTGCCCTGCTGCCCTCCATCCTCCTTCTCGGCTCCCGTTTATCTCCTCTCATTTGTCATCTTTATTAGTTCTTAATCTCCCATCGGTGCTGCAGAGTTAAGAGCGGGATTAGGGGGAAGTTTAATTGGATGGCACTCCACAGCCCTCCCAACATCAGATTCAATAAAAGTTTATGAAAAGATAAAAATCGCACTGGGTTTTATAGCTCTGGACAGAACAAAAGGGACTGGAGAGGAGAACAAGGTAACTTTTTCCACCTCCTTTTTTTTTTTTTTTTTTTTTTTTTAATTCCTTCCCAACCCCATACGAGCTGTGTTTCAGCTTGATTAAACAAGGAGGGAAGGATTTGTGTGAGCAGCAGTGTTATCCCGTTTGCTGCGTGTAAGCAGTAAGTGGCCTGCCGCTGCTCGCCCTCTCCCTGCGATTTCCCCTGACAGGAAGATGAATTGTGCTTCGGCATGCGAGAAAATAACATTTATTTCACATTGAAAATATGCTGAACTGCTAGAGAAGCTGACCGGGGAGGTCAGGACTGGGGGAGCAGGGACAGGAGAGGAAGGGTGCGCACCGATGGGATGGGAAGCCAGAGGCGCTGATTTGGGCAAGAGCTCGTTGCGCGCAGCCACCCTGGGTTATTCCAGTTTAGCAGGTGCTGAGGCTCTCGTTTAGCATCCCTGATGGTCTTCAGGGGCAAGAAGTTTATTGTCAGCCCAGGCATTTTGATGGAAAGGAGCAATTTGGTTGTTTGGGGGGGCTCTAGACCCTCCAGCTTCATCCATCCTGCGTCCCCATCCTGGCTGTGCTCATCCCGTCCCGTGCTGTCGCCTCTCCCCAGCACCCTCCCGGCACACGGAGGGGACCCCGCTGTCCTTATCTACCGCCTTTTCATCCAGAAGATAAGAGAAATGATTAAGGGCTTTCAGAGGAAGCCCAGGGCAAGGGGAGAGGATGAATAGGAGCTGATTGAGGCTGCCTAGTTCGGGGCAGGGGGGGTGTGCATGAGTCCAGCCCCCTTGTCCTCCACCTCCAAGCCCCAAATCTTCCTCTGCCGGGTGCTCTCCTTGCACCCAGCCCAAAGCAAAGCTGGGTGCTCTCCTTGCAGCCAGCCCATAGCAAACAGGGGTGCTCGTGGCAGAGCCTCCGGCCGTGCTGCTGCTCTGGAGGAGCGTGCAACAGCCGCTGGAGCTGGCTGAGCCTCGCAGGAAAATCACTGCAAATTAAAGTTACGGGAAAATCTGCCCTTTTCTTGTTGGTTTTGCTTCTTTCCCTCATGATGGAAGCTGTTATTGCTAGAAAAAAAGCCCAAGCTAATCTTCATTACAGCTTTCCATTAGGGTCGTAGTTGTTTCCATTCCTGTTAAAAATAATCCTGGTTGTTTTTTCCCTAAAACACCCTGCTCTGCTTGTATTTTTTTCTCTTCTGGGTTCTCATCCCAACTTTTTCTTCTTCTAAAGTAACATATGGGGGGGGGGAAAAGTGGGGGAAAGTGTTAAGAAAGAAGGCGGAACAAAAGAAGGGCACAAAAATAGAGAAACGGGGGCTGGCTGGTGAGGAGCGGATGAGATGAGGAGCGCTTGCGGCTCTCGCACCGGGGTGCAGAGTGCGACCTCCTGCACGGGCTGTGAAGCACCCAAAACCAGGGAAAACCTCAGCGAGGCTGTGGGTCTGGTCCTCGACCCGTACAAAGAGCATCSCCCCCCGGGCTTGGGGGGGTCGGGGCCGGTGCATCCCTCCGAGCTGGGGGGGATGCACCTCTCCCATGTCTGAGCATCTCCCCCCTCGAGTTTTCTTGCCTGTCCCAGCCCGCCCTGGGACTCCTCTTCCGTGCAAACCCCGCTGCTGCGTTTGGGAAGCATCAACCAGYAAACTGCAGGCAATTACAGGCAGAGAGAAGAATCCTCTCCCTGAATCAAAGAGGACATCTATTCAGTGCCGGCTCCTCTGGGGACAGCGGGGGAAATAAAGGGACATTGTCAAATCCTTTCAGGCCCCAAATTCCGATTTTGTAAGAAGAGTTTTACAAACCCTAATGGGCTGGTTGTGGCAGCCTGGCTCTTCCACAGGCCAGATTCCYGCTGGCGTGGAAGAGGGGCTGTGTCCGAGCAGGGCTGTGGAGTCTGGCCTGGTAGGAAGATCAATCTTTAATGGAGTTGAGCTTTTAAAATGCGTATTTATATACAGAATTGCTCCGTGCCCGAGTTTCCCCCCGCTGCCGACCGGGGATGACTGTGCTTCCCCTTTGCCTGCCTCTTCCCCTGCTCCAAAAAAATCAGATTTTCAAGCACAGTCGGTGAAACCTTGGAGCAAGGCTCCTTGTGCTGGGGACTCCCCAAAATCCCCCCTGGCTCCGGGGGAAGGTGCTGCARGCTCAGGGCTGCCAACACCCCCGGCTGGGGCTGCCCCCCGTCTCCCCCCTCCCTGCTGCTTTATCTGGGTGCCCTGTGRATCTTCTGCACCCCAGAGCTTATGGCAGGCGCTTTCTTAGCTGGAGAGGCTGCTCTAAGGGGAAGGTGGGGCTGGGGGGTGGTAAATGAGTCGAGGTGTACCTGCTTTTTGTGCAGCGCTGCCCTCTGCTCCCTATTTCTAGCTCCTTGCAAGCAGGCATTGTCAGGCTGGATCAAACCAGAAGCCGGTCTAGCATCATCTCCCTGCCTCGGAAAGTCACCAGGCTCAGCTCTTTTAAAGAAAGATGCAGAAAATCAGAGAGAGAGCAAAGGCTGGTTGAATGGAGGGCTTTTTTTTTTTTTTTTTTTTTTTTTGCTGCTCTGCACAGAGGAGCTGGTTTCTGGCAGGAGGAGAGGGTGCCGAGACGGCCCCTCGCAAAGCAACCCGGTCCCGCTGAAATCAGCAGAGCTGCACTAATGCAAAGCCAGCGTGAGAGAGATGAAAATCAGATTCTCTGTGTATAAAAGTGACCGAACATCATCAAGAGATGAATTAATTGCTGGTGAATCGCTAATGAAGCGTTATGAGTCAGCAGTGCTACTCTGCGCTGGCAGTTTGATCTCCGGGAGGTGGGTAGGGAGTTGTTTGAAATGCCTTCGACGGATTTGTTTTGAAGCGGTTCCAGTCACCATCATCCCACGCTGCTGGGGACGGGGGACGTTTGCAAATGAGGGTCCCAAAGGTGTCCCTGGTGCCAGTGGGGTGCTGGGTGCACGGCGGGGCTCTGTCCCCACGCGATGCTCTGGATGGTGCATTCGCTCTCGGTGACCCAGAGCTGCCCCAAAGAGCTCGTGGCCATTGCCCGGGGGCTTGGGGCACCGCGTGGCATCGTGCCCACGGGCAGCGGGGGACGCAGCACAGCCCACGCTGCTCCAGGTCCTTTGAGGATTGGTGTCAGCTTATAGCACGTGCATTATAAATCGTGCAATGAAAGCCCGTCCCTGGGCTTGTGTGACCGTCTGTGATCCTGCGTGTGATTAATCCCATGCAAAAGGTTACTGCCCTGCCAGTTTCCTAAAATTGTCCGGTAAAACCCTCCCCAGCGGCGACGTCGTCTCAAAGCGGTGCCCTTCCAGCCGTGCCTCAGCCTCACCCACAGCTTCGGACAGAACTGCAGCGGGGGGGAGCAGAAAATAAAACATTAAGGAAATAAAAAAAAAAAACCAAAACCAAGAGGCAGAGAAGAGGTGGGGGAGGCTCTTTTCATCTCTATAATAGCCTGTTTCTGACAAGGAGCCTCTGTTCTCTTCCAGTGGAAAGCTTTTAAAAGCCCCAAGAAGGACAGGCAATTACCAGAAGGTTCGTGTACCTGATGGGGCGTTGTTACAAATCACTCATCGGTGTCCCGGGCGTTTTGGAGCGCGGCCATGGCGGGCTGATTGCCGTGCAGGGGGAGAGGCTTTGGTGGGGAGCTCGGTCCCCTCCGCAGCCCCGGCTGCGGGACCCGCTCTCGCCCCGGTGCTAATGGTGCATTAGCTCCTGGAGATGGGCGAGATGGAGGGCTCTGCAATTAGTGAGTGACATTAAAGCTGTTCATCAGGTGTACTCCCAGCGTCGGCTGGAGGGGAAGTTAATGCTCATCAACAAAAATCGCTGAGAGCTCTAAAGGGCAAACCTGGGAAAGAGGGGAAGTGCGCTAATGAATTTGGGTTTTGCTAAAAGAGCAATCGACAGCCGGCCCCATGTCCTTCCCGGAGGGGCTGGGCAGCGGCGGGGGCACCTCTGCTCGGCTCTGGGCACCGGTCCCCCTCCCCACGGGACACAGGCGAAGGATGGGGGGGGGTAGTTTTATGGTATAAAACTCTTCTTGGAGCCCAGAAGAATCTCCTTCGGTCCCTGGCCTTGCAGAGGTTTCCTCTGCCACCCGAGAACGGCCACTGCAAGTAAAGCAAATCTGGCAGGCATCCTCACGTGGCATGAGCTGGAGAGTTAATTTAAATTGGGATGCTAAAACCACTTGTTGCGTTTTCATTCAAAAGTGGGAGCAGCTGCGTTTATTTCCAATTGCAGGGATTTTGAGGGTGGCAACCGCTCCTGGGAAGAGCGGTGGGATGCAGGGCAGTTCATCCTCCTCCAACGGCTTAAAAACCCTTAAAAAGCACCCAGGAGTGCCTGTCCCCAGGCCCTTGTGATGGGAATAAACTGCTGCAGCCTGGGAGGGGCAGGGGCCGGGAGCAGCCCGGCCAGAGGAGCCTTGCTCTAAATTAATTCAACTTTACTGTTAATGAAACCCACGGTCTAAACAGTGATGCAGCTCTGCAGAGAGGGGGAGAGTACCCCATGTCTCTGGCAAGGTTATTTTTGGCTCCTCTTAATGTGCTTGAAAGCCACAGTAATACTGCAAAAAGCCTCAGCCATAGGATAACTTAATTAAACTTTACTTAAGAGAGTTAAATATTCATTATTTGGCTTCAATTACTGCCTTTGCTGAATCCCCCCCACACTTCTGTTTTCACTGGGGCTAATTAGTCTGATGGCTGCTACTTGTTATGACCTGTTTCTGTTCAGGAAAAAAAAAAAAAAAAAGGAGCAACACACTGTTGCTTGGTATTACCCAGGGCTGCTCCGCCGCGGGACGGGGTTATGGTGTGAATTTATGGTGTGTTGGCTCCTGCTGCACATCCCAGGTCCGTGTCCTGCTGTGGGAGTATCCTGCATCCGCCACTCGCTCTCCCACCGCCTCGGTGGATTAAGGATGTGAATTTGATGGGTGTTTTTTGGCTGATTGAGATCAGCTAGGGACAAGTTATCAGCCTCATTGCTGAGGTTCCCCTTTCACTGCTGGCTAGCTGGAGTGTGGGTTGAGTAAAGTGCTTTTGCAATGGTATCTTCCCCCTGCTCCCTGTCCTCGCTGGCGTGGGGCTCACCCTGGGCACGTCCCTCCCAGGGATGCTGTGCAATGTCTGCACGGCAATTGGAGATGTCCCAAGGCAGGATGCCAGGAACAGCTACGTATTTACTTGACCATACACGTGCATTTACAGCCAAGCTTCGGTGTAGAGATCCTCTGTTCCCAGCTGGGGGAGGGTGGCTTATTTTTCCAAGCCCCCGTGTTTGCCCATTGCATGAGCAGCATTTGCTCCCGCGCCCTTGCTCGGTTATGCAGACCCTTGCCCTGAAGCTGGAGGATGCAGAGCAAAACCAACCCCCTCCCCTCTGCCAGCACTGTGCTGTCCCCAAAACTCCGGCACCCACTGGGAGCCCTTTAAAGGAAATGAGTCAAGAAACGCGTCCGAGGGCAGGAGCAGCGCCGTGATGAGTTGCAGCCCTTGGAAAATCTCTTTACTGCCCATGCACCGAAGTAGGTGTCTCRGCGTGGGGCAGGGAGTGCCGTGGGTTTGGAAGCGCTTCTCATGGCTGCCTTTGCCTTTGGGGCTTGGCCAGGGATGCGGAGCAATTCCCCACATCCCTGCCTGTGTGCCCGTTTGTTTGCACCCCCCCCCGTGCACAGACCTCCCTTCCTGAGCCGTTGCCTCTGCTCGAGCCGAGCGGGCAGCTCTGCGGATCCGTATCGATGAGAGGCAATCAGCACGGCCGTAACGCGGCCAATCAATACATAATTGTATCGGGGCTGCTCTATTACTGCCGGCCGCTGCTCACTGATCACCACCGGGCTGCTTTTGATCCGAGCAAGCGTTTTGCTCGGGCTTTGGGGATGGGTCGGAAAGATGAGCGGGGCTGGGAGGCTGCAGGATCCGTCCCCGCACAGGCACCGTCAGGGAGCGGAGAGGGGCAGGAGGGGAGCGATGCAGAGCTGCACCAGCACCTGGGGAAAAGCCAGCAGTGACTTGAAAGGCAGCTGTAAAAGGTGAGAGGTATTTCTGGTGGTGCAGCTTGTATTTCCCTTCGCTGCAGTGTAGGGAAAGGCAGAATCTGCAGAGAAATACGCTTCCCTGGAGGGTGCATCGGCTAAATGCTCTCCTTAGGCTGCCTTTGAAGCCTGGGCTGGTGGGACAGCTGTTTGATGGTCCCTTTCTGTGGATATCTGCTCCACTTTCTGGTGGTTTTTTTAGCTGCTCCACTACAGTCAAGGCAGTGACATTGAGGGTAGGGAAAAAATGGAAACCCACTGAGTTTATACAAGGGGAAGATTTGGGGGTGTCTGGAAGGAGCGCAGTGTGGGCAGGCTGTTGGTGGGTGGCACATCTGCCTGGCTCTGGGGTGTCCCAGCTCTGTAAAGCGGAGAGAGGCGGGGATGGCGTGAGCGAGCCGGGCTCGCAGGAGTTAAGCGAGCGGGGAGCATCCGACAGGCCCTTTGCATGAAGTTTTCCTCCTGCAAGTGGGTCAGAGCAGCTCTGCGGAGCTGGGACCTGACCATCAATTTTAATTTCCCACCGTGCGCCAGCGTGTGCCGACTGCGACTTCGTCTGCTTTGAGCTGCCGTGCTGATTTATTTAAGGTTTCTAAACCCGCTGCCGCTGCTCCGGCTCTCCCCAAAGAGCCGAGCAGACAGCRCTGCAGGCAGGGCGGCTCAGACACCATCCCTGCCTGGGGAGGACGTAGCAGCAGCTTCTTGACACAACCGACAGTCGCTGGATGTCCCAGGAGAGCYGTGAGAGCCCGGCAGCCTGCGGGAAGGCAGAGCTGCCTGCTCATGGAAATGCCTCCCCTGCTCCTTGCCCGTCCATCACCCCGGCGTCTGGCCTCCTGCCTGGGCACTCTGGCTTTCCTGTCGAGTTCGCAGCTCCACTGTTGGGCTTGAGCCACCAGCTCGGACCAGAGAAAGAAAGTTGGTCTGGGGTTTTATTTTCCCCTCCTACGCACAGGAATTCATCGTGGCTTTACGCATCACTTGGAAATGTTGCTATTTAAATGTGTTTTCACTTGAATCCTAATTCTGGAAAAAGAGCCTTTCAATACTGAGTTGATTTAATTCTTTTCCTCGGCTCTGTATTCCATTAAAGCTGCCATTGCTTTCACTTGTCCAGGATGGAAATGTGTGTCAAAATTCCCCACGAGTCCCTGACATTTCTACTGGCGCCCTTCAGAGCGGGAAAGTCTGAGCGAGCAAACCTGCTTGATGCCCTGGATAAGACTTTTCCGTGCAAAAACCACCTGGCCCATGTCCTGCGCTAAGGAAGCGAGCAACATCTCCTTTAAACTCATGTGCAAAGTGTTTTGCCGTGAATTTCTTGCGTCACCAGCATCTCAGCAGGTCTCCCTCCACCTCTTGCAATTTTACCCTTTGCTTGCTCTCTGCTCGCAGGAGGCGATGGACGCGGTCCCCRCTGCCAGCCCCTGGCTGACCGAGTCCTGCCGCCTGCCCGGTGCTGCCCTGGCTCCAGGCGCAGGTATCTTAATGCCAGCAGAAAATGCAATTACTCCTTGCCTCAGCCTCCTTCCTCAGGTTGCCAAGGCCCATGAAAACCTCTGCTATAGAAATGAGCTTGATTCTGTAAAATAGTTAGCATTAGGACAGCTGTCAGAAAACCAATAGTGGGGTGTAATTATGCCCATAAATAAGCTGGAGAAACAGGACAGGTCAAGGGGAAACGGGGAGCAATGGCAGCTTTTGGACCCAAGTGAAAATAACTCATTTCATGCATGTGTTATAGAGCAAGTTCCAGGAAAAGAATCTAATCCATATGGCAGCTCCCAGCCAAGGCTGGATGCTGGGGATGGGAAAGCATCTGTCTGGAGGTGGGGGAGCATGTCAAATCTGGCTGAAACATGTTAATTTTATGTTTACCCTGATTATTTCCATGTGCCGAAGATGATTTTTCCCACAAAGAGAAGCTGGCAGCTCTAGCCTCTCCGTTTTCCAGGGAGGGTCAGACCTTCATCACCTCGCAGAGCCCTTCACCCTCCTCACCGCAGCAGGGGAGCGGGGCACGCGCTGCGCCGCAGCTGTGCGTGATGGGCATCGGCTGCAGCCTGCTCTGCAAACATGCACACGGGAAGAATTGCAATCTCCTGTGGGCTGGATAATAATCCTGGGCCATGCAATTCCCGGTCTGGAAAGGAATTGGAGAAACAGCGCGGGAAGCCTCAGCAGGGTGGCTTTTTGGCTCTGAGCCTGAGCAACTTGTAAGCAAGGTGCAAAGCTCCAGCGCGGCTGCATCCCTCGCACAGGGCCCCTTCCAGCGGCCGCGGGATTCGGTGACAGATTCATCCAAATTAGGCAGCTCAGCATCTCCCCACGTCTTCAGAGATCCTGCAGAGACTTTCCCAGGCTCCCCACGTGGGAGCGGTTTATAGGAGCAGACAGAGCCTCATGCGCATCGCTCCCCTCCTGCTTTTCGTCACTCCCCCTGACGCCGCGGGGAGCTGGGGAGGGGAATTGCGATTCCTTGCACCCGCGCCGTTGCAGCAGGAGCTGGGGTGGGTGTCTCAGGGGGTGCCCCAGCTCTGCTGGGACSCCGGGGAGCAGCAATGGCTGTGTGCTGCCTGTCACCTGTGTGTGCCTCAAAATATTGAGGATGCTGTTTCTTGGCATTGGTATTGCCATTAATGCTGATACATCTGCAAACCCTGGCAGCCCCCCAGCGCTGCCTCCCACGGGCTCTGCTCTTCGCTCCCCAACTCCCAGTGGGGTCCCGCGGGCATCGCCGGCCTTTCTCCTTTGGGATTCTTCCCTGTTTAAGAGAGTATTGATCAATGGCAGGGTCTGGGCTGTGGAGCATGAAGGGACCGGGCAATGAGGGGAGGACAGAAGCTGGGGGGGGGCCAGCGCAGCCCTCCACAAGCCTGTCCAGCCCTTTGCTAAAAATCTGGACCTGCCGATCTTGGCTGCTCCGCGCTGGTTGCTTTTCATTATTACTCTTGCTTATTAAATAATTATTGTTTCTGTTGCGCTTTACGTTTTCAAAGCACTTCCTAATCGCTCGCTAATCCTTGGATGCATTTGCTGGCAGTCGGGGGAGCCGGCCCGCTCCCCTCGGGGACCGCTCGTGGCAGGAGAGGGGACGTTTACGTGGCAGTGCCAGCCCYGAGGAGCAGCTCCCCGGGCTGCCACCGGCTGTCCCCAGCCCAGGGTCCCCGCAGCCCCTCCTGCACCCGGCACAGCTCCAGCCAAGCCATCGTTCAATCTGCCATCCCCTCCATTTCCCCGCTTTTCTGGTAGCTGAGCACATAATACTCGTACTTTGCTGTGCCATAGCTTGCAAATAAGCCTGAAAAATGGGCAGCGAGCCTGGAGGCAGATGCTTTCTTGGAGCGCGCTTGTGTTTTGCTCGCCTGCCTGGCTCTGCACCCTCTCCAGCCGACGCACCGCTCCCCGTGGGCAAGGCTGCTGCCTGCAGATCCTTGCTTTGCGGGGGTCCCGGCAGCGGGGTGACAGAGCCTGGTTCATCCCCTCCCCAGGGATGTGCAGCTCTCCTTCCGGAGCCTGTGCTGCCGGCAGGAAAGCTGGGGACCGTCTCCCCGGGCGTGCGAGGAAGCCGAGCGCAGGGAGCCCTGCTTGCAGCGAGGGTGCGAGCTCTTTGCTGGCCTTTCTCTCCGCTCTCGCCCCGAGACCTGGACTCTCGTACCTCTTCCTCCAGCACAGCCGCTGCCCCAAATCATGGCAGGCAGGGAGCACCCCAGGCGCCGTCTGCGGGGTGCAGCCAGAGGGGAGGAGGTTGCTTTAGTGTGAGTGCACGTGTTAATGGAAAAAAAACTTCAGGAAAAAATGCAAGAGGAAGAAATTTGTGAGAAGGGTCCCATTTAAAGATGACAGCGCTAGTGGTGTGCTCAGCTAGATTCGAGCTTAAAAAATAGATTTCCCCAAGCGTATTAACCTCTGCAAGGTAGGGACATCTGGTGCTGGTGGGATTCCCACCGTCGTCTCTGCTCCATGATGTGAACCGCGGCGGTGATGCTGCACCGTGGGCTCGCCTGGGCAATTTAACCCCACGCCGTCTTCCTTCGCTGCTGCTCTTTGCAAAGCTGCCATCCGTTTCTCTCGGCTTTGTTCGGCTGTCGTGTAGCCTCGAGTACAGCGAACAGGAGGATGGGGACGGTGGGATGTCTTTATTTATAAAGAGGGTTGTTCAGGGGAAAAACAAATTTGAGTTTGCGGGAGATATGTCAGCCTTGAACATYGGAGCAAAGATTTACTGTTGTTTGCGCTATTATTACTGCAGATTTACAAATGTGTTCAGGAGCCGGAGCTCRGCGAGATGCACGTTCTGCCGCGCTGCTAAAAGTGGTGGGAAACGGTGCGTGCGGCCGGAGGGGAACCGGTTACAGTAAATTACAGTGGGGCTTTGCCGAGGAGCAGCGCCGGTGCTGGAGCTTCGGGCTGGAGTGCGAAAGCCGTGATAGTTTTTTCAGCTGAAAACACACCAGCAAGAAACAATCGAAGAGTTTCACTAATGATGTTTTGTAGGTCAAGAACTGTTTTGAAAATGAGAACAGGGATTCTTTCAAAGAAGAAATGTTTTGCCTCTTCTGGATTTTTTTGTAAGAAGTTGCAAAACCTTTGCATCCCCTCCCATCGCTTTCTTTGCAGCAGGAACTTTGGTTTCCCAGTTTGCTCGACCTTCAGGCTTGCCAAGGTGCCTGTGCGGGCAGGCTGGTGCAGTTTTGAAAGCTAAGCATCGCCGCGCTGCCCTTGAGCTTGGGGCTGACGGGCAAATCTCAGCACGAGCCCTCTCCTCCCTGGTGCACAGAGGGTCTCCCAGGGCCAGAAGCAGCCGGGGGGGGGTCCAGGCTGCTCTCCCCGCCTGGGCACCGTCCTGCTGGCACAAAATCCCACAGACCGCGATGCAGGGGAAGACAAATCTGGTTTTAGCTGATCAAATTAAAGCCCTGCTCTGTCCCGTGCGCCTCCCTTTCTTTTTCCAGCAATTTTCCCRTTATTTTTTGCGTTATCCCCCAGCAACCTGTGAAGCAGCTGGGTGAGGCCAGGCAGCTCTGGGGGTCGTGGCGTGCCGGGAGCGGGCTGGCACRGGATAAAGCACCGGGGCGGCAGCCTGACGGTCTCTAAATGACACTAGTGGGCAGTCAGTGCAATCAATAGAGTGTCACTCCTGGAAATCACCTTCTCACAAGGCAATTTTCTCCACCAAAGGTCCTTGTTAATAGGGCCAGCTGTCTCTGACCTTTTGAGGGGAGAAAAATGATGCAGGATTCAAAAGCTGCTATTACAACTATCACCTTTTCCCCTCCAACCTCCTCCTCCTCCTCCTCCTCTTCCTCCTCTTCTTCCTCCTCTTGGCTTTCTCCACCCGCTCATGGGTCCTTGCCATTGCACAGCAGAAACGACGGGGATCTGTTCGTGCACGAGCCCATGAGGTCCCAGCGTCAACTTCGCACATCTCCTTATCCGACTGCTGACGTACCAGCCGGAGCTGGCTTTGTCTCCTCTCGCTCTCTGAAAGCCATTTCCCTTCCTCCCAGACTGTGGAGGAAGCCAGTGATAAATTGCTGACTCCTCCGACATGAATATTGTTCAATTATTCACAGATGTGTTTTGGCCCGAGTTTGACAAAAGCCTCTGCTTCAGCATATTTCTGTCTGCTAACCAAAGGCAGTCACACTAATGTAAAATCAGCCGTCATTAGCACAGGCTCGCACCAGCTCCCAGCCGCTCCGCACTTGCTGCTTTTATCCACGCTATCATTTCCTCTTATGATTTAATTAATGCAAGAGAAACCTGTTTCTGCCACAGCTCCAGAAAGCCCAAGAAATTTGATTCAGATGCTCAGTCCTGCCCGCAGCCCTCCCGACCCATCTCCCTTGCAGAGATGCTGCTGCTGGAGCTGAAAGGGAGATCTACCTCTGCTTTTGTCCCTGGGACGTCGGTGCGAGCACCCTTGAGCCCAGCTCTAGCAGCTCAGTGCGTGGTTTTGAGCCTCCTTTCTGCAGTCGTCGGCTGCGACCCCTCGGCTCAGCCCCGTGCGGGACAGACGGCCGAGCTCAGGTTATTTTTTTGGTGACTTGGCTTTGCTGAAAATCCCCCAGAAATGTCAGAAAGGCCGGAGTGAAGAAAGTCCTTTGAGCATCCTGGGTGGATGCTGGTGCTTTAACTGGTCTGGCTCCAAATTTCCATCTCCGCCGTGGGATTTGATGGATCTCAGGGGGTCCATCAGGACCTAATCTCTCCCCAGTGCCGCTCTTCTCCCAGACAGCTGCATGAACCGGCAAAACCAGGAGACCTGAGACTTTTAGACCCGTAGCAGCCTCTCTCTCCCTCCTCCTGTACCCACGTTGGTAGCTGGTAATACATCTTCATGCTTTATTGGGGTACAGCCAGCCAGCAGAAGGCAATTTTATAAGCTAATACCATCTCTGAGCTTTATACCTCTCCGTCATGAAAAATAGCCGAACGGCCCCCTCCTTCCCGCGGTGATGCTCTCCCCTGATTTCGGCTTTGTGGGTGCTGGGCCCTTTCCTTGGGGCAGAAGTGAAGTTGGGTGCTCCCTGGGTATGCTTTGCCCCATGGAAGAGGTGATGTTCCCGCTGCCCGTCACCGTGGGTACAGGGCAGAGCTGGCTCAGCCCTATTCATCTGCCCGAGTCGCTCCACGACATCCATTTTATTTTTCCCAATGGGTTTGCATATACAAAGCGCTCGCCTGGTTGTGATAGATGGACCTAGTCAGGAATATCCCTATCCCATCTGTTCTAAAATGAAATATTCCTCCTTTTTGTCATATTTCTAGGGAAAAGAAAGGGTTGGGAGCAGAGCTCGGGATTGCAGAGGGACAGCAAAGCCCCCGAGTCATGCAAAAGCTGTTCCTGCTCTGCCCTCCCATTTCCCTGGCATTGGCACAAGCCTCAGCGCTCCCCAATTTGGGAAAATATTCCCAGGTCGGGGGGCACCCCTGGGCACGCGGGGGTGGCTGCAGCCCCCGAACGCTGGGGGCTTTTAATTGAATTTCGGTGGCGCGGGCTGTGGGTGCTGGCGCGGGCTGTGGGAGCAGGGAGGGCAAGGAAGAAATCTTCAGAATGTTTTTTGCAGTGCTGAACTTTTTGCCACGTGTGGGCTGAGAAATTGCTGACGGCTGGGAAATCTTCCCCTCGGCAGGCAGCGGGGGCAGGCAGTGCTGCGTGTCCCCCCYGGCGTGGGGAGGTGCTCGGCCGCAGGCTCGGGGCTCTTTGCGGTTGTACCGAGGCTGCGGGGTGTATTTTTCCCAAAGCTGGTGTGTGGTCTGGGGCGATAGATCCTGTTTCTCCGTATGACCCCAGCACTAACTAGCTCTGACTGTGTTTTCTGGCCTTTTTTTTCCCTTTTTTTCCCCGCTCTTTTTCTCATGTATTGGAATGCTTTGCCGCTTACCCTGGCTCTCGGCGGGGCCACGTGCCTGGGTTTGCATGGGAAATCTTGACGGCTGTTCACCCCGGGAGTCTGCACAGGCGCTGAGCAGCTTCCCGTGGCGAAGGGCAGTGGGTTGTCCCGCTCCCGGGGACATTTAGCCTGTGACAAGAGCTGGGACCTCCGAGTCCAATTTTAGAAACATAAGGCTGAGGTGCAAAGAAAAAGTGAGGAGTTTGTGGCGTGCAAGAAGCCTTTGGCAGCGCAGAGGTGCTGAGCTGTAGTCCTGCTCTCCTCCCGCTTCAGGATCAGTTATCCTCCAGACTGGATTATATGATGCTAAAAGCTATATCCCATCTCCCCGGCTGCCCTTTCTCCAGCTGACGGTCCTCACGTTGCATCCCCTTTGGCAGTGCTTTCCTGCCGGTTTATCACCCCGCTATCCTTGTCTCGCTTGTCAAGGGTTTTACGCCGAAAGCTTTAAAATCGCTCAGGTTAACCTCGGGTCCTGGCAGAGCCTGCCTCTTGCTGCCCTTGCGATAAGCACTTGAACAATCCTATCTTTAATTAAACTGCCTGGACTCTCTTCTCCATCGGCTCCTCTCGGTGATAAGTTTGCAGACGCAGCAACGTCAGTGCTTTACCCCACGCTCCCGGGGCTTGTGCGGGTGGGAGATGCCTTTTCCCCACGTGGATCCCCCCTTTCCTGGCCAGGGGGGAGCCGGTGTCTGGCTGCCTCGCTGCTGGACGGGGTGCAACGGCTGTGGAGGGCTGCAGGAGCTCCAAATATCCTCATTTTTGAGACTTGCAGCATGAGGTTGCAGAGAGCTGTCCCTTGTGCTTGCAAGGTTTCTCAAAGACTAGGCTTCTGGCTCGTGTGAAGATAGGAGCATCTCAGATTTCCTTCCATTTGATGCTTGTAAAGAAACATAATTGGAAGGTTCAAAAGGCAGAGAGTGCATAGCACTAATGAAAATAATTTTAAAACCTGGCTTCGGGTCATTGGGATAAGACATAGAAGGTTTCTATCCAATGTCCCGACCTGCTGAGGATGCTCGCCCAGTTTATCCCAGGAGAAATTCTGCCAACTTCTGGGCATTGACATGCGGATGGAGGGGACAGCGAGCCTTTTACCAGGAGCCTTGTGTTCCTCCCAGTCCCTGCACCGCGATACTCGCAGGAAAAGCAGGCTCCGAGCAGCCGGCGAACGCCCCGCTCTCGGCAGGGCTGTTGTGCTCGAGAATAAATAGCAAAGGAGCCCGGGGCAGAGAGGAGAGAGGCCAGAACCGGAGAGAAAGCTCAACAGAAGGAGCTTGTTTATGAGCCACGAATAGAGGAGAGGGGGAAGAAGATGGGAGGAAAAATAGCCTCGATTGGAGGAAGCAAAAGCTGGAAATAAAACATTTTTCCTGCTCCTTTGTCTTTAAACGAAAAGGTCCAGAACAAAGCCCCCCGTCAAACCCTTCTGCAGCAACTGGGCTGGCTGGAGCCGTGCGGGGACCCCCGGGCTCGGTGCCCTGCRTCAGGCGGGCGTCGCGGGGACGCTGGCAGGAGAGCGCGATGTCCCCACGAGCCCGGCTCCTCCTGCCCGCGGTCTCTCCCTCTGCCCTCGCGTGCTATCGGAGTTAAGGACGTTCAGAGGTCTCCTCCGTCAAGCTGACAACCAATTACCACCGGCAGGAATAGGCTTAACATTTTAACTCATTTTCAATTCAATTAAGCACCCAGGTGCCCCAGCCTGGCGCTCTCCCGAGGAGCCTTAATTCTCTCTCTCCCTCAACCCTTCCAGCCCCAAATAAAGCGATAACTAACCCAAACCCAACTTCTGCGCAGGCAGGCAGAAATTGAAATTCCTTTTGTACCTGAGCTGCTCGGCTGCCAGCCTGACCCTGCATTTATGGCACTATACATATATATACACACGTAGTTTCCTTATGGCTGTTGGCTTCAAGGGACTTTTGTATTAGCAGGGAGCTGCTCTCCCAGTGCTGTCCCAGCATCCCGACCTAAGGCGAGGAGCGTGATGGGACCCTGGTGCTGAGGTCCCTCCTCCCAGCTCCAAAGGCTTTATGGATGCTCAGGGGAGGTCTGGGCAAGGAAACAGTTCCAAATCCAGGGGTGACCTCTAAATAACCAGAAACCACACCGGGAGAGATGCCGAGTGGTTTGGTGCTGGTGCGGAGGCTCGGTGAGGCTGCCTGCAGCAGTCTGGCAGGGCTCGTTGCAACGAGGCAGCGCGGATTGAATAGATGCTAATTTATGTGTATTTACAGACAACTAACTCAACTGTTCCGTAAGCCGGGATACCTGGCGGGTTCAAAGTTAACCTTGCCAAAACAGGAGAGGAATGTTAATGGAGAGAAGCTGCTGCAGCTGCTGAGGGAGAGGAAGGATGCTTCCTCCCTTTCGTGGCTCTGAGAAGGAGACGCTAGCGGTAGCACCTTGGTTATTGTAAGAGATTCTTATTTAAAACTCTCCCTTTTTTTTTAATAAAGGGAATGTTTTTCGCCTTTGCAGTGTTTTTCAATGAGCCAAGGAGGGTTTTTTTTTTCCATATATCGTAATGGATATATTTTGTAATGCAATATTGTCTAACATTCACAGACTCATTTGACTAAATTATTCATCAGCAAATTTTTAAATAATGCAGCAACTTTACCCTTTTTCAAATTCCACTCTTATTTCTTGCTTCTTAGGCCGGGGCTGGAAACTAATATGCACTAGTGGGGTCTTCATTGCACCTCGCTCCGAGTTAAGCTGTTGAGAACTAATGACTGGAAGGCCAAAGACTAAGTAAAATAAAGCCATTATCCAGAGCCCAGATTTACTCTCTGCTCCAATATCTATTGATGTGAACGGAGGAGCTCCTATTGATCYGGGTGGATGCTGGATCAAGCTATGGAGGTAGCTGAGTGGAGAGGGTCGTGGAGGAGTCTCCAGGCGGGCTCTGGATGGGGTCCGACGTGAGGATGAGGCGGTGGTGACCTGCAGAAGAGGGAAAAAACTGTACAGGACCATGCATGAATGGCTGAGTCCTTGACAGTTGTCATTGTCCCCAATTACCTTCAATTATCCCGTGAGGAGCGGTGGGAGAGGGGCGGTTTCCAGGTAGAAATGCGAGGACCGGTTTCTTTCAGTGCCGTCAAATTTACACAGCATTAGAGACCCCAGTGGCAGGGAGAGCAGAGTAATAAGCATTTTGCCTTTGAATCAGGGAGCCACATCTGATTTGCTTTCATTTTAAATTGCATTTCAAGCAAATATTCCCCACCTTGCCCCCATAAGAAGAGTATAAAGGAGTGAGATTTGATGATGAATTTGTTTAGTTAAGGAAGGGAGAGGAGCCCTGCTCGGGCTGCGGGATGACACCTCGTCTCCTTCATTTCCCAGCTAGGGGCTGACGCGAGCCTCGTGCCGCGCAGAGGCCGGGCAGGCAGCAAAGCCCCTTCTGCCGCAGCTGAGCTGATGGTGCTGCCTGCGCGGGGGCAGGCGGGGCTGGGGGTGCAGGCAGGGCTG